>BLYE01000024.1:0-468991 GCA_016586335.1 Nitzschia putrida | reverse complement strand
GCATTGTATGATATACGCTCACACAACTTGTTTCACCTCCATTCAGATTGCTGCCAATGCCGCTCATTCTTGTGTCATTGCTCCCATCCTAGCTGCCTTCGAACTCTTTGGTCCAGATGCCCCTTCTCCAACCATGTATGAGGACCACCGTCCAAGCGAACGCGGGGGGCGGCCAATCGTGACATGTTGAAACGTACCACTAGTGGATCCGAACCAAGCCCCCTATTTTCCTTGTTTGAAGCTTTGGTTCAGTTGGAACTTGTCCTTCTTTCCTCTGGAAGTGACAGTAGCACGAAATTCAGACGCGTCAATCCCGCATCCAAACAGTCCACCACCCGCGTTCACTTTGCTGCCTTTGATGGCTCGGCTTTACAACCACCCTCCGATTTACTAGAAGGCAGTCATCAACACCAAGAGGCCACTATTGAGGGATTGACCAATGTCCTACGGGTGATTGATCATCTTTCAAACTCTGACACCAATCAGCTTCAGGCGGCTACAAACAAACTATCGCAATTGATTGGCTATCTTGGTGGGGATTCGTTCGCTTCTGAACATGCTCAACTATGTGCCGATCTGCTGTCTCTCCACAGCGGAAGCACCAAGTCGATAGGGCCTATCTTTTACCCAGTCAAACGGATGTTGCGGGCTGCGTCTTCCTATCTCGACGACTTTCGCGTGTTGCTCTCTAACTGGCAAACACGATTGAATAGTGGATTGTTCTGCCGCACAAGAAATGAGGCAACAGACACTTCAGGATAACAAGTATCTCAAGATTTGTGGAGCTGTCAAAGAATACGATGGCAAGAAAACTATTTTGGCCAACTCCATTCGTCCTCTCTCGACTGGAAACGAGCTAACGCATCACATGCTGGAAGTTATTTACAGTGCAGAACAAAGCAAGCGTGCCGATAGCATTGTCAATCCTGTCCTCTCGGCCATTCCTTCCCTTGGAGGCGCCACTGGACCCCAAATTACCATGTCAATGATGTCCAACAGCAATGGATCATCTGGGTCGCTTCGTGATGCGGTCTTGTCCGTTTTCAAGAGCGGTGGGGGCAATTCCGAAGGAGTTCACATTCTCGACTGTATCAAGGCTCTCGAAGGCAAATTCTCCGAGGCGGACATTCGTCGCATGGTTGATGGACTTTCCGATGAAGGCGAGTTGTACTCGACCGTCAGCCACGAGCACTTTCAATGTCCAGAATAGCAGTAACACTAACGGTAGTAGACAGAACAGTTTCTTTTGATCATGTCCCAAGAAGTTACGAGTACTGTAGGACTCGTCCCCATGATCATCGTGTGGGAAGAGTCGGTGGAGCGTTCAGTTCAGGTCAGTTAATCATGTAGTCAGTACACCAAATTATGGAATGAACAATGCTTTAGTACATCATTAGCACTAGCATATTCTACGCTTGGAGAGCAAGTCTCCTCCTAAACATATATCGTTGCAACGTTGTAGGTACCCGACCACTTCGCCGTCGACGTCCTAAATGTCAATCACAGACATGTCTTGGCTCAAGCCAGGGGATTCATGCGGAATGTAATTCCTGTCTGGTTTCAAAATGCTGTCTTGGCTCAAGTTAGGGATTTCATCCAAATCCATTTCCTCCAAATGCAAAGGAGTGTCATCGTGCTCATCATCTTGACGTTCATCACTATCCACTTCAACACCGAGAGTTGGCTGGGGGTTTCCGATTTCATCGAAAGGCCATTCACTGGAAGGAGCGTCGTCGTGCGCATCATCTTGACGTTCATCACTATCCACTTCAACACCGAGAGTGGGCTGGGGGTTTCCGATTTCATCGAA
Organism: Nitzschia putrida; assembly: GCA_016586335.1. Classification (NCBI taxonomy): domain Eukaryota; phylum Bacillariophyta; class Bacillariophyceae; order Bacillariales; family Bacillariaceae; genus Nitzschia; species Nitzschia putrida. The sequence goes on along the minus strand of BLYE01000024.1, from coordinate 467,181 downwards.
AGGCCATTCACTGGAAGGAGCGTCGTCGTGCTCATCATCTTCTCTCTCATCATCATCCGGTGCTCTATGAGAAGCGTTGTCGGGCTCTCCGTCATTTCGTGCATCATCATCTTCTTCAACAACGTATTTTTCGAGCTCTTCACTATCGTCTTTGTGTTGCTGATGCCACTTTTTCCACTTGAGCATGCCGTTTCCATCATGGAAGCTGGGCGAGTCTTGAGTAAGAGCAGGAACTTCGAAGTGCAGATCAATTAGAACTTCTTCCTCGGCAACAATGTCGGTCGGGGAACTCATTGTCGATGTCGATGTACAACGACGGATGGGTGTGAGCAATAGAAAGTGTCGTGGAAACTAAATTGTGTGCTTGCCGTTTTGTGAGAAGATGGGACCGCGCCATCACCAAGCCAGAAAAGATTCGTTGGCTTTTCAAATGAATGTGATGATGATGTCACTCCCACCACGAGGACATTAAGTAGCGACATGTTCGTCGTTCCTAGTAATTATTGTGAGGATTGGATCTGGATACAACAGACGAGGTGGGAAATCCATTGTACGACGACGAGCCCTCCAAGCAAGAAGCAAGAACTCAACCGTAAGCACGACTCACAAACAAACAACTACTAAGTACTACTAGTACTATGTTAGTACTAGTACAAACGTTAGTACAACATTATTTTTTTTCTGGTAGTCAGCATTACCACCGTGTAGGAGGACGCACAACTTGGTACAGTAGAAGTCTAGCTAGCTACTAGCGCTCCCGCCCGGCTCCCGGGTAGTCGCTTTAGTAACCCAACAGATGCAAAAGCCAGATTGTCATTAATCCTATCTATACCGGTGGTTCTACTAGCAGAAATAATATAGGGAGATACTACGTACTAGTACCAGTACTAGCAGTCACATACTAAAAACGTTGCAAATGTTCTAGTAGTTACTAACGTGACAGCCGAGGATTTTTCTTGATGGGTCATAGCATGGGTGCAATGGTACCAGTATCTACCATGTTGATGGCTGCCTTTCCAGAACACGTGTCGAAAACCAGCAATCTCTAAAAAATGCCAAAGTGATTGCTCACGAAGAAGCGAAAAAGACCATGGCGGATGCTCTGAAAGCGTCAAGAGGCTCGGAATCCGAAACACACGCCAAACGCCAAGAGGAAGAAGAGGAAGGAGCAAAGCAATTGGCTGCTATCCTGGAAGTTGGTGGTAAGGAAGAGGAGGCCAAGGAGGCCGAACGGCTGAAGCTGTTGCAGCTGACAAAATAGAGCGTTGCCAGCAGAACAAAAAACGTTGAAGGCTAGAGAACGAGCGACTGTGACCGAGGAGTATCGCATGAAGGAATTGGAAGTCGTCCAGGCGGCAGAGAAAGGCATGAAGGCACTTGAGGAAGCGACAACGACAACGTTGCGTATTTGTTACAAAGACAATGTGAGGCTCAAAACCAGCAAGCTCTCAAAATACCAAAGTGATTGCTCAAAAAGAAGAGAAAATGACCATGGCGACCATACAGGTGGAAACAAAGAGTTCATGGCTCGTGCCATGGGACAACATTTGTATGCTGTCTGTGGGGGCGCTGTCGAACGGGTCCCTGGATGCAAAGCAACCATCTCCTCGTCAACGGAGACAGAATGCCCTTGCCCAAGTCTGGATCCAACAACATGAATGAACTCGTGGACATTGAAGCGATTGCTGTTCCTGGTCATACAAGAGGAAGTCTTGTCTACCGTCTGTCTGCTAAACCACAAGGATGTGCAGGTTCAGAGTATTTGTTCACAGGTGACACCATATTCAGCGCCGGGGGTGGAGTTCCTTTCGAATCGGATGTAGGACTTGAAACCGATGCACAGTTGGCCAAGCGTCATGGCAACACATTCATTCGTGCTGGCGTTGGAAAAATCTGCCATGGAACGTTGTTTCACTGAAATCCTCCTTCGAGATCTACCCAATAAAATGACGGCCCATCTGCCCATTTGTCCAATGTTTTGGTTTTTCAGGTCACGAGTACACACATGAACTGCTTTCGACAGTTGCAAAACAATCCCAGTGAATCCTATTCCTGGAAGAACTTTGCTCCCAACGACTTTTTCGAAACGGTCGCTCACTGGTATGTGGCAATCCACCGAAGGACTCTTCCACACATTAGCGGTAAACTACTGGTCCTCCCAACGACATTTCGGCGAGAGACCATTATCAATCCACATTTCCGGTCTCTACGGCATGCTGGCGAGATGGCCATTCGAGCTGTTCTGTTTTGGTACAACAATTTTGGACCCAAGGAAGAGCACGCGGCGTCGAGTTCTACCAATGGAACCGGAAGTGCCTCAAGAGCAGTCGTTTCAACCAATCCTACTTCGAATGTCAACAAATGGACATTGGGTCCTACCACAGTGCGATCCAGATGTGTTCACAATGCTCTACTCATCGATTTGGATTCCTTGATAGAAAGTTTACAAAGTGGCCGAATCTCTGCCCAAGCCACAGCCCAAAACTGCGTGACGCCAAAACCAGACTCACGAAACCTGTGGTCAACAAACGAGCTATTCCAGGGTTCTTGCCATCCTACAAAGGAATCTATCGGGGAATTTCTGGTCTCGGAAGGAGAGAGTGAAGGCTCTGAGGTTGGACTCTCGGAAGGAGACGACAGCACGGGTGTTTCCAAAGATCATCTCTGGCGAACGTCAGCCAACACATGGAAGGACGTCAGCAGCCAAACCATGTCTATGCGGTCCATTCTTGGCCACTCCAGATTTGTTGGTCAGTATGAATGAACGAGTTTTGCGAGCCCACCAAATTGGTCTCTACAATGATTGCAAGAATGCCGTCGATTGGGCCATGGGTGGCAGTGTATAAGGAGAAGAATGTGGATAATATTTTGTCCTAGATAGGAATTTGTTTAGAAAGAAAATGCTGTAGTTTGTTTTGCGTATTGTGATTTGTGAGTACCGTACCTTCACTGGACGTTGTAGTCGAACGCCGCCGTTTTTGTCGGACGTCGGACATTTTGATGGTTTGTCCGTTCAGCGCCAAGACATTGCAACACAAACCACAATCAGATACGGTACAGTAAAGGGGACTCGTCTACATTTGATAAATCTGTCGGTAAACTGAAACTATAAGCTTTATGGCTGACCTCAAACAAGTTGATAGACGGAGTGGTATGTAATGGGAGTAGGCTCACGAACAAGTCCTGGTGCTATCAACGTATCTAGCTCCAAATCGTGGTTCTCCTCATGTATGTATGTTCGTATGTGTAACTTCTCATCTTCTCCTCACGATTTCTCAGACATGTGGTTGTGGATGACTTTAATCAGTCCCCCAAAGAGGTGCATCGATACAACGACTTCGATCAGCTCTTTCCGTCTCTCTCAATGGTCGTATTCGTGCAATCACAACATTGCACAGGGAACCCAAGTAACCTGTTACCTGCTCAACACACTGCTGACAGGGGGTACCATTCAACAATCAACCTGCTTCTTGCTTTTGCTTCTTTCTCGGTTGTGCTCGTAATCATCACACACATGCATCAACACCTTGCGTATCAAATGATCTCTTTTCATTCCGCCCGGAATCACCTTCGTCGCGATGTCTGCAACGTTTTCATGTGTTGAAATGTGAGCTGTAACGATTTCACCCATTGCAACACTTTCTCTCACCGCGTGATAACAGATTGAGTTGCTTTTCTTCTTCAGTGTTGATTCAGGGGTCTGTGTATTCTTGATGACCGACATGTTGTCACCATACACATACGCTGGTCCGGACAGTGGCACGCCCATCATTCGAAGTTTATACCTCAAGCCTCTCACAGCCTCCATACCAATTTTCATGGCTACAAACTCGGCTCCAAATACACTCGTTTCGATGGTAGCCTGTTTCCTTGATAACCATGCTATCGGGGCCGAATTGATGTAGATGAAGTAACCCGTCCTGGACCTTCGCGTTCGCTTGTCATCGGCGTGGCTCGAATCAACAAACAACCTGATGTCGACTTCCTTTCCCAGTGCTATTGGTGCGTTCTTTGGTATTGCTTCCTGTGCGTCCCCATAAAATTCCTTCCAATCACACTGTTGAAACTGTGAAGGGTCGATTGAAGGGTAAGTAGGATCGAAAGCCATTCTCGCGTTGTTCTTGATCCTGAGATACGAATATATGCGATACACCGCTTCGAGATGTCCTTGTCTCGGCATGGCGACGTGGGATGCCAACATAGAAACCTCTGTCAGAATATCAACGCGGCCGAGTTCCACCATCCAGCGGAGCACACCAATTTGCGACTGGTAGAAGTTGGCGTCTTCTTGATTGATTTCCGGGCTGATGTCCATTTCTGGGTCATAATCTTGGGCGAATGGAGTTGGGGCTCTTCTCAATAACTGCATGCCTTTCTCTCTGAGATGATCTTCGACCTTTCGAACCGCTTCCTTAACATACTCGTTTGCGCTCATGGTCCACGCCTCCACTTGATTTTCCAAGCGTGTTGTCTTCAGCTTTGCGCCAAGGTAAATCGAAGGGTCCCCCATCGACCCCGGTTTCATAGGGAAATAGAAGTCGATTTCCTTGAGGGTTTCCATGGCGTCATGACTGATCGCGAGACAATCATCGACGTAGAGCAGGACATAAGAGTAGTATTGAAGTTGGTCTGATGGTCGTATGGTTGGTCGTACCATAGGTCCGGATCGGCGAGACATGGTTCGTAGCCCATGTTTCTCATACAGTCTGCGAGATGTCGTCTGAAGCTTGCGCCCGATGATTTCAATCCGTAGAGAGCTCGAACAATGATGGCTCTCTTTCCAGCATGCTCACCCCACTCGGGCCCGAGAATGGTCCAAATTTTCTCCGACGTAGGTGCCGTCAAGTATGCATTGCGAACATCGCTGGCCTTCACTTCCAGATCATTCAATGCAGCGATCGTCAACGCGATTCGGACTGTTTCTCTGGAGATCACACTCGCGTAGGTGAGTGATTTCGGGGCTTCAGTTGCACTAGCACCGGCGACGTAACGGGCTTTTCTTTTGAAGTCCTCCATTTTCACCGTGAATACCCAATGTCCTTCAATGAATTGGTATCCATTTGGGACAGTGTCATCTGGTTCCAAAATATCGAAGGCAACTTTAACATTTGTGAGTTCCAGATATACGGCATCCATCCACAATGTATTACCGTTCTTCGCGTCTAAGGCACGAGCTTCTGCGATATTCTTAGGTACGGCAATACCGAACTTGTGCGTCATCTTGTGATACCGAGTGTTAACCGCAGCGATAACACGACGGGCTCGCTTGAGTGACTGAGGTACCCACCAATGGAATGCCGGTTTGTCTACTAAACCTTGTGACACAGCGTAATTGGCCACCTCGATCGGAAAAGATTCCTTCACATCAGACAACTTTTCCCAAGTCGTAGATCCATCTCGCCACTCGATGCAAAGTTTCCATCCTTTGGTGCTCTTGCGTGGATACGACTTGCCGTGTAAGTACACCCACTTGTCTGACTCCGAGACCGCGTCCGGTCCCTCTTCATGATCGATGATGTCCTTCATCAACAGAAGCTGCTGTCCATCAGGAGTACATTGGGTCCACATACCTTCAGCAATGACATTTGCCGAATATTCAGCTTCTTGACCGTCAGGGAACTCGACAACGTAAGTCCTCGTGTCTTGTATCGGGTTTTCATGCCCAGTTCCAGTGAGGTTGCCGTCTGAATCTCTCTTTCTGCGTTTTACTGTTCCTAGTAACTTTTCAGTTCCGATTGGTAAAAGTACTTCGGCGTTGATGTACTTGTCCCCCGTCTCTGGCGTGGGTAATTCTTCTTCCTGAGCATGTCGGTGCTCTTCACCGTCATCATCCGCATACATTTCGTGGGTGGGAGTCTTGGCGTCGTCAGGTAAATCCTCTTGTGTCATGGGAGCACCGACTCTGTTCCGAATGTATTCATCAAACTCTTTCTGTTGCTCACGAAAGACTGGATTTGCTTTTTCGTCGTCTGTCAGGCCGCGATAGGTTGATCTGAAAACGATTTGACCGTTCGCTTTCAATATCTTGGCCGTCATTGCAGAACCAACGTGAGTAGCAGGGCCAAGGTAGCGTCCGAGACTAACCTTGGGTTTGGGGAATGCGGCGATGGTGTCGCGGTACATGATCCAATCGTACCATCCCAATTCACACAGATGTGAGATGTCAGCCGTGTAACCTATCATTAGGGTTTCCGGCGCTTCGCCTTGAGCTCCGAACGATGATGATGCGGTATGGGATTGGATTTGCGCTTCCAGTTCGATACAGTAGTCCCAAAGTTTGTGTGGTGCTCCAGACTTGGTCATCTTTCGGCCCACAGCTTGCTTCAATGTACGGATGGCACTTTCAGCGGCGTTTTGCCAAGGTGAGTACGGTTCAATTGTTCTCAGATGGCAGTGGGCTTCTCTGGCTATTTTCTTGAAATCTCCTGACGTTTGTTCCTTCGAACCGTCCATGATGAGGTTGTTGGTGCACTATGCTGAAAATGGGTAGCTGTAAAGATGTAGAGAAAGGTATTTGGGGTGTGTAGAATGAAAAACTATGTTACTTGCTATGGTATTTTGGATGACCCATATCTTGGGAAGTTCCCAAGATATTCGTGCACTTTCACTTCGGATATCTTCAGACGTAGTCGTAGAAGTATCTCACCAAGTTTGGTGCGAATCTAGAGCTTCCTTGATATCTCATTGGAGGAAGACTTCTAGACCTTGTGGGTACTCTCGGAAGGAGTAGTCTGTCCTTCTATCCTAAGGTACGAACCTATAGGACTATCAATAGTACGTATTGTATTGTACTGCCTTTTTCTAGCCCTTACTACCTAGGACTCCTCTACTGTCATGAGACGGTATACTGCATTCGCCCCCATGATAAAGGCTATTAGGCTTTTGCCTGAAAGGTCTTTTTCATTAGACTTGTGTCGGATCATGATTTGTAATCCTAAAAGCACTAGATGTTTATTTAAGCAATTCTACCCTTGCTTTGGGAACCCTAGACCCAATAGTACCTATTCTCCAGTTTGTGCTGTGATAGGGGGAAAACATCTTGCTTGTGTGTGGCGTTTTAGCTGTTATTTCATAGTAGTATATATTGTTAGCCTTTCGTTGGCTTAGTCTCAGGAAATCCGTCTGAGAACTGATCAACCTATCAGTGTAAATCGGTTGTTGTAGTATTGTTGTGCTGCTTTGGCTTAGTACGTCTTATATTTCGTTTGGAAGACGACGACATCATGAACCTTGGCCATTGTTCATGTGATAGTCTGTTTACACTGTAGTTGTATACTATGAATAGTAGATTCTCTTTTGGGTCGCCTTGGACAACGTATTTGACTTGGGTGGTTTTAAGTTAGTACAATACTAGTAGTACGCAGGATACATTTCTTAGTTTGTTTCTGCAGTCAAATGATTCGTTAGAATGCTACGCTGTAGATTTTTCTACTATGGGTTCAGTCGAAATCCCGTACTACCACGTTGGTAGTAGCATTAACTCGTTTGAGTCGTTTTGTACAAACGTTATTTGGTTCGTATGATGGCACTCAGCATTACTCTAGTAATACTAAGATTGGTAGTAGTTGGAGTTTGTTTGTACATTGTTAGTATGTTGCTATTACAACCAGGCTTGACCTGTTTGAATAGGCTTGATTGTATCACTTGCACCATGTACTGCATCGTGTTGACTTTTGGTTTGCTTTTTACTTTCGTTTTTATTTCTTTCACTAAGTATTATGGTTTGCTTTGCTTCTGTGTTTTCCTGAGATTCGCCCCCATGGAAACCATAATATTTGGTGGACTTTGACTCGTTGTTTGGAAACACACGGTAGTTAAGGGTGGTCATTGCCAGTGAAACGTGGTGGGTGACCATCGTTTGAACATTACTTAGAGATATGTTATTCGTTATATTATGATGATTACGTTGAATCGTGTTTACAAGGTGGTTGCAGGGACAGAATTATTGTGTTTGCTTATTTTAGTAGGCATTGCGTATCCTAGTACGACTAGTAGGAGTAGTACTTGCAACTGCTTGCTGTAGGTTGCGATACGTTGCCATCCGTTAGGGAGAATTGTGCACTAGGCTGTGGTTGTGATTGCTACATTGCGTAGGCTTACCGTTGGGGTTTGTAGTAGTCGTACTGGACCTGTCGCTTCGACGACGACTTGTTGTGTTACTACTGAACGAAGGTAGATTACACGTAATTGCGCTTGGCAAGGTGGAGTCGGTCTTGTTGGTTACGTATTGTGCGTTGTACTAAGTACTGCGTTGAGAGATCTCTAGCATTGCACTGTAGTAAGTTTCTAGCTATGTTGTCTTGTGACTACTGCATTTCGTCACATTTGGGAATTGGTAGAGGATCGTGGTTTTACTACTGCTTTGGTAGCGGCGATTGGTACTGATACCGAACATTTCGTATAAGGAAGTATACTAACGCTGGTATTGATCCTACGCTTTGTTTCGGGGTGTTTTTGAAATTCGCCCCCAAAACCTGTATTGTCATGTTGAATCGATACTCTGTAAGATGGAGTCCCTTCGAACAAAGAATCTGGTACCCGAAGTCAAACGGAAAATTCTGGGTTTCAGCGTCCCGAAACACCATAATAATCTGCCTGAGGTAAAATGACGTATTGACTGTTATTGTTCCCAACGTGAAACTGATACATGGTTACCCCGTAATACCAGTAGTGGGAAACTTAGAAGAGTACTGGCGGGAATTTACTTAGGCAGATGGCGCCATAGTAACCGTTTTCCTTCGTGGTTGATCCTTGTGATTTTTTTTTTTTGTGTGTGTGTGTTGGTGACCGGTTAGTACTAACGTATTGACGTGTACTAATTGTGAGTTATTGAAGGTACTAACATTGAGTCCAAACTCTAACTCTTTGCGTCGAGCGAGGTGTTTGTTGTATTGGCACAAAATTTTTTGATTGGATATGGTTCATGATGATACGTGATTGGTTTGATGCCGAGAAGGGAATCTCGCTAAGTAAAATGAAATCTCGTAGTGCCAGCTTGGATTCCAGTTGGACCTCGCACTGATACTATTAGGACATTAGTAAGAGGTACTGATAGTAGTGCAGTCTTATTCATCGAGATTCTGTGGTGCACTTCTGTGTGCAGTTCTTTCTTCATGCTGACGTTTTAGAGGATGCTACTTAATTCGTACTAGTAGTACCGTACTACCGGTAGAGTAGAGTAGTTCCGTTTCCACTACCACCAATGTTACTAACGTAGGTACATAGGTACCACTTGCTAGTTACACAGTAGTAGCAGCACGTTTTTGTTGTGACTTGGATTCTCTTAGGTATCATACAATCCGAAAGGCTTGTATGGACACACCGGAGAACCAAACACGATATTGATGAATCCGTCAGGCTTGAACCACGAAGAAGAAGTGGTTTGGTTAAGTTATTATTAATTTGTATCTTGTTACACGACGTTTCGTGTCGTTTTACGATTATTTCGTATGTAAGCATGGCAAACACTTAGATGATGGTGCTGCTATGTATGATGAAGTTGTGGTGACGGTTTGTTGTTCTGATCCCGTACTACTGTGTACTAGTAGTACCTACCTTAGCGTATGTACCAAGGGCTGCTCATCTTCTGGTGACGCACAACTGCACGGTACGATACTTCGGTGATGGTTGTAGCGCGTCTCGTACTGGTGGTGCCAGTAACACTTTGAGATTGCAACACTACGATTGGCTCTTTCCACACTGTTTAGCAGAATGAGTGGAGGAAAAATTAGTCCGAGATCTTTCAATCTTTGTCGATGAAGGTTACAAATTTCTCCTTAGCTATAATTTTAGTACTTGGTGTGACATCTGATGCATGTCTTTACCGTTGAAAACGTCACAAGGGCATATATAAATGACCGTTGCAACTGCACTGTGAAAAATTGTTTTCACCTTGCAAAAGCACACCAGTTTGTGCACCCTTTTTGGGCGGTTTCACCATGATGGTTGCCTGCTTGAGGCTCTATCTCCATGGCATGAAGGTCTTTTTGAACGCTTCTTTTTGCTATTTTAATACTACTTGTTACTTTGAACGTATTCGAACTACTTTGAGGCGAAATGAAGTAGTTTGTAGTGAGTAATGATAACTCAAAAATTATTTTATTGTTGCTTTGGCATTTTTGCCAGTTGGAACTTGTGGCGACCAGTTTTGGTCCCATTCCTGCAGTCTTTGCTTGTGTGGGCGCTTGCCTCTTGTTCCCGATACCACTGAGAAGAGTAGGAACCACTTTCAGGTTTTCAGGCTTGGTTGTTGGTTAATTGAAGCTCTTTGTTGTAGGAGTTGAAATTCAGTCAGATCAAAATTCACATTGCCCAGTCTGGACCATGATTGCTCTTGTTTCCGAAGGGTTTCGCTCTTCAAACTCGCTCAACTGTTGGTTCATTGCGTTGGCCAAAGGTTCACCGAGAATCATAAGTTGAAGCAACGAAATGGTGTCAAAATTGTCAATAAAGCTGAATGAAGCTCTTGCTCCTGTTGAACAAACAAAAGGTGAGAAAAAAACGTTTTTTCCATTGGCTTTGGAAGCCTTTTTTGCAGCCATCACTTCAGAGAGTGAAGGTGAATGAATTCATTATGCACTATGCTGAAAATGGGTAGCTGTAAAGATGTAGAGAAAGGTATTTGGGGTGTGTAGAATGAAAAACTATGTTACTTGCTATGGTATTTTGGATGACCCATATCTTGGGAAGTTCCCAAGATATTCGTGCACTTTCACTTCGGATATCTTCAGACGTAGTCGTAGAAGTATCTCACCAAGTTTGGTGCGAATCTAGAGCTTCCTTGATATCTCATTGGAGGAAGACTTCTAGACCTTGTGGGTACTCTCGGAAGGAGTAGTCTGTCCTTCTATCCTAAGGTACGAACCTATAGGACTATCAATAGTACGTATTGTATTGTACTGCCTTTTTCTAGCCCTTACTACCTAGGACTCCTCTACTGTCATGAGACGGTATACTGCATTGGGTACACCAACGTTGGAGAATAGTTCAGAGAGGGCTTTGGGAGCGTCGCTTTTCGATTCCATGGGGTAGACGGATTTCCATCCGTTTCTCGCACAGAATACTTGGGCATACTTGTTCTTCCTGTTGCTTTCGACGGAGGCCAGAAGCGTATCGGTAAATAGGTCCACATTCAGTCGGCGATATCGGAGATGTCGATCATTGGTTCGAAAGCGGCGATCCAGATGTGAGTCGACAACCAACCGAACACCTCGCTGGGTTGTTTTCTTCAGCGTCAACTTGGCTTTGTCTCTGCTGATACCCCATCGAGTTGCTAATGCGTCGGCTGAGATGTGACTTGTTGGAGTCGATGAAATTGCGTTCACAGACACTGCTGGTTGGAAAATTTCGAGGTCGAGGTCGGCGACGATACTCGGTGTGGTCATGTCCCCCACCAGCGGTGGATCTGTGAAGATGCTCGCAATGGTCACCATGGGTGTAGGATTGCGATCGCGGAGCTGGAAGTGGGAGTCCATCATGGCTGATTCGCGCTGATGGTACTCATTTGTTCCTGGGTCCCATTCTGGAGAGGAATAGGTCAATTCATAACGATAGGTAGCGTTGTCCAATTCGGTTTGTGTTGTCTAGTGACTCCCCGAATGGACAAGGGCAGGATGTATTGTTCCCTTTCGGCACATGGGAAGACGATGGCATGAGTGGTATCGGATGGGTCCTTCACCAGAAATTTCGGAACGTCATTGATGGTAACGTCATTTACTCGGGCTTGCATTAGGTTGATGAGGTTGTGATCAATCTGAGGCATATAGATTGCTTGGTTGATGAATATGATGACAACATCACCAGTGTTGTGATCATCATAGGCAATAGCGGCGTCCACTGTCGAAAATGTGGTCGCACCTTGGGTAGTGTCATATCCCGTGACTGAGATGGGTTTCATGTGATCGCGGAGTACGAGCACATTGCGTCCAACGACGCAGGTATCGGCATGTGAATCCAACTCGGTCGTTGATGGAATGCCTCTACGATCATGTATTTTCCAGATTTTCCACCTTGGTTGCTGTTGGGAGTCGGGACCGTCGTCACTTGTGACACATTTGCCTTCCGGTTCCTATCTTCAGCAGCCTTGGTAGCGATGATGAAGTCCTTGTACAATGTGACGACTCGATCGTAGTCACTCTTGAGCTTGGTGATTCCGAGTATACGGGCTCTGACGGGATCCAGGGCATTGGTACGGATTCCGTCTTGAAGGTATCGTACCTTGGATGCTCCATCAAGTCCAGGGTGCAATCCGCGCTTGTGCAAACCTTCCAAGATGTTGTGCTGCTTCTTGTGGGTTTGACTGTACTTTTCAAAATTTCAACAGGTCTTTTCGCCAAAGTAGTAAGTGGTGGCAAGAGCTCTCTCGGCCAAAGCGGCAGTATGGCCAGCGTTATTGGGCCCGAGAACTTGATTATACAGAGTTTGAAACGCCGTCCTTCCATCTTGACTTGTTTTGAATGAACTAATGTAAGTCCAACAATCATGCTTGTGAGTAATCTTGTAGATGACTCCCCACACTTCCTGATTGTCTTCTTTGAACACAGCAGTAAACTCAGGCGGATTAGTTCCAGCCTTCACAATGGGAGCGCGAGCTTCCATTTCTTCTTGAAAGGTAGACCATCCATCGGCAGGATCTTCGGCGGGTTCGATGTTCTCGCGTATGACATAGGCGAGAGGGACACCGCTGACTCCAACCAAACCACGGAGGTATTGGGTCAAGGTGTCAAAAGTCTTGTTCCAATCCTTATGGTCAATCACATCGTCTGGGATGGAGGTTGAATGCTGTTTCTCGGACCAGTCCTTGAGGATACGCACGTTCCTGATATCATCCAATATGATATTGGCGGCAGTAACGGCACATGATGTGTTCTTCCGGTATTTGATCCAGAAGATGAGCAATCGAAGGTTTTGCTCGGCAATGGGAGGAACGTCATGTCCGGGAGATGGAACAGTACGTGGTCGAACCTCGGCAGCGGCTTCAGCGTTTGCAGCTAAAGCGATTTCGGGGTTAGGAATGAGATTACCGGACTTGCGGATGTTCTTGCAAGCTTGGATGATTTCTTTCTCGTCGAGATGAGTTAGAACTTCAATGGAATTGATTCCTTGGACAGTAGTCAATTGGATTGCAACGGCGGCGCTGCAACCAAGACGGGCAAAGGCAGTTCTCATGGCAGTTTCTTCGGCCATGATTAGATTAGAACGGTTTGGGTCTGATAAACTGATAAAATCTGTCGGTAAACTGAAACTATAAGCTTTATGGCTGACCTCAAACAAGTTGATAGACGGAGTGGTATGTAATGGGAGTAGGCTCACGAACAAGTCCTGGTGCTATCAACGTATCTAGCTCCAAATCGTGGTTCTCCTCATGTATGTATGTTCGTATGTGTAACTTCTCATCTTCTCCTCACGATTTCTCAGACATGTGGTTGTGGATGACTTTAATCACATTGTCCATTGTCAAGATTATGCGTACATAATACCATCGCACGAGTCATTTCAGTCGAGTTTCTGGCTAGAGGCAATCGCGGAGCTTGTCGAGCAAGTGGTAGAACCTTTCTAGAGTTGCATGATGCCATGAGAAGAGAGACCACTGGTGTCTTTGACACGTGCAATACAAATGTTACTACTTTGAAATTGGATTTATAGAACATAGGCCTCGTGAATAGAATTTTTGGCCATTGTCCATAATGTAACACTGGAAGAAGAACAGCAACATGCTCAGCTTCGCTTCTTATTACTAACGTTCGTAGAACATGTACTCATAGCAAAAGTGGTAAATGTTGTTGCAGTTGTAGTGGTTGTATCATCCTCCAGAACCCCCCGCTGCTTCTGAATCCCACCACCACTACTTTGCTCCTAGCTTTTCTAACGCTGCCGGCGACATGTCATAGGACAAGAACTCCTACGGGAACACTGAACCTACTACTCCCCCTACTAAAGTTTCCGCAGCAGTACTAAATCTCCGTAGAAGCTACGTGACATATCTTTTTCCAAATTTTTTCAACGGCAAGGGCGGGCGTTGTTGCCTCCCACTTCTGTCCCACAAATTCCTTCTCAATAATTCGCAAACAAACAACACGGGTCCGTCTCCAACCCACCATTTCTCTCCAATCCCAAGAAGATCAGTCTACATTTGAGTTTGCACACACAAACGTTGCAACGAACTTCTATTGAACATATCAGTTCGACCAACTTATATCAACTGGACAACATGCTCAAGCTTGCCAGAATCATCGACGTGATGACATCAAACGATCATCACCTACTCCCGGTAGGGGTGACCAGAGTGGCACCAGTCCACCAACAGCAAAAAACCTGTGCCCCGACGCACAAAGATAATATGGAGCTTCCAAAAGCCCGAGTCCTCAAAAAGAGAGACATGAACTTCAAAGTTCCACCCAAAAAAGCTGGGTGCTGCAAACGGAAAGTAGTAAAAAAGGTGCGGTTCTCGCCAATCCTCAGCACAAGCCAGCCTTGTGTTGGTTCTTCCGTTGCTTCTATTACCGGTACTACTAAACGTACTCGGAGTTGTCTTAGGCGTAGCCGTGCCCCAGAGAGGGATGGACAAGGTGAAATCCTTGCCATCCAAACTCTTGTGGAAACTCTTCAAAAACTTCCCATTCTAAAGTGGGCCGCTCGTTTGTCGTCCGGTCGACTTCGAATGAGCAGGAGGGTCTATCCCAGAAACGGTTCTTCCACAACTACGGCCAGCTCGTCTTTGTTACAAAGTAACAAGCGACAATCCGCTGAAAAGGATCACCAAGAACATGTGGTGAGCATGTTAGATCCAACAACTAATGTTTGGTTCGACATGTTCTACATCAAACCGTCCAACATTCCAGGTGCTGGAATGGGCCTTTTTGCCGCCAAGACCTACCCGAAAGATGCCTGTCTAGGCGTATATTTCGGCGCCTTGACAAGCGTCAATAAACGAGAATATTCTTGTTATGCCATGGGAGTGAATCGGCGGTTCGGGGGAACCATCGAAAACTTTGTCGTGGAACAAACAGGACATACGGAACGAACCACGGGAGGACCGCCTCCGTACTTTGGGTTCCAGTTTTGTAATGATCCTAACTATACGACTGGAACTATTCTAAATAATGATGATGATACAACAACAGTGCCATCTTCCACCACAAGATATCAACACAATGTGGCCATCCGCGACGATTTGAGTGTCTTTGCACTGAAACCAATCGCCCAAGGGGAAGAACTGTTCTTGAATTACAACATGGGAGACGTATGAACACTGCAACAGTCAAGGAATGCATACTCAATAATTTTTGTAGATTACACTAAGCAATGTATAATAATGCACATTTTATATATGTCCTTTGTCTATTTCACAATCATCGTTTTGCGTTTCGAAACTGCTCCATCACATCAAATCTAGAACGAAGTATGGATTCTTGGAGGTATGGATTCAATCCAAGCAACGGATCCTTTGGCAAAACCAAAATCGATCCCTCCAGCATGCCGACGACCATTCTTGGACACTACGGTAGCACCAAATCACGACCACATCTTTTGCGCCCCAGTAGACCTTTCCAAACCTGGTTCTACTACTAGCAGTGGGTCAAGAGGGACAAAGTGGTTGCCTGCAGTTTCTTCCAAGCCAATTACTACAGGCTAGGACGAATAGGTTGCAATCCCAAGACCTCACCAGTTGGATGGCGTACGGACGAATACCCCATTTCCAAGCATACGTATAATACGTACAGTGATAGATACTAGTAGTACTGTATTATACTTGTAGTCAATTTTTGTTTTTGCATCATCACTTCGCAGCGAGATTTGAGATTTTCATGAGTACCAGCTACTGGTTGTCAATGTCATCAGATTCAAGAGACCGTTGGAATCATCTCCCTGATTACACTGTAGACTGAACAAACCGCTCCATACATCACGAAACTGCAAATTCTGGTAAGAGCGGAGATATAATGAGTGTGTCGCACAGAAAAGCTGGTGTCGCAATGCCAACTGTCCTGGATTTCCAACACGTATTGATTGTAACAATACCAGCGATGAGCTAACGGATCTCTGTGTTGCCGCTATTGGCGATAGACAGCGATAGGGAGAAAAAACCCCAGGAAAAGCAATCCCGACAGCAACCTCCCACCTCCCAACAACATGCCCCACGTGCGCAGTCGTGCAGCAAGAACGCGAAGGAACTTGTTGAAAAGCACAAAGCGTAGAAGAATCACTCCTACACCATCCTGGCAGGGTCAACAGAGACACAGCCTTGTAGCTGGAAGGGGAGAGTTGACTCATCGAGCTAACACATTCAGAGAAAAGAATGCAAACTCTGTGGCTGCAAACCAACTTGGAAGTATGGGTATGGAATCCAGGCCAGCAGTCGTTACTTATCCTCCTGTTGTCCCTGCTATTCCTGGTTCTGGTGATGATGCCAGCAGCCCCATTGGTACCCGCAAGGTTCATCTTCAGAAACCACAAACAGAAGCAACACAACCTTCTCTTGCTGGTCGAATGGGAAACGGTGGCCACCGAAGCAGTCCTGTAGCGGAAGTGCAAAGAGCGTTGTTGAGAGAAAAGGGTATACTTTTCACTCCTGCACCATCCTGGCAGGGTCGACAGAACCACAGCCTTGCAGCTGCAAGGGAAGAGTTGACTGATCAAGTTGACATGTTCAGAGAAAAGAGTGCAAACTCCGCGTCTCCCCCTTATTCTGGTGCTGGGAATCAACTTGGAAGTGCGGAGGTGGAATCCCGGCAAACAGTCGCCACTTATCCTCCTGTTGTCCCTGTTACTCATATTACCAGCAATGTTGTTGTCGACAGCTCCATTGCTACGAGCACTCGTCAAGCTCGTGGAAAAGATCTACAAAATGACATTCTTGCAACCCAATCACTTGTGGACACTTTGCAAAAGGTCTCGATTCTCAAGTGGGCTTCTATCCTATCGCCGCGCCGACTTCGAATGGAGTCTGTGGATACAGCCGATGTTTTTGCAACAACCGTGCCATCGGACTCTTCCATTCACGCCAAATATCCTTCCCTACCAAGCGACCGCCAGGAATTTGTCATTCGTATGTTGAATCCAACGAGCAATGTTTGGTTCGACATGTTCTACGTCAAACCATCCAACATTCCACGAGCTGGAATGGGTCTCTTTGCCGCCAAGGACTACCCCGAAGACGCCTGTCTCGGTGTTTACTTTGGCGCCTTGACTAGTATCAGCAAACAAGAGTATTCCTCTTGTGCCATTCGCGTGCAACGGCCATTTGGTGGAACAATGGAAGAGTATATATTGGAGCAAAGAGGAATTGCCGATGGCGAAAGTACTGGTAGTAGTAGTCGAGCAAAAGGGCCACCTCCCTACTTTGGATTTCACTTTTGCAACGACCCTGCCTATCGCAAACCATGGAACCAAGCAGCAGCTAGTGCCAGATACAATGTGGCGATTCGTGATGATTTGAGTGTCTTTGCGTTGAAACCAATTGCCCAAGGAGAAGAGCTCTTTTTAAACTACAATATGGGAGATGCCTGATGATCGAATGATGAATGATGGATCCAAAGTCCAAACATTTGACTCTAGTAATGTATTCTGTACAAGATTTTTTTGTGTGTGCGTTTCGTCTTTCAGATTCTTAGTAGTACAGTAGTGGTTGGCACCACCACAAATGAATCCAAGATCATCATTCATGCATTCTCATCATCTCGATGCACGTATCACCACCAACGACATAAAAGCCTTTTTAGGCATCCCATTGGGATACCAAAGAAAAGCTTTGTAACATGGAGATGGTCCCCAACAAGGCCATGGCAAGCGTTATCCCCATGACCCATACATAATCGGCATCACTGCCTGCTGCTACCCAAACCTTTTGTGTGGTTTCTTGTGAAGCGTCTGCTTCTGCCGCTACTGTTGCAGTCGTTGTGGAATAGATCATTATTTTGCCGCCTTTCTCCATTATTTGTTCGGCTACCAAGACTTGGGGTAGGAACAAAATAGACCATTGATGGCGATCAGGGGATGGCACTGGATACCGAAAATGCACCTTGCTGATCAACTCCAAGGTTGTAGTAGTAGTAGCCGCACTGCTGTCAGTGGGATTGTTGGATTTTTTGGACTCCAAAACCACAACATGTTGGCCACTCGCAAAGGCTGGTTGTTCAATATCGCACACTCCCGCCGAATGTACTACCGTCACCGAAGAAGCAGCAGCAGTAGAAGAATCTTCCTGTACTAACAATGCATCATCCAAATCCATAAACATGGAATTGGATAGGGTCAAGAAAAGGTACGTCGTTGTGTCCGAGTGGGGAGCAGTACTCTTAGTAGTAGTGGACGAGGAGATGTGAGAATGCAATAGGCGATGCATACCACCATCCAAGGAAAGTTCGGACTGAATCTTGACTGTGGGAGATGGATGAACCGGTTCCAATAAAAAGGGAAATACAAAGTATCTTGTTGTTGTTGTTCTTTGGAATAATTTGTCGTTGTTGCTGCTGTTGTTGTGTCATTGGAACTGGAATCCACTTCGTCGATACTGTCGGTTGTCCAAATAGATTGTTGGGGAATTTGTCCACTACCTGTATCGGGTTGGTTCTGGCCATGGTATTGAATCAATGAGAATGTTGCTAACTGTGGTAAGGATTCAATCGTAGGAATGGCCGATATTTGAGAAACACAGACATCCAGTTCGGGTGAAGCTTTGTTGGCGTGTTGTTGTTGTTGTTGTTGCTGTTGCTGCTGTTGCGTAGCTTGCAGGATTCCTTGGCAGCAAGCCGTGGTACTGTCTGTATCAAAACACGTCCATTGTGTTTCCGTGCTTCGTTCCGTAGTGATAACAGTGATACTGCTACATTTGTAGGTCCAAGCAAGGAAGAGTAACAGAGTGATATCAATAGTCTTCATTTGTAGTAAAACAAGTCGCTGTTGGGATTTTGTTGTTGTTTTTGTGTTCGGTGTGAGGAATGTCCGTCGTCCGTTCGCCCTACTCGATTTCTTGACCCATGCGATTCAAAAATTTGAAATGTGTGACTCGACTCCTTCTTTTGCTCACCACTGCTCACTGCTGCTCACTGCTCACCAACAACAACAACCCAAGACACAACAGCATACTACTCCCAAACAACATGCCCCACTTCGTTCTCGTAAGGACACTTTGCTAGAGGTGAAACATTGAATATCAATATTGGTGCTAGATTGTTGTTGTTGTTGTTATTTCCAAAAAGAGAGATGAAACTCAAGGCTTGTTGGATTGGAATTCTTCTCCTGGTTGCTTGGAAACTGTCATTCCATATCCGAACATGGCGAAACCCAGCACTCGTAGTAATAGTGCCTCCATCATCCACCAAGAATACTACTGGTACACACAACAACAAGTCAATCACAGAGTCTGGATGGTGGACCTCGTTTGTCCAAGAAACCGCCAGAGTCTATCAAAAGCCTAGTAGTAGTAGTGATGATGGTGTCGGATACCACAATCCGCACCATGCTTGGTGTCATTTGATGGACGCCACCGAGTTTCACAAGTATCCTCCAGATGAAGATCATCCAAGAGGACTTTTGTATGTCAAGAGTCATAAAGCTTCTAGCAGTACCTGTGAAGGAATCAACTTTGCTATCGCTCATCATGTGGGTCGTCGGGTGCAACAGCAACAACTACAACAACAAAAAACACTTGACGGACAACAACAACAATCACACCACCACCACCGCAAGTCCCACAAAACCTCTCCAAAAGTGTGAGCATTACAATCGACATGTCTTTGCCAATGACAAACTACATGGAAACGTCCCTCCTAGATCCGATCGAGTAGGAGGATCGAAAAGTAGCCTTTTGTGGACCTTTGTGCGACATCCGACCGCCCGGGACATTTCCCAAGTCTATCATTTTGAAGTGAGTGGCCGAGGCAAAGATCCCTGGACACAAACTGACGAGCTGTTGGAAGTCTTGCAAGAACAAAAGTCGAGACAAACTAAATATCTTTGTCCTACCGAGGATTGTGCCAATTTCTTTCGAGGAGTGGCTGCCAAGAACATGATGGAGTCTCCTCCGAACAATGAGACCACCAGCACAGTCTCCTCCTCCTCCTACGAACCATTGTTGGCTACCACCATCCAGAAACAAATATTCCATCATTTCGATTTCATTGGTGTCACGGAACGAATGACAGAGTCACTAGCTGTCATGACATTGCTATGGGATTTGGATCCTACGGATGTCATTGTTCTCAGTGCCAAGAGGACTGGTAGTGGTGGTGGTGGTAGTAGTGGCGACGGAAAGAATACTACCAACTATGATGGTGGTGGTGTCTTTCGAGGAAAGTTACATCGATGTGCCAAATTGATTCAACCCTCGCCGTTACCTACGCTGTTGGAATCCTATCTCCACTCGGATGCTCATCGGGAGGGTAATGCGGATTTTCTATTGTATTATGCGGCTGTCGAGTCACTGGATCGAACCATTGCTGCTTTGGGTAGGGATGTTGTAGAGGAGCGGGTGGCAACGTTGACGTTCCTACAAGAGTTGGTCACGAAAACCTGTCTCGACACGGCTATTTTCCCATGTTCCAGTGAGGGTGTATGGCAAGAGCAGCGTTCGCAACGCAACTGCTACATCCAGGATGCTGGTTGTGGGTACCCTTGTGTTGACAAGACTCTCAAACAGTATGTACAAACTGTGTAGCTCGAATTGCAGTCAGTTCTTTCTTCAAAATGTGCAAGTGGAATCTCTTCATACTACTTGTTCTTGGAGACTGTGCAACTGGACACAACTGTCTCGTCCAGCAGTCGCTAGAACCCCTGGACCAAACGCCAAGAGTCGACCAGGGAAAGATTTATCGGGCTTCCAGGAGACCACCTTGTCGTCTGATGTCCGTTGACGTTTCTTGGCAACGGGGATCTTTGCCAGTTTGCTTTCCATATCCCATACCGAAATGCGCCCAGCTGATGTTGCCACTCCAAGAAACTGGCTGCTTGCTGTAATGTCAACAGCCAATGCCTCACAATCGAGTTGGAGAACCAACAGAGATTGTAGTGGTGTATTCAGCGTATTATTTGATGTGGAATGCCACAGTCGCACTGTCATGTCCAAGGATACAGAGACCAAATACCGGTGTGAGAAAGCCAAGTCAGTGACAACCATATCATGTCCTGTCAAGTGTTGACAGAAATCTTTGTGATCGTCGCTTCGAACCTTGGCAATGTTCCATACACGCACAGTCCGATCAGCACCGGCAGACGCCAGATATTTTCCATCCAAGGACCAAGCAAGTGCATGTACTGTACCAACATGGCCAGACAAAACGATCTGCTCCCATGGTTTCGCAGATGTCAAGGGAGCCCCAAGCATGCAACCTGTAAATACCTCCTTTTTGGGTTGCTGCCTTGTCTTGTCCCACAAAACAACGGTTGAATCTGTTGCAGCAGATGCCAGCAAATCCTTTTCAACAGGAGAGAATGCCAAAGATGTGATGGCACCCTCGTGGCCATCACCGGTTGGTCGTCCCCCCAGTGTGTGGATAGGATGACCGCTCGATACCGCATTGGATATGACCACCCTACTCTTGTCGTTTCCATCATAGGCTATTACCGAGTTTTCCGAAGAAATCGCCACATTGCTGAATCGAAGAGGCGATCGACGGTGACGGCTTTTGTTCAATGCAGGCAGTTTCATGGCACCTGTCTTTTGATGCCAAACCCGAATGGATCCTCCTCTGCTCCGACAAACCAACCGACTTCCATCCGGACTGAACGATACGGATTGTGCTCCCAGAATGGGAATTGGAGTGGTAGATCCCGACGAGTTGAACGACAAACTGGAACTGGCATTTTGAGATCCCACTGGAAGTTTGGTCAGAGGCCAAGGTGGCAGACGAACTGTATCCGTTGCTTTCAAAACTTCCTTGCAAGTACACCGCAAAGAATTGAATGTTTGTCGATCCAGGTAGGACCCAATGTTCTGCCCAATTACATGCGCAGGGAGAATGGCCAAGAGTTCAGTTCCAGTGCTGCCTCGGTTGTCCACATTATTTTCAGATTCATTTCCACGCTGATGAAAATCTCGAGATACTCGATATTTGATATCCCCTACACACATCTCTTCACCCCGTTTTCCTTCTGAAGAAGCTGGAATGAAGCTTGGACAGAAAAAATTGTGAATGCCATGACTGTGTCTGGAACTGGCCGAAATTTCTTCTCATCCATCATGCCGTTTTTCTGTCGTGACTCGATTCAACGGATGAATAGTGCGCATCTTGCCCTGTTTGCGTGACTCAAAATAGGGACCCGGACAATAGAGGATGCTAGCCTTTGGAAAGGTCACTCTTGAACTACACAACACAATAGAATTAAAAGTATAACAACAAAACAAATAGTTCTTTACAAGAAAAACTACAAAGTACAGTAAACCCTTAACCCCATCTCGTTCTGATTATAGCCATTCGTCACCCCGATGTGATTGGTACTGGGATTGTTCCTTTCGCTTGCTTCCAAAAAGGCCGCCAAAACTCCATTCATTGGATGAAGATGCAGATGGAAGTCGATGGCTTGCAGTCCGAGAAGATCTAGACGGTTGAAATATTGGTTCTTCATACATAATTGGGGCCTCATCATCATAGTAGGTGGGTTCAGGCTTTTTGAAGGCATCCAATGTCAAGTCATTGATGAGTTCTTCCTTGTTTTTGCGACCTTCCGGAGAATTATCCAACCCTAGCCCCCAATCATGTTGGCCTTCGTCGTCGGTGACTGTGTATGCCTCGCTATGAAACGTAAGTGTGTTTGCCAATGCATGAGCAAAGACCGCCAACACCCAGAGCCCGTAGTGGTAGACAATGTTTCCCCTTGCGACGATGGAAACCTCCAACCAATATTGCCGAGAAAAGTCTGCGGCCAGCCAAGTCCAAACTGGATATAAACTACCCATGGCAAAACTAATCACGGGAATCCAACTTGCAGCATGATAGCAATCCAAGCCCCAAACGTGGAACCTTTCTTCTGTTTTGCTTTGCTGCTCTCTTTGTTGAACCGCGTTTCGGAGTGTGCTGGAGACCCCAGACCAAAAGAAGAAGCAACTGAATAGGAAGGCGAAGTTTCCATAGTAAGCAATCTTTTGAGAGATTGTGTCCCATTCCATTTCTGTTAGGTTCAATGAGGAAACTTTGCCACTGGCGAGCTGACGACCCAACAAATGGCGAGTTCCAAAGAAGGCAGATCCAGATGTATCAAGTTCGTTGCTGTCAAAGATGTTGTCAAGAGCATCACCGGTAGTGGTCTCAGATGAAGTGGCCACCTCTGTATCGGAATTGTCACTTACTTCATGCATGAAGCCACTCCAGAGACCAGCTGAACATACCATCAAAGCGCTAACCAATACCATTGTCGAGGAGAACCCAATTCTTGTCAAAAACCCTCGACAACAGTCATTCCATCGGTGTCCAGGGAGAGACTTCTTGGCGAAATAGCCATAAAAGTCCACTGCAATTGCTGCCATTGGGAAAGAGGCAGCATAGAAACTCCAATACCATGCCTTTCCAACGTGAGCATCGGGCTGAAGAATTCTCCCAATGCAAGGAAGCAAAACCGATAGACCCATGAAAGCTTGTGCCCAAATAGCAGCAGGTCTGATGTTCCCTCGATCATCAGAGCCGTCTTCATCGGGTTCAGGAATATAGCAGCACTTCATGGTCCACAAATGGAATGCAAGACCAAACATCCAAAAGGAGGTCCAAATACCCGTGACAATGGTTGTGGTGGAATTATCGACTCCATTCTCCAAGCACATGTTGGTTCCAGTTGATGAATTCAACCCCCAAACTTCAAAGAGACACTGAGGTGTCCACAATTCCAAGCATACGACCATGGCGATATACGCCAGCGTTCCAAGGGAAACAATGTGGCCACCAAAACATGACGAAAGCTTATAAAGAAAAGTTTCTTCCATCGTTGAATCACAGAAAGCAAAGAGACCGATGAGTGAAAATGTTGTGAGATGCCCAGTTTTGCAAAGGAATAACATTCTAAACAAGATGTGCGCCAAGGAGTGACTTCATGGCGCCGCCAAGGTTGTGAGTGCGACTACTACCATCACATTTTCGTGCGTTCACAAATCGTGATACAAGCCCTTCCCTACCTTGACAATGGCATACAACTAATTTGGGTTGAGTGGTGGCGTGGTCTGATATTGTGTATTTTGTAAAAGAAAAAGCAACACGTGGTCCTTGATCGAAAGTTCTGGTTCAATGACAAAAGGTGCAAAAATGTACATCTGCAACGGTATCTTGATCATCATGATGTAGCAGAGGACGCGGGTGGTGCTGTTGAATGTATCCCTTGATACTTTCCGAGACTTTGGAGTAGCAACCCCAAGGCAAGAAACAAATGAAAGACGGCGTTATGGTTGAACTTCATGGGATCTGGCAGAGGACAATCGACAAAACAATCCTCATATCCATCGTCACCACAAACACCAGCGAACAAAATTTGGAACAAAAATCCCAATGTACAGCAGGCCGATCCCAACGCGGCCAGTGGGTTGGCAGGCCAGGTAGGAAAGTCTCCCTGTACATTCGCATTGTCACTGCAACAGGAACACAAGAATAGACAAGAACAACCACTCCAAAGGGCAACCCTCCCTTTGCCACCAACAAAATGTAGAATCATGCCAATATAGGCTAGAGACAAGTAAAGTCCAACATAGAACTGAGCAGAGAAGGACCAAGTTAATACCAACGAAAATACAGCGGCTGCACAAAGTAGAATTGGAACAAGGTTGTTTTGTTTTTTGGATGAAACATCGGCAGAATGCGCTGGGGGTGTGGTAGTAGTACTATTACTGGGCGGATCATCTTCTGGAAGAAATTGGGATGGGTCCACCGGGGGAGGAAGATTGTTGTTATATTGCTTTGTTGCCAGACACAACTCTCTCCAACAATATAGCTGAAAAGCTAAGCTTCCCAAGACAGACAAGAATTGGGCAACCCCTTCCCATGCATTTGATTTTTCGTCTCGTCGATCGTAGGCGTAATGCCCCCACCCTGACACGGCATGACTCAATCCAGTACAAAAGAAATAGAGGCAAACCAACAAGACGTAGGTGGACCAAAAAGAATTGTCCATTCCCATTCCTCCTCCTGTCCCAACACGCTTGGATCGTAGAAAAATTAGTAGTTTGAAACATGCCATCCAGGAAATGCCCCACACTACGACATTGGTGGACCATGTTCCTACAGTATTGTCAATTTTCGTTTCTATGTCATAGTCATCGGGAGGACAACCTGATTGTACAAACTGGGAATCATAGAGCCACCTACTATCAGTGGCAGAAGAGATGATGACGGTCGCCATGGTGATGGTGACCATTCTGTATGCTGCATCGCCGATTCCCTACGATTGCACAACAAAACGCGGGAACTTGGATGTGATTGACGTCAGCAGCGACATACCGAAGATCCACGGTAACTAATACCGTGTCATAAGCTACCAGACACATTTCATCGGTCCAATCTACTACTCCGCAGATTCCTGGCGAGACCCTGGCTAGTAGGAAAGTTACGTGTGAGGGTACGGCAGTCGGGAGTGCGACATTGGGGATGATTGGGTGCCAGGCAAACAACAAGAGGCGGCAAAAAGGCACACATACGTCCGAACAGCACACTCGTTTGGGATCCAACCATGGTGGAACTAACACCTTCTCCAACTGCAGAGACGGGAGCAGTTGCTCACGTGACTTTCCGTGTGCGATGTGAAACGTTGGGACATGGAGAACAAGTTTACTTGGCCCAGGAAAAAGATTCCAAGCGGCAAATGGTACGTTGGCGTCTCCACATTGATTGCCTCTCTTTCCCTTGGTCACTCGTGAATCAGGGTTATCGTGTTTAGAAGAATTGGAATTCTGTGAGAAAGGAGAACGTTGGATCTAGATTTGGATTTCGATGAGATGGGACCGTCCGGGTGGAGATTTTGTTTGCGGTAGTTCGATATGATGAAATAGTAACTGATGGAATGTTGATGCTCACATCTGTTTTTTTTTGCCTGGGATGATCACTCGATTCATGAATGGACTCTAGTTGATTCCCCTCTATACTACAGCAGCAGCTTATCCATGGTATCATACCATTCAGCCTTTGACTCTTTCCTTGCATGAAACTCCAGAAGATAGTGCAGCCGAAGGAGGACGAATTTTCCGTTATCGGTATTTGATTCACAGGGGTGGAACTTTCCACCGGTTCGAGCGAGCTTCCGACTGTCCAGGCGATGGTGACGACGAGCCTGCCATGGCCATTGATAAAGAAGAGCGAGAGCCTCAGTCTTCCAACGAAGAAGAGTCTGTTGGTTTCCATAAACTTCCACTCCGCCTGTTGGTGAATCGAGAATCCTACGTGGTGAATGATGTCTTGGGTTCTCCAAAGAGCCACCCTGACATTGATCATGCTCGCATGGAACATGCCAAACCCGATACATTTGGGAGAGATAGGAACACTGCTTCGGTGGATAGCTTGCACTCAAGATCGGCAAGTGGCGGACGAGCCGCTTTTGCGGCAATGTCCAACAGCAACAACAGCGGCAATTCTTCCGGAGGGGGCGGTTCGTCCAACTCGGTGGGTTCCAACTCGTCTCGCAAAAAGACGGTAGGCTTTGCTCCCGCCCCTCCCCCATACCACGCACAGGTAAAGAGTCCACTGGCTGCCCAGACGATCAGTTTGAGTTCCACAGATGGTCTCGTGGTTGTGTCTGCGTTTTTGCCAGTTGTGTTGCATCGTTCCGATGATGGACAGTGGACCGCCGATTGGGATTATGAAGTCTTGCTCAGCATGCAAACACACTTGCGTGTCACACGTGTTGGAGTTGTCAAGTGGCGTGGCTGGCACGGAAACACTGGGTTGAAGGGAAGTCCTGAGGCTGGCGTACCCGTCAGGGAACGCCACTTGGTGGAAGAATGTCTCCGGCCTTTCAACTGTGTTCCTGTTTGGATCGATACTACCTTGTTTGGAGAAATGTAAGTACATTCCGTGGAATATGAAAACATGTGTTTTGTTTCTGATGTTCTGATGCGTTTCTTGTTTCTTCCCATAGGTACAATGGATTTTGCAAGGGTGTCCTCTGGCCAGTCATGCACCACGTTACATCTGTTTATTCGGCAGCGACAGAGACTGCCAGTTCGCCTGGACAATCCGCTCCACGCAACATGGACGAAGATCGTCAACAGTTTTCCGAATGCACCATGGATGACGTTGAGCAGGGTCCAATCCATGGTGGACGAGGACGCGAAAAGGAGCTTTGGAGTGCCTACAACACCGTCAACCGCAAGTTTGCTGAGGTCGTTGTGCAATGTTTCAACGAAGGAGACCTCGTTTGGATTCATGGATTCCATTTGTTGATCTTGCCATCGTACTTGACCCGCCGTATCCCCATGGCCAAAATCGGTATTTTCTTGCACACTCCATTCCCTAGTTCGGAGATTTTCCGATCTCTCTGGTGCCGCGAAGACCTACTCCGTGGTATGTTGAATGCTGATCAAGTTGGTTTCCATTTGTACGAGTATGCCCGTCACTTCTTGACTTGCTGTCGGCGTCTCTTGGGATTGAATTACGGTATGATTCCTGATGCGTTCGGCGGACACACGCTCGCCATTGACACCAACGGACGTCATGTTTCTGTAACAAGCATCCACGCTGGTATCGAGCCTCCAGTGTTGAATCAGATCCTCAACCATGACTCCACAGAGGCCGAAGTGGCATCGATCCGAAGTCGGTTCCAAGGCAAGCACATCTTTTTTGCCATTGATCGTCTGGAATCACTCAAGGGAATTCCTCTCAAGCTCCTCGCTCTGGAACATTATTTGAGGAAATACCCCTACATGGCTGGCAAAGTGGTGTTGATTCAAATTGGTATCTCTGCATTTGAACGTGGAGAAGATTACTACAGAACCAGGAACGAAGTAACCGAGATGGTCAACCGAATCAATGAGATCTGGCCCGGCAGTGTACAATTCGAGGAGTGTTCCGAGACTTCCATGAAGCTCCAACAGCGTTTGGCACTCATGAGGGCCTCCGATGTATCTCTCGTAACTCCTATTCGAGACGGTCTCAACCTTCTCCCCTTGGTACGTATTTCGTTGTCACTCGTTTGTTGACTCTTTTCATGCTTTTGTATATGTCCTAACATATTGTGTTGCGTTCAGGAATATACAATTGCTCACGAGGACGCATTGAGAAATCGAGGTGAACCCGATGGTCGCAAACGCGGGTTGTGTATTCTCTCTGAGTTTGCCAGTTGCACTCGTGTTATGCGAGGTGCCTTGCATGTCAACCCTTGGAAGATTTCGGAGATTTCCGATGCGATCCATCAAGCTCTTACCATGAGCGACGACGAGCGCATGCGACGAATCAGCACCGCTTGTGAGTTTGTCAAGGGAGTTACAACACAGCGATGGGCCGTTGCAGTTTTGTTGGACTTGAAGGGTGTCAGTAAGAGCAATTCTCCAGTGCAGTACAGTGGTGCTGGATTGGGTCTTGGATATCGCTTGCTTGGTATGGATGCTGGGTTTGTGCCATTGGATTTCAAGAACGTAGTCAAATCGTTCAAGAATGCAAGGTCGCGTTTGATTCTTGTCGACTACGGAGGTACCATTGCCAGTAACGATAATGTAAGTTTTGGGGGTCGTGGAATCGGCGCATGTTGCGCTACCTTCTAACCTCTCTGATCTTGTTTCGCAGGTTGACAACTTGACAAGGTTCCAAATGGTAAAGGAACGAAAGGCCCACTCACTTCCCAGTCCCGAGATGTTGAAGACATTGAAGGAACTCTGCAGCGACAAGAAGAATTCTGTTTTCCTAGTGTCCGGAAAAGAACGTCATTCATTGACCAAGGTATTTGGTAATATCCCCAACTTGGGTCTCGCTGCTGAGCATGGAATGTATATTTCGTGGCCCACAAGTAAGACAGAACACAAGCGCCACTGGGAGACTTTGGTCCCAATCACTGATCGTTCGTGGCGCACTCTGACCATGAACATCATGCAAGTGTACGCTTCAAGGACGCACGGAAGTTACATTGAAGAGACAGAGATGAAGGTGTTGTGGCAATACCGTGATGCTGATCTTGAGTTCGGTTACTTGCAGGCTCGTGAATTGGAGGACCACCTCTCCAACTGTCTGCGTGGTTTCCCTGTTGATATCTTGCATGGTGGTATGGCTGAGGGAGGATACGTTGAAGTTCGACCTAAGGGTGTCAACAAGGGAGTTCTTGCCATGCGAGTCATCCGAAACTTCCCTGCTTTTGCCCAAGCAGACAAGATTGAATTTGCTTTGACTTTGGGAGATGATCACTGTGATGAGCCTATGTTGTCTGTTATGCGTCAAATTGGCAGCAGAGTAGAGAACGGCCGAAGAGTAAGGAAAGGATTGAGCCCCCTCCGTGACCTTCCAACGACAATGACTTTGGTGGATGTGTCTGGCTGTGACGATTTCTTGGCCAGCAATTTGGAAGTTTACACAAGTACTGTCGGAATGAAGCCCAGTGCTGCGGCAACCTATCTCCATGAGGTCAGCCAGGTTCAAGAGTTGTTGGACGCTTTGGTGAAGATTTCCACAAGAGATCAAAAGTACTACTCTCAAGTGGACCTGCGTAGCTATGCTCAAGAGCGAGCAAGTGCTATGGGCCCCAGAGTGGAGAGTGCGACAATGAGTACTGGATTTGGTATTCCAAAGTCGTGGTCTCTGAATCAGTTGCAGAAGCCTATGGACGATGCAATCCCATCTGGTAGTGAGAAGATGAGTACATCGCTCGGAGAGTACCTCGGTGCCATTGATGACGAGGAAGAGGAAGATGGAAACATTTTCTTTTAAAGCATGTACTCATGAAAGTTATCAGCTATACTCACAATAGAAGATAGTATGTGTTTGGTAGCTGTGTTACAACCACTCAAATCATCTGGTCATTACGTCGTTTGCAACTCATCACCCTTGTCAGGTTTCTTTTGTTGCGGGTGGATGATAAGTTCAAACGATCGCCTGTTGTGGACCCCCATTCCATTTTCCAGCTCAACCGTAACCCATCCATTTCCCCACCTTTGAATGGAACCACATTGATGCACGAGTGGACCTGCACCGACAATGACCCTCTTGCCAAACCAATGATCCGTAGAGATCAGGCTCAGTGTTGACAGTGACGGTAGAGGCATATCATCAGAAGAACCTCTCTTTTTGGAAATCACATCATGCTTGACCTCATGGACCACACTCGGCGTATTCACGTCCGTGGAAGCCACTCCAATGGCAGACGCCGTTTCGAGAGGGCCTCGCCCTGCTCCCCGTCGAGGCGGGGGGCTGGTTTCATAGGTTGCATGCATGTAGCAATACTTCGTTTCGTGTACAGCAACGTACGCACACGACCTTCCCCGGGTAGTTGTTGCCTGACAACGACATTCATTCTTACCCTCTGAGTATCGCTTATCTTGCACCATAGCTGTCTTTTGAAGATCAGAATGCGTAGGAGTGGCTTGTCCTTGGGGTACCGCACTTTCCGCAGGAACCACACCAGATCCTGCGGAAGAAACCGATATCACTGTCTCATCCATACTGACCGATCGGGCCCGACAGAAGAGATAGTGCTGATAGTGCAACTTGCAGAAGTTGCTGCCATTGTAGCAAGGCTGTCGCCGACAAAAGG
The DNA here is from genome assembly GCA_016586335.1 of Nitzschia putrida. Classification (NCBI taxonomy): domain Eukaryota; phylum Bacillariophyta; class Bacillariophyceae; order Bacillariales; family Bacillariaceae; genus Nitzschia; species Nitzschia putrida. The sequence continues at coordinate 436,542 of BLYE01000024.1, read as the reverse complement.
AATTGTTCCTACTTGTCCGGCCATGGCATCCGTTGGGTAAAGGAGTGTCTAGTCGCCCCAACGATTCCTTCACGGATGATGTTGGAGTAACCACACAAAGGTTGCCAACCTTTCCAGAGAGAAAAGGAGAATCACACAGTGGCACTGCCGGGGACTTGGAGCTGACTTTTGGCAGGAATTGGGTGACATCATCCATCGCGTTGCCACACTGCGATTCCCTGTTGTGGGTTTCCAAATCGCTTGAAGAGATGCTTCGTTCGGAAAACTTAGATGATGTCGAGGTGTTGGATGAGTCGGAAGAGTAAGACTCCGAGACTTGTGAGTACGAGGCTGCTATTGAGGCCAGGGCTTCTAGATTCTTGGATCGAGTATTGGTGCACTGCCGAGGACTAGCAAAGTCCTCGCCAGTTTCCGCAGACGATAGAACACGCGTTGGTTCTTCGAGATTGACAGCACATGTCGATGTCATTAGGTTGAATCGTCGCTTCTTGAAAGGTAACAACCCAACACGCTTCTGAGTCACGATACTGCAATCAGGAAGAAACATGATAGTGCAATGGTCGTTCTAAGGGCAGGAAGGAATATTTTTCGGCTGCCTTTCGAATCTCAAGAAGAACTCTTTTCTGTAGTAGCTAGCGTTGTTTCAGCAACAATCGCGCAGAACAGCACTGAAGCAAAGAACGCTTTCCTTAAAATCCAGAACCAAAACCAATTCAATGTTTGAGCAAGAAACAATGAATCAATCTACGTTCTGCACAACCTCTGGAGATGTTGTGTTGCAACGCAGCACTGCAGTGCCAGTGTTCCGACCTAACGAATCTTCATCGACATGCCGTGATGGTCGGGGTCCTTTTCAGTCCTGGCAACATATTCAATACAAGCCCCACGTGCTGTGATGTTGACAGGTCATGTCATATGCCATAATGAAACTCCTATTGCGACAAACGAGAGACAAACGCAACGACAGGGAAGAAAAGTGGTGTGGGTGTAGGCAAACCCACCAAGGAGCAATGAAGGTTCGAACAACCATGTGCCATTGGCAAGTGCTTCCACTTTGAAGGGACGGGGAACAAAAGCATTTTGGAGTCTAATTGACTGTTTGCTGTCAGTTGTCGAAGCAGGAAACAGAGAGATCCCTCAAATTGGCAACCTTTCTGGCAACGAAAATGGCTAAACTATAGCTTTGCCCATATTATGAATATAATTTAATCATCTAAAATGCTATTGTTGAAAGGATGTTTTCTTCTTCCATCGCATGGAAAGTCCTTCTTGTTTCCCTTGTGTGCTAGATCTATCAAACAGACTGGACATCGACTTGTACTGCCTGATGCTTGCCAGTCCGGCTCGACGTTGGGTTGCATCGTCCTGATTTTCTTCTGCTGCATCATCTCCCTTTCCCTTGCTAGGTACACCCAGGAAACGTCGTACAAGTCCAACTCCCCCAGAGGGATTAACGCCTCGCAGTACACTTCCCTTCTTTCCAAACGTTGGCGACAATAATGAAAGCAACGCCATCGGTCTGAAACTCTCACTGGATTTGTCTCCCTCCTCCTTTTTGGTAGGAAGTTCGGCCTTGGCGTCTAGCTTCCGCGCAGTCTTTTTCTTTTTGCTAGAAATTGGTTTCTTGCTAACGCCATTTGCAGTCGCCTTGCCAACTTTCTTCTTTTTCTTCTTGGGTTTGATAGCCGCTCCGTCAGTGGGCAATGCCTGTCCCTCTGCTTTGTCAGCTGCAGGCACTCGCTTTGCCTTCTTTTTCTTCTTCTTGCGAAGAGTCTTTGTTCCTTTGCCAGTGCTATCTGTAGCTTCGTTTGACAGCGTTCGAGTACCAACGTCACGAGTCTCACTTGCGGCAACTCTGTTCTCCACTTCGGACTGTAACCTGGCCATTCTCGTTGACTTTTCCACTATTTCCCCAGTGGAATGTCTTGACTCTTCAGGTATCGTTTCCTTCACAGACACTTCGGCCGCAACCTCGACAGGAGGAGAGTTTGAATATACAGGTAATGACTTGGAGGAGGTGGGGACACGACAATCTCGGCACGTGGAAATGTCGTCGTCCTCATCGATTTCATGGATGGTCCGATCATACCGTTCCGACTCAAAAATATCAGCATCATCGTCTAGATCGAAATCTCCTTCCTCGGAGATGATTTCTTCTTCATAGGAATCGCAGTCTTCTCTATCAACCTTGACCAACCCGAATTTTCGAACAGATACAGAAACCGTCAAATCCGAAGCATCATCATCGTCATCATCGTAGTAGGGTGAATATAACACATTAGCTGAAGCGACTCCGTACGTCTTCTGGTTGTCAAAGTCGGGATCCTCTTCGGCGTTGGTATTGCTCGGTGCTACAGTCTCGATGTTTTCTACAGGAAGAGAAGAAACACTTGTTCTGGAAGCTCGCTTATCCAAAAGGACCAGAAGCAAGGCTGCTGACTCTTCCGATGGCTTCTCACTTTGCATATCCTCATCCATTGGTTGCGAATATCGAGAAGAAATAGATGCGGAAAAGTTGTCGACGCTATCCTCAATGGTCACTTCATCATAGCTTCCTGCTTCGATCTCGACGTTGGCTTCATCCTCAATTTCTTCGTACCAAATCTCTCCCGAGTCATCAAGATCCGCCTCAACCATATTTGCTTTGCAGCTCACAGATTCTGCTGGTTCAGCAGGGATTGTTGTCAGCGATAAAACTGTTGTTGTCATCGTCGTCAGCTACTCGGATCCGAACATTCAACACTACGTGAAAATGCAGGATGAAGAAGAATGGGAGATGGGAATCGGATTTGCATGTCCATAGTACTAACGGTAGTTAGTGGTTTCCACCACCTGCCGTAGCATTTTGTTATGGTGTATTAGTACCGGTTGGAGCCAATTCCTTTTTCGGACGTCCGAAGTGCATCCCTCACTCAGAATCACCTCTTGACATACTAGTATTATATATGGCAACATGACGGAGTGAACCTCCAATCCCTGGCACAATATCAGTGGCGGTAGTAAATGTAGTTCACGGTGGTTCAATGTTTAGGCAATTTCAAGAAATTTCTCGCGGAAGAAATCGGCACCGGTCTCCTAAATATCTATCTCGGGCTTTAATATCACCACACTTAGATTACTACCGGTATGTTCCTGGCTCTAGAGTAGTAGCTGGAGGAGAGGAGGGAGACTACGTTAGTACTACTAGTACCTAGCTACTACCACTACCATAGTCCGATCACCACTGAGACTAGCCATTTAAAAGTTATTGTGATTGCTACCGCTTTTAGCTAGAACCTTGTAAATGGTGATGTATCGATAACATACGAGTAATATCTCATTATTTGATGCTGACGACAAAAATGCATCCATCCTACGTGTCCAGAGCGGAGCTTCTTTGCAGTAGATCTCCAAATCTGGATAACTTCCTTCGATGTGCCTTCAAACTCGGTTGCGATGAGGAGTTGATTTCCAATGCTTGTGGCTGTAGACGAAGCTGTCGCCGTTCTTTGCCACCAATTGCAATTCCGGTAGAAGAACTACCGTGGTGGGATAAAGAACGTGGGTAGCCTGTCGACATTCTTCGTTTGCTTCGTAGTCGAACGCGTGGGCTAGCACCGTCACGAAGTCTTGGCTCTGGTGCCGAATGGTTGGAGCCATCAAATCTCAAACTGACACTTTTGGGGCTGTCCACTGAGTCGGTATGCGAAGCATGCGTCGACGAATGAGGTGAAAGTGGCCTCAAGGCTTCAGACATTCCAATATTATCCAAACTAGAACGGCGTGGGCGCCTTCCTATAGGAGGTAGCAAGCTAGCTCCTGTGTTGGATTCATGATAGGACACGCTTGACAATTTGGAATCCGGCGAGTGCAAGAGTCGAGATGGAAGCATACTACTTTCATTCGTTTCTTTTCGCACCATAGGAGCAAAGGACTGAATTTTCGTGGTAGCTCGAACACTTTCTGGTAAAAATCCTTCGTCGTCATCAACAGAATCTGATGTGGAGGCGTCACTGAAATCATCGTAGTCATATTTGTTGTTTGTGCTAATTGCTTTTCCATTCGTCCCCACTGACACAGCTGGCGCTTCTTCCTTTTCCACCTCCGGCTTGGGTGGCGGAGTTGGGTCGAACGGAGGCAACATGGGCACCCGTAGACTACTCGCATTTCCCCCACTGGTGTCCGCTTCGTGTACAGTTGAAAAGTCTCCCCCTTGACTAGCATCTTCGCGGTCTTCTTTTAAAGTTTCGAGATCACTTGGTCCTCCAGCTCCACCGGGAACTCCTATATGAGAGTTCGTTCTTCGAAGACCTCCACTGTGAGTTCGGCCCAACGGACCCCGCTTGTGACCAGACGACCCCCCTCCCGATAACAATCTCTTGTCCATGGTAATGACCACTCCATTTCTCTTGAGAAGAGACGGAGATTTGTCACCAAAATCTCTTCCACTGTTGGACCCATCTTCCCCCAAGCTCCGACGTGATTCATGATGACTGCTAGCCATATCGTCGACGGACGAAGCATAATCTTGCATATCATCCAGTTCATCCCTTAAAGTGTCCCAATCACATGTCAACGCACTCATTTGGCGAGATTTCCGTCGGTGGGCCGATTGCGGCAGCTGTAGCTCAAAAGCTTCCTGCGCATCAAGACTGCTGTCGGACAATGATTGAAAGGATGGGCATTTCTTATACAGTTCTTCTTGGGTGGGAATGGGTGGACGGGGATCGTCTGGATTAAAAGCAGTGCTACTGTCGTTGAATGAACCACAAGAATCCCCCAGCGACGACTCGTCGTCAGCTTCACTGGGATGCTGGGAATTTTTCAGTTTTGAATTTCTGCGGGTTGCCGGTGTTGCACTACTGGCATGCCCGTTGCGATTAGAAATCTCATTGGCACGGTCTTCGTCGCTTTCCCCAGCGAGCTGACTGTGCCATTCGTCCTCGTCATCAATATACTCTTCGGTAAATTCTTCTTCTTGGTCAGCCTCGACCACTTCTTCAATCATATATTCATCATCGCTGCATTCCACTTCAATGAAATCCACACTCTCCTCCGAGAAACTTTTATGAAATCCATCTTTCCGTTTCCATTGCGAAGACTGTGGAGGAATCCGAGGCTCTTTCCTTACAGTAGACTTTTCGGTCAAAAGCACTTCATCACCACTGCTCAACTCGATTATTTCTTCAAAGTAGGAAAGGTCTGACAGACTATGCGCCGATTCAAAAGGGATTACCTCCGCCATAACACACTGTCCATGCAGTCGAGCTTCCTCTCGAAGTGACTAATGAGGAGGTTGCAAGGTCCCTGTAGCAATAATAGCAACGAGTGTAGCAAAAGTGATGCCGACGTGAAGTTTGGTCGAACCAGAAGAGTACGAGAAGTGCACGCCTCCAGTTTCTATCCAGTGTGTTTTCAGGTTGTAGAAGTTGCGTAGCGATGGGACCAACTAACGCACCTCATTTGGAGGTCACCTGACTACGACTATTTTACTTAATGGTGCGATGGGCATCCTATTCCTCCGATGATTTCTACCCCCACACTACGTAGAAAACGTACTTGGGATGAAAATTTCGGATAACACGCATGCAATAATACGAGAAAAACGACCCCACACATGACTGGAGTAGTGCACAAAACATCTGCGTCTTGCGTCCCCCGTTGCCTGCTGGTCGTCGAGTGCACAAAGTGGAAAAAACTTTAAACTCACGATCTGCCATGGCCCCATAGGTTAATTTACAGCTTCGGAATACACAGCCACAGTTGGCATCAACGACTACTAAGTTTTGCAATTTTCCTGAGGAAAGACATGTTTTGTATGCTACAAGTGCGTTTATAAGGCAACAATAATATATAATAGTGCTTGCTTCCGGCTACTCCACAAGGTCTCAGCTTCCGAGTGCAGTGCTGCGCTCTAGAGTACTCCTACGCTTGCACCGTAATAATAACGCGATTTGAATATTCTTCCTCATTCATGTTTCTCCCCGCCGGAACGACCATTCACAGCAGCAGTGACGATTGACGATGAATGGTGGTGAGCAGAACGAAACGAGGATCGCCCGCCGCCGCCATTTTTTCATTGTGACGAACCAAGAAGGTATCCCCAAGACATTGTCAACGACATCCATTTTCTATGTAAGACTTTCAACGGAATCGTTCAGACTATTTCCCCATGTTGATTCATTTAGCCGAATTTTCTTGGCACCTTTCTTTCGCTTTTATGGGCTATAGTGTGTTCCAAGCACTGTTATATAATTGGTTGTACATTGAAAACCCGCCAGGGACTACTGCAAGCAGGGACTACCACCACCGTACTATCGCATCACATTGCGCTACTCTACTTTCGAAAGTTTGTTGAGTGAACAGGCGCCACAGTACTGCATAACTGGTGGAGCTTCGTTGGCGTCGTCTGTCACATTCATTCACTACCAACCACCACCAAAAAGAAACGAGGCTCCCTTCCTTGTCAGCAACAACAGTACTTGCTAGTTGTGAAAGACAGGAGCAAGGTCTTTAGTTGACTTCGACACCAAGGGTTTGGGCGTGGGGTTTGCCCTACCCAATTGTGTGACTGTTTGGAGGAAGTCTCTCCACTCGAAAGGAACAAGTTTTGCCATTGTGACGCCGAACAGGGATTCTGGGGAATTGTTGGAATTGAAACTGGATAGTGAGATATACGACAACTTGGAAAAGATACACTAGAAGCTTGAAGTCAACATGGGTGCCTGTTCCAGTGTTTTGGGTGCTGAGGATGAGCCAGTTGTCAAAAAAGAAAGTCCACCGGCATCACCATCTACTGACAAACCAAAGAAAACAAAAACACCTACAAACAAAGGTAAAGCGAAAAAGAAAGGAAATGATCAACAAGCATCCGACCGAGGGAGCGACAAGCAGAGCGCAAGTGAAGACGGTGACGACAGTATGCTTTTTCCAAAACCCCATTCTTCTCAGTATTTCGACGACAACATCAGCAATTGGCCGAGTGACAGTGACAGCGATAGCGCGAGTGAATTTGGTAGCAGTCGCGGACCCCTCAATGGTGCTGGTGCCCCTGCTATTGCCACATTGACACCTTATACTGCTGAATTGAAATGGCACAAACATGCCCCGGAAAATTCTCCCCGACGACCAAACCGGGTGAAATCCGTTCGACATGACATGGACCAGGAAGAGGAAGGCGATTATTCCGAAGAGGAGAGCTCAGTGGATGTAACAGTTCTGAAAGACCCAGACGATATTCCAGATTCACAAAGAACAGGAGAGTACACGATACCCAGCGTAGTGCCAAATAGCGAAACGCTTCTTGATGGGACGACCATGTCCTCCATGTCCAGTTCTTTCTCCTCCTATCAGAAGGAGAAAAAGGACGACCATGTCTATGGGGCCTACATTAAAGCCAAACGAAAATCTGCTGCTGCGCTAAGTTTCCGAGAGTATCTATCGAATCGAAGTGCAAATCCAATGGAAACTATGGATGAAGATCACGCCGTTGACCCCAGCTCGTACCCTGTCCCAACAAGTTTGTCTAGAGTTCAACCAATTTCTGTAACGACACTGGGTCTTGATGATTCATTCACATCCAAACCCAGCAACCGAGAAATACCTGCTTCCGCCACGACGTTCAAATCCCACAGTATGAACGACATCAACGAACCACCTCCCATTACTCCCACAGCTGTCAACCCACTCAAGTTGGCAGCTCATTGGGGCCTTGATATGGAAGAAGAGGACAAAGACCGCAGTATCGGGAAAGAGTTTCCCATGGGAACGGACCGTGGTAACCACCAGGATGCTAAAGGTGTCGGTCTGGCAGTGCCACAATCCCCGTCTGTCGCGGGGACGTTTGCAGGGATGGAATTTGATGCCCACAAAATGTCGATGATCTCTCCCTTGACAGTCAATCCTGCTACCGACCCCAGGAACCGCACGGGTACGGTATTGGAAGTGGATCATGTTGGACCCGATGGACTTCCGATGATCTCTCCGCTAACGTTACGAGGATTTGGGGAGGATGGCTCTGGCAAACCCAAGCTGAAGGTGCCGGATGCCAAACGATCGAAACTGAAACGAGATAAGCTTGGTTCAACCGGTCATACCTCCAAGACATCCAAAAGCAAATCTTCCAAGGGGACAGCCGGAAAGAAGAAAAAGAAGAAGAAAACTGAATCCATTGACGCCGTCGCGTCGTCAAGCATGGACGAAACGGACAAACTTGCGGGCGAGTCTAGTACTGCGAATGGGTTGGAAACCAGCGTTCATGCTGCTACAGTGACGTCTAAGGATCCAACAGAGGCAAGTGGAGAAGGGAAAAAGAAGAAGAAAGTAAAGAACGGCAGCGTGTCGAAAAAGGGGGGTAAAAGTCCGGTATCCGGTTCGAGAAAAGTCAAGTACGAAGGCAAAGCCAAATCGTCAACGCCGGCCGGAACAGATAGTACAGATGAACTACAGTCGCTGGAAAGTGAACGCTCTGATTTCTTGAACAAGATGGCCTCCATTCGCGATCGTATCGACAAGATATCTACAAGCATGTCAAACCTAGCCAATTCCGAGGGCGGTGCAGGCCTGGGTAGCCCAAAGCGGAATACGGTGGAGACGATTGACGAGACCGGACACACCACCAAAGCCAGCAGCAAGGGCACAAAGTCTAGTAAGAAGAAGAAAGGGGACAAGGGGTCTGTGAAAAAGGGAAAGACAAAAGCTGGCACCAAAGAAGAAGGCGGTGAGAAGAAACCTGTACGGAAAATCAAGCGAAAGCCGAAGGATGCAGACGCCTAGTTGGGCACCCAAGAAATATTGAAGATTATTGTGTACTGCGAAGGAGAATGGGACGTTCCGCTTGGACGTATGTTTGAATCTAATTGTGTTGTAGTAGTATTTCCTTGACCCATTGTCCATAGCTTTGGGAAATGATGTAGCAATGTAATGCCCATGAACCTTGTGTATATAAGTACTATACATACAGTTCTGTGTATTTGACATGATACCGTCAGAATCTGGAGATTCTTGGCGACTGGCGGTGACAACCCCAACCGACGAAAATACGTCGACATCGGCGGTTGGAAGATACCCAAAACGAAGCGTCTGGCCCAATCATGTCTCAGTGTGGCACGACCTTAAGTAGTCGCATCCCTCCTGCGTTTTGCGTAGTAGATGTTGTTGTGATGTGCGAGATACCAACGGCGGAGGACGAGGTCGCATGAACATGAACTTGCTCATCAGCGAGTAGAGCAGTAAGGAAAGAACTACCATGAAATACCAAGTAAAAGTGTAAAAGCAAGTAGCTAGCATTTACATTAATAATAGTCTCTCATTTGCAATGAGTAGCGTAGCGTCCGATATGCTTGGCTTACAGAAAAATGCCTTGCATGGCGCTTAAATTGCTCCTGGAGGGGGCAGCGTGACGGAGCGTGGTGCTCTTGATTTCTTCGTCCGACATGCCAGCCAACTCCTTCAAAATAGCTTTGCGCTCAAAGTAGGATCGCCGCCGAGTCTCCTTCTTTTCATCTTTATCCTCGGAAACCATAGCGATCAAATCATCATCGTACTCCCAACCCAACTCAAGCGCGAGTTGTGTACAACAAGGATGTTCCCCCAGAACGATAGAGTGTGTTCGAACATGAACATGAGAATCGAAAGAAACACTCTTCCCTCTGCTGGATGCAGAAGCAACAGAAGTCATGGACTCGGTTCTGGTAGTGGTAGTCTCGATGGACATATCACAATCGGAGGAGCAAGGAGACAGGCAAGGAACGGAGGGAGATTGCTCAAGTGGTTGATGCTTCTTCTCTGTCATATCGTTGGTGACAAAGTGGTCTCTTTGTACAAGGGGAAAGTTAGACCAGCTGAAGGAAACGTCTTCTGTGGTGGGGACTTCGATGGTAAGAAGCCCGCATGGCGTATCGTTACTGCTTGCGTAGTTGGAGAAGAGAGGAGGGAAATTGCTCATGGATGGAGGCTGCAACATGATGTGAATGTGTGATGTGTTCAGCTTGTGCTTTGATCTGAGAATATGAGATGAAGAGGTGGGGCAACAAGATGTCACCTCGTATGGACTATGTTCCTACGAGGGGCAACGAGTTTTGTGGCCCAGACTTGCTTGTGCAGCTCGCTTGGAACTTTCAACCCGAAAAAGTGCCCAAATATAGGAAGTTTGGGTAATCGGTGACTGCGGTGTGGAGATGAGAATTCAAAGTTCTGCATCACCGCTCACGTGCTGTACCGTTTCAGTAGTAGGTCACTTGCACACCGGCTACCGGAAACACAACTGCCGTACCAATGAGAGGTGTTTCTTCACCACTGGCCGCCTCCTCCGAGGTCCTTGTTTTACCGAAAACTAGAAAAGGCCGTGCTGGCGGCATTAGAAAGTTCGGCCGGAGCGAAGGGCGACAGAGATTCTTACAAAATTCTACTACGAAATTCGAGGCTGCCTTCGCTTCCCATCCAAAAGTCCGTCGTTCAGCGAGTCTCAGTCAAGTCGGAGCGAGGCATTTTTGGACTATTATCCGTATCTTTCTTTGGGCCAATGACGCCACAACTTGCAGTTTCTCTAAATACTTATCCAAGGCGACGAATTGTGCATCTTGTGTGATGTCACCACTACCCCTTTCTACCGGTAGTTACATCCATCCAATTCTTCGCCCGAAATTCAAGTGGTGGAGAACTGCCTTTTGTGTGCACGTCTGAAGGCGCCTCACAATTTACAACACGTGCCAATTCTCAATTCTGTTTTCAACTGACGACGTACGAACATGGCATCAAGTAGCAAGACTCGGTGGCGTCTGTTCGGCGTTCGAAGATTAAACCAGGTCCATCACACACGGCACTCCTGTACTCGTAACAATCACCATAGTATCATCAAGAAGTGTGACACTACACTGATGTACAAAATCCCTTCCGTACCTCTGAAAAGGCTTCGGCACAAAGAATGGTAAAAGAGGTGCGTATTTGCAAATGGGGATCTCAACTTCCCTCCTCCGACAAGCAAAGAGAGGAACATGGAACATGCAGGTGTATCTACCGTACTTTCATGATAGATGGCTGATAGTAATACCTTGATGGCATCACTCAAGGAACCAGCTCGTCAGTAGTACTAACTACTTAGTAGTTTTACTGACACAGTACTAACGTTAGTAGAAGCTGCTACCACTGTCACAGCAGCAGCCACAGGACCAGGCTAGAGAAGAATATGATCTCTATGATCTCCTAAATGACTGCGACAGTGTCATGACCAAGGTTCTCCTCCTCCTTCCTTCTCTGTTTTGCAGTAGTCCGCCGCTCTACCAGCAGTGCAAACCTCGTGCTGGTCGCAGCAACAACTAAATTTTAATACGTTTGTACTAGTATTTAGTATTTCTTTTGACAAGCAAGAACGTGTAATGTAGCCAGAGCACAGAGCATTCACTCTCTGTAATTCGGTTCTTTCCAGCTTTAACTTAGAATAGTACTATTAGTTTCAATCTGTAGTACTAGGCAACCCTATTCTCAATGGCAACATATCTACAGTAGTATTGCAACCATAGCTGCCACCCCCAGCAACCCGAGAGATTCCAAATCATGCTGGGCCTGTTGGGGTGGTAGAAGTTACACAGAGAATTGGAAAGCTCGTCCTCGCCGATGAACTTGAAAACGCGAAGGTTGTTCGTCGGAATGAAATATCTAGTACACCAATAAGAGCTTGACACCCCCCAAAGATACCACCTGGTACTAACCTCTATTTTCGATGTTGTACAACGTGCTCTGTTTGCACAACTCTCTGTAACTACTACCACTGGTTCTCTTCGGTTAAGTATCACGAAGTCGAGAGAAAGGGTTCTATCGGTCCTGGATGCACTCCGATGCAATAAGATACCATGAAAATGCAACGTATGATCATAGGGTGTACGCGATGTACATTTGGATGCGTCGAGATACCCCCCTGCAAAAGGGTTCGATGCACGAAGATTCCGTGATTGGCAGCTTGACATCCATGTCTCCAGGTGAACCGCGGCCACAGTACTTCGCGAATATGGCACGAATGTCACACCTCAAGCTCCGATTTGGAGGCGGCAGATATGCGTGTCCGGTATTCGACTTAAAGCCAACAAGGGATGAAAATTGCAACGACCGGCAAAGACAAATTATTTCAGCCTGGCGAATTCCGGTAGGTCGTGCGCCGTCATCCAAGGGGATCGCGTCGCCCAGTCGCCTTTCGTTGTCTACTCCCCATACTTTTTTGTCACCTTCATTTTTCGAACCAAATACCGGCACCACCTCGGCGTAGCAGTTTTTCCCTCTACCACGATGAATTCACAGATTGATACACCACCATCGTCTCCTTTGGCGTGTTTCCTTGGAGAGATTTTGGACAACTCAATAGATTTTGAAATTCAGATTGACAATGCCAAGTTGCCACCATCGCGAAACGCCAGCAGAAGGCCAAGCCGAAACCTTTCAATAGGTAGTATTGGCTCGAGGATAGAACACAAGTGTGCCAGATGGGAAACAGAAGTTACAAACAACGACTTCATTGCAATGGTTCCCCGAAGGCGCAAGGTGTACTGTGAACCTGAAAAGATGAGGGGCTACCATGCTCCTGAACTCCTCACAGCACCAATCAGTTTGAGTTCACACGCTTGCAAGAACTCAGATATTTCGGAACTTTCATTGGAAAAGACTAGGGCTTTGACCTCAGAGCTCTTGGGGGAAGCTTTGACATTGCTATCGGATGGACCCATGGCATGAATTTGAGCAATTTTACCGGAACATTTGGTACCAAGCCATGTCCGGACAGAACATACACTTGGGAATTTGGCTACTTTTGTATCTACTGATTAATATACTTTTAGACGATTCGGATATCTTGAAATACATTTGCTGGAGCTTGGAGTTACCGTTCGAGCCACAGTTGCATACTCCCCATCGTCTTCTCCGACCATCGTAATAGCGATGGTTGGTTCGCATTTGACAGGTGCCGACTTCCGACCCATTCGAATTACGAAAGGGTTGGTTGCGGACTCGGGCCCCAATGGACATACGCTCAGACCATGTTCCTGTCTGGCCGACACACCCGCCAAATTAATAATGGAGGAAGAAAAGCGTTAGGGGCTAGGTTGAACTCATTTCGCGTTGTTTGGGCGATAGTTTCAAGAGGCTTCAATATGCTAGAGAAATGGAAAGTTCTCAAAAAGTCACACTAGATGTAAAAATTTGATTAGCTGTCGAAAAAATTGAAAACACAAAAGAAATGCTCTGCACTTGAACCCGGCAGAGTGATACACAAACTGAAAAATGGGCTGTTGAATTAGCCATTCAAAAGGAAAGAGTTGGATCGACCCTTGAAAGAATTAACTCCTCCAGTCAAGCTGGATTGGTTCAAGGTGCTGTTCGAAACAGTGCGGCGCATTGATTCAACCAACTCAGGTAGAGTACTTGAATTTTGTCCCATCTTGGGGGAAGAAATCACTTCCACTTCAGGCAGCTTAAAGCCAGCCGAATGGTCATAGACAATTAGATTATCAGAGGCCCCATTGGACATTGGGTACTTGCTCGTGCTGCTTGCCAGCTTCATGGAAGGGGCAAGCATTCCTTTGTACGAACTTGCAAGAGGCTTCAGGGCCGGCTTCAGTACATGGACAGCGTGATCATTCAGAGGGTTTTGATCCAGAGAGGCATCCGAGCGAGCAGAGGACTGGCCATTCCCAGTAAGGCACAACCACTCTCTTGCCAAAAGGGTGGCAAGTTCGTTGCCACTTCGTCTATTCCCAGCGGAATAGGCCTTGTAGCTGCACTTCAAGACGTCAATGACATCATTTTCTTGGGTAGTTCTTCGGTTTTCGGGTCGAAGGAGCATCAAACGGATGGACATGAACTCATTGAAAAGGGTTGAGCTGTCCTCACTGGTCAGACTTGACTCGTCGCTTAGCGAGCGGGGGCGGTTGTACAAGGCAAGTTGTTCACCCAGTAGTGCGATGATGTCTTGTACGGCAAAGTCTGCGGAGTCCTCTCTGGGAGTGATACTCTTTGGCATCTGCTTGGCGAGCTGCTTGTCAATTGGTGTGGATCTGCCTACTACACCTGGAGCAACCTTGCCAACTACGGGTGGGGGACATTCGGCTTGGTCACCAATCTCGATGACAAGCTTCCATTTGGGCTCAGGAGAATAGCGAGAGAGCTCCTCTGCACACTGGTGAGCCATAGCAGCATTCTCTTGGATGTGATTGCAGCTATAGAGAATGACAACCATCCGGCCAACACCTGGAGTAGAGAATGGTATACCAGTCGCTGTTCGAACCCCATACTCTTTGGCGCCGCCAGCACGGAGGAACATCTTTGGGTCCATCTCGCTGACCTCGAACTCCCACAGGGTTTTCCCAGTGGCGTAGACTCTTCCCACGAGGCCAACACCTGGAGTGAAAGTGAAACCTTTGGAGTACTCTCCAAAGTTTTCAAATGCAGACCAGAGTTTCCCATCTTGATCCCTCCTGGTTACATAACCACCATGCAAAAGGTGGACCTCGTCATCATTGCTTCCAACATAGGAGGGAACCCAAACATCTGCATGTTGGAATGGCAAGTTGTACTGCTCTAGGTACATTGCAATCGCTTCAAGGAAGGGGTCTCGTGTCTGTCGGACAGGTGGGTAAATATCAAACTTTCCAAAGGAAGCACCAAGCAAGTCTTTGGAGTCATCTTCGGTGGTTTGCTCGGTAGGGTCCATGAAATCAGTCAAACTGCTATCCAGGTAGTCCAAGGACGTCATGCCACCATTGGCGTCATCCATTGCAGGAACTCCGATCTCGGAAAATACATCCGTGATCTTACCAGAGTGATCGAAAGTGGAACCTGAAGTAGTCCCAGTTGCCATGTTCAGGTCAAGAGATGGAATGCGTCGATTACCAACAGATGGGGCAGACATTTGGGGGGACTCATCTGTTTTGACGCTGAAACCCATTCTCTTGCGACGCACATTGCGCATCCGCTCCTCGGCCAAAGAGGCCCGTCTCTCGTATTCCTCGAGGCTAGCAAGGTACATAGACGCATCCAAGAATGGATATCCAACTTGAAGACAAAGATCCGAGAAGAAGGAGCGCCACTGTTTACTCAAATTGAATCCGATCTCGAGTTGAGAGTAGTCAGTGCCGAGACTTTGGATAAAGCTGCGTTGCAGTTTGTTCACAACGATGCCGTCCTGTCGGAAATCAGTTCGCGAGGTGTCTGGGGGTACCAGGTCGAAACTCCTGGCACTGAGCTTGGCATTCTTCATCTTCTTTGTCAGACGACTAGCCTTGCACATCAACAGATCACCAAGAAATGCCGAGAGTTTGGTTCCATGAGGAATCGGTAACTGTCCATGGTTAAAAGAGTTCACAATATGGTCAACAAATGCAACCTCCTCATCTCCCCATCGGCCGGTACGTTGCGTCTCGGAATCCGACAAATTCGTTGCCAATGCTTGCTTTCCCATTGAAAACACAACATGTGTAGTTTCGATTTCACGCTCTGACACCTCATCTTCCCTAGTGCGTTTCTGCCCAGAAACCTGGGGGACTGGAGAGCTCTTGGGAGAATGAGACGAATGGGGTGTTGCTGCTAAACGGAGTTTCACCGCCTTCTCCAAGGGTTCGAAAGAAAGTGGCAACACTCGAACTCCAGAAACTGGACCAGACCCACACAGCCCACAAATTAAACTCTGGCTTTTCACTGGACCAACAGGCAAATTGGCACCGAGAGGCTTGGTACCATCGAGAACAAGGGAAAGAGGACAGCAAGTCTAACAGAGGAGGAGGCAAAAGGACCATTATTGGTGAGTCGAATCTTGACCTTCCAATGCATGTTGGGAATTTTCACTATCCGAATTCACGGAGTTCGCTAATACTTAGGGGCGAACAAGTGATGTGACACAACTACATTTAACAAAATTCCCCTTTCACACGAAAATGCCGTTATCATGCTGGAGTTTCAAAGACAACCACAAAGAAATCCTCGACAACCAACAAGCAACACCTTCACAGGCAACATGCTGTTGTTGCAAACGATGATCGAGTTCAGCACTTACTACATGAAAGAAGCATCCACAACCTTGTAACTGCAAGTCGCAATCATCAAGGTTACACACAGAACAGAGATTGGATGGACCCATGATACTTTACAACGCCTGTTTCGGTGGTGTCCGTGCAATTTTCCCTGTTGTGATTGGAATGGAGTGTGTTCGAGAATGCAAAATTTGTATGCGTTGGAGGAGTTTTGGAGAGATTGGAGTTGTATTGGTCACAGAATACCAAACCATACTTCGAATGCAGTCAGAATTTCCCCGTCACTTAATACATGGAAAATTGTAGGCCTGTTGCGAAGGGAGTGCGACATCTCTACATAGAGATGTTCTGGTTCTGAGCAACTGGTAATATCTAAAAGATATGCTGAGAAACTTGACGTTGACTACGTCGACTGCGCAACTTCCGTCACGATCTTAGAGGTTGTTGTGTGTCATTATTTCACAAGCTGAACGTAAAACGTGAGGAAGAAGGGACTTCATCTTGTTGTTCTTGGTCTCTTGCTCGTGTATGCATCGATAGGCAAGAGTGGCAGCAGCAGATGCCGATAGACGCTCAAGAGGAAACTCTCGAACAGTGCTCTATTGTGGTAATATTGTCCAAGAGGGAAGGCACTACTACGTACTACGTTCTTGATATCACTACTCTTTAGCACTAGCTAGTACTGTACTAGTAGTGACTTGCAGAGTCCATAGCATTCTTGCTGGCTGGTACTGTTCAAACTACAGTTCTGAGATGGATACACTATTATCTCCAACTTTGTTCCGCCTAAATGAGGACCATGCAAGGGTACAAGAACGCCTTCAGCATGAAGATTGTTTGCATGTATTTGGTTGAATTTTCTCACATTAGCTGCTCTGAAATGGGCGATGTGACGATCATGAAAATGTATCGAAAAGTGAAGCTATGTGAGTCAGCAAGATGTAGCTACCTAATCTGGAGGACTGGAAGTAGGATAATGACCGGGTTGTATGATGATGGGCTCACCGCTGAGGTGCAAAATAATAGGCGTCTGTAGCAGATGGAGGAAGTGTACTAGGCAACCGAGACCCTGTTGAGACCTTGTAAATGCATGGTATCAGTACGGTATGTATACTTGGTGTTATTCCTCTGAAAGTGAGAAGAGCAACTACTGCTGAAGAACCGTTAGTTAGAACTACGAGTATAGTAGGATTCACTGTCAGTTGTTAGCCTTTTTCCTTCCTCCTCATCATGCCTCTTCGTCAAAGAAGTGGACTTTTCCAATGAAACCGAGAAAGTCCGAAATCCGATCCGATTCATCGCGGTGAAGAGGAATAATCATCGCTCTTGAATTTACCACAACCCAATTTTCGCCAATACAATGGATTGCCACTGGTCGGTGCCGGTAGAAGTACTTCATTATATTATGTCCTCAAACTCCAATCTACCGGAAGTTCCAACCCATTCCTCCAACTGTAATTACAGGAATGTATTACTGCGTCAGAGAAACCTTCTGCTAAGATTCAGGTGCCAATATGTCACACTTTCTAGGTGCAAGTGGTACAGCACTGCTTCCCATAAACAAATGAAAAAACTCCCTTAAGCGGATATCTCGCGTTCTATTGCTTGCAGCGAGTCCATCTACTTTAGGATTTAGTGGAATGTTCAATGACATATAAGCCTAAATGAAGTTTCTCGTGAGAATCAGCCGTGTCAACTGTGGACCATGCTTATGCAAATGTCTGAAAATCGAGACTTCTATTATCTTGCCTCTCATTCTCTTCCAAAGCATATGTGGCATTTTGAGATCGTAGTCACAATGTCCTCGATTTCTTTAAGTAAAGACAAAAGTCTCGGCACTGATTTGTCGGTATTCGGATTATCTACCTTCACAAAGGTTGCCATGATATTGGGAAGTTCTCATTACCTAGAGGCCGTGTGTCTAGAGGGATAGTTTTGGCCAGACTCACAAAATCCATTTCAGCAGAATCAACAAGAGACACCAAACCTTTGTAAATACGTCGTACTCATACAAACCATGAACTTCCAATTCAATACAACCGTGCCCATGTCAATTTCATCTTCCTCTATGGATCCTTATGAGATGATGCGAAAGTTGAACCTGCATAGTTCTGGCAGCAACCTCAACGTCCCCATGAACATCACTTCGTATGACTTCGGGTCGTCCTCCACTAGTGCTCTCGAGGCGTACATTGCCCGCCAAGAGGCCTCAGATGACTCCGAAACTATGGAAGATCCTGGGAACATCTTCGACGATGACTTGTCAGTTGACCTGAATGTCAGGCAATTCCAGTCCATCGACGTGGATCTGAGCTTAATCAAAATCGAGCCCCTCCGAGCTCAAATGTCAAACTTGTTCGAGCCCGAGACCCTTCCTACTACCGGGACCGATAAGCAGGCCATGACAAATGCGTCTTCCACAAAGCGCTGGCAAGAAAGATATGAGGAGTTGGTTCAGTACAAGGAACGATTTGGCCATTGCTGTGTTCCTAGTCAGTGGGTCGAATCACCACCTCTAGCCCAATGGGTCAAGCGCCAAAGGTACCAATTGAAGCTGAGAAACGAAGGGCAACATTCTACCATGAGTTCGGAGCGTGAAGCTGCTTTGAATGGACTTGGCTTCGTTTGGGATCCTCACACAGCCTTCTGGAACGAGCGCTTCTGTGAGCTCGAAGACTTCCGCGCCACACATGGACATGCAAACGTCCCTACCAAGTACCCTGAGAATCCTCAATTGGCCATTTGGGCAAAGTGCCAACGCCGTCAAATGAAACTGTACATTTCCGAAGGACCAAGCAAGTCCAACATGACGCCGGACCGAATTGAGAAGTTGAACTCTCTTGGCTTTGTCTTCAACCCCCGCGGCTTGAAGCGCCAACCCCGATCATCATCTGTGCCAGACTTGCTGATTGGAGCTCCTCGACGGATGTCGGCAACCAAGAGCACAGCGAACAAGCGATACAGTCTCCTTGACTCCAGTATGCACTCACTGTGAGCGCAGTCGATCCTGGATACCCACGTGTATTATAGTATTTGATCTAGCTAAGGTAGTCTATTCATTCACATTCCATCAAGTATAGTATTCCTTAGAAACTTGAACGATCACAACCATTAAGAATGGTAGAGGATAGCCTCACAACAGGGGCAAAAGGATTCGTTTCCAAAGAAAGGGGAATTTCAAATTCTGAAAGGCCTTTCAAGGATTTCCCCTACCGAAGTACGAGACAAATTCGGATTTGACCATGATGAATATATAATAGTCTATGGATGCTGTAGTGCGTAAACTTTTTGCGCTTTCGTTCCAACAAACGAATGTTTTCTAATCCTCGAGGGGTGGTACCATGTTGTTGTTGGCTTTGGACACATCAATCCGTTTGGCGGAATTAATTTAGTCGGCAACAACATGGTGGTAAGACTTCTTCTCGTGTATCGTCTTTTTGAGGCGACAGTTTTGTACTACCTGAAGCCGTCGTTCGTCCTGCGTCAGATGGTAGGCAGGAGAAGTAGAAGAGGAAGAATAGCAATGCTATCATAAATGGGAAAGGAACTCCAAAATCAGGACACGTCAAGATACTAGAGCTACTTCCCAAATATGACGAGAAGCAGTACAGCCCCAAGAACAATTCTTTCGCGACCGAATGGTTCTCATCTGATTTCGCAATAGTAATGTACTACCCAGACATTTTACATTCGCTCAAGGCTCGATAGAAGACACGTCAAGCTTCCCAAGAGATATAGTAGAGTACAAGTACCGTACGACGTACGTGCTTTGAAGTCAAGTACGGTGGTAGTGATAGCGGAAAAATGACGAGTAGCCACACCACCACCGCCACACAACGGCACGTCACGCTACTAAGATTTAGACCCAGTTTGGTGGTGCCCTGGTTTCGTTGTTTGCGGCCTGCGTAGAACCCAGTACAGCCTGTACTGGTCATGTGCACATGATTGGTAGTACGCGGTTTTCACACAGCCGTACAAATGAGCCTTCGGAGTCTCTCCATCATCTGTTTGACCTGGCGCCATGCCGAGTCGGGGAAATTCCGACGCGGACTGCTGGTCGGAGCATCCAATGATCGCGAGAACAGAAGTTAAGCCTTTAGGTTAACTAATAAGAATGCATAAGAGACGCCTCATCACCACCCTCACAAGAGCGCTATGAAGTGTTTGTTAGAGCTTCGGGTATTTCGTTAAACAAACGCTCAACTCTTCTTTTTTGCGCGATAATCCCGTTTGGGATCTCGGTCTTTTCGAGACCGTACTCGGTACAGGCACGCGGGCCAAATCCTTGCGTACAGGTGCTTCCCATTCCGGATTTTGAAGTTGGATGAGAAGACGAGAAGCGCATCCTTGCGCATAAAAACCTGATAGAGGCCATAAAATGAGTACACCCACATCCTTCTCTGCACCCATCATGAATTCTCTTAGCATGAACATGAACAACAACCAAGACGGACTCCAAGACGAGATCTCTCGAGTGCTTGGCATTTTGGATTGCGCTGAGGAAGTGATCACCAGCTCTGATTTCTCCAACAACAATGCTGTAACTCCTTCCCTGCTTTCTTTGGAGCCTACTCCTATCGGCCCCGAGGGCATCCAAAGTGTCTTCCCTCCTCAATTTTCTTTCTCTCAAATGCTCTCCATGGGTCAATGCAACGATGGTGGATATTCGGATGACTTTTCGCCTATCGATTGCTCCCAAGTGAGGCCCAACAAGAGACAGTGCCTCAGCATGCCCTCCAAGACGGACAGTCTCGTCAACCAAATGCTTCCCTTCAAGATGTTCCCTGAGGAAGCTCAAGACTTCATGTTGGCCAACAACAACACCAACACCAACAACATCAACGGACCCCAAGAGGAGGAGCAACCACACCCTGCCCGATTCCGAAAGTACCAATGCGATCAATGGATGGAGCGATTCCAAGATTTGATCGACTTCAAGAAGGAAACTGGACACTGCTTGGTTCCCCACAACTTCCCTCCTAACCAGCAATTGGCTCAATGGACGAAGCGTCAACGATACCAATACAAGTTGAAGCAAATGAACCGCCATTCGACTCTAACTGACGCCCGTCAACAAGAGTTGGAAGAGATGGGCTTTGTTTGGGACAGCCACAAAGCCGCTTGGTTCGAACGCTTGGAGGACCTCAAGCAATACCGATTGCAACACGGCCACTGCAACGTTCCTTCCAACTACGAGGATCGCCCGCTAGCTATCTGGGTCAAGTGCCAACGCCGCCAAATGAAGCTATTCACCCGGGGTCAAAAGTCAACCATGAATGCCGAGCGCATCAACGCTTTGGACGTGCTAGGTTTTGACTGGAACCCAAGGAATCTTTAGATGCCCTGTAACCTCACAAACAGCCTGGGGATAGACCGTTTTGTTTTTGCATGATAGTAACATTTTGTTTCCACAACATTTTCTTTCTAGCTTAGCTACACCATGGTGATGGCATGGATTCCTGCTACCAGAGGTACAACCGAATCGGGGTACCACCCTCACCGTGCTGGCACCACTCACTCGGTTTTCGCGAAACGTGGACAACACCTTTCCATCCGGAAGAATACGACCACCCACTGCTTCTGAAAGCGTTTCTCAGGTGCACTTGTTCGAGGATATATATGGTAGGCTCTGGCACAAAGAAAACCCTTTCATGAGGTTCACTATTACTTCATGTCGAAAGCTACATATCGAGTGATCTTGAAGGGCATTACTTGTTCTTGCAGATGATCTTCATGTGCGTCAAGCTTAATACTTCCAAGGACGCGACTAATTTTTCATTAACTCTATTGTCGAATGAGGTACGCGTTGGCATCGTCGCTCCTCGTGGCTCACAACATTCCATCACTAAACAATAGGTAGTTTCTCCGTGGAAATCGCGGCCCTTCGCGAACTCTCATGTATCACTCATGTCTTCTTTTTATGGTTGGTCAGGGGGGCAGTAGTGAAGGTGGTGGAGACAAAGAAATAAATGTTCAGGTTTGTCACATGCGACGTCAGCTGTCGCTCGATTCGTTCGAATCAAATGACTGCTCCAAGTTTCTCAGGCAGAATTCTCCCTCTGCACGTTGTCGTTCCCAAGTTGGTGACTTGACAGAGGTCGTAACCCAGAAATTGCTCTACCTGCTAGTTCCTAAAGCCGTTGGTTTCAAGATGTCCAAAACTAAATTCACCGTCACCTACGTAAGTGTGTGACAGCCTTCTTGTACGTCATGTGATTATACTGAACCATTCTCATTCTCCGATTGCAATTTGGTGTTTGCCGTTTGCTGTTGTTAGTGTCGCAACTGAGATGGGGGGTACCAGGAGTTTAGTACTGCTCGAGATGCTGTCTTGGCAGTCTTTCCTGGTGCCGATATCAAGGAAAACAGAGTGGATTCCTATCCCATCAAGGTCGCTGTGAGTGCCGATGTTGGTGGTCAACGCTTGAGCGTCTGGAGTGGACGGCAACAGGATTTGTTTCGCAAGTATGCGACCAAGCGAGCTCAAACGATTGCAACTATCCAAGCGAATTTGGAGGATCTCAAGGAGTCTTACGACCTTTAGCTGCTACTGGTACTGGTGCTGATTAATGTGGATGACGTTGACGTTAACGTTGGTATGATATGGTGTATGTTGTATCCCAAAGTTTTGGTGCGATAATGACAGGTTCCTCGGTTGGATGGATCCTTGAACGCCTGCATTGGAAACTCCCTGGAGCAATGTTCCCTGAATATCAGTGTTGCACATTCCCAATATTGTAAAGATCATTTACATCCCAACCTCCTATTTCGGTGTCCATTTCTAGTTGCATGAGTGTCAAACGTATTGAATGGTACAGCAAGGATGGTTCACATTCCCCGGTACAAATTTCGTAACGATTGTATTCGAGAACCATATGGACGAAACTCTTGCATTAGTAGCAAGGGTTGTTGCTGTTTGGGTGTCAAGGAGTGGCAATCGGAATACTCGATATGGGGGTCAAGCGAAAACACAACACCTTCTTCGTGCTTCCTTTGGTCGACTGTAGCACAGAACAGTATTCTTCTACAAACTGGAATCGGTATCAAGAATAGTTGCATATATGTCAACAAGTTTGCATCCGCACTAGGACATCGTAAGACTTGAGATCGGTCAACAACGCGACGATCCTTGGAAGCATCGACCGTCCCCAAGACATTTCGGATAGATGCGTTTCACCGGTATGTTTCTTTCGACATTGGAGTTTTCCTGTCATAGATGGGAGACGAAGGGATTCGTTCATCCGCATGTATAGGAACCACAAGCGAAAACAGCACCAAATGCCAAACCTGCTTCTTTCTCGAATTGCACCTTAGGCTGTAAAGTTTGTTTGGACATTTGAGAGATGGGGCCAAGAACACTCTAGAAATGTGTGGATAGTTGCATGCGAATGAAGCTATCCTTTGGGGGAGGCAAGAAGTGCATGCGACAACGATTACTTGAGGAGTTGACGTCACGATGGGTATCGCCATCATCTCAAGGAGGTAGTAGTATCCTGTTTCAATGTAGTCAGCCAGCAGAGTCGATATCGCCATTCTTCTCGAGTGAAGGACGCTGCTACGAGTAGATTGTGGTGGTGGAGGAAAAGAGGTCGGACATCACAAACAAGAAACAAATGTCAACTCCCCACGACCCACAACCAAGACGACGGTGGCGGGTCGTCGTCAAGCAACAAGAGATAATGATTGCGGTGTTCGAAATAATGTGCACTCAGAATCGACCTCCTAACAAATTTTCAAGAGGTGCCAACTTGATGATGATATTATGGTTCCCTCACAGACAGATCGATCCGACTTCACTCAAAACGCATTATGGTCTTCACTTGTAGTTTCTTTCAGATTATGTGTTCCCCAACAAGGAGGTCGTCGTTGAGGGGATTTGATATTGTTTGAGTGCATGTATTAATAAGGTCACAATAGGATGAAGCATCACAATGCAGAGAACACAAGCACAACAACCCTACCTACAGTGGTTTGAGTTGCATCGTTAGGATAGAAAGTTTGTTTTGGTCATTGCCGAAATGTCGTACACTGAAAATGTGAGTAGGTGACATTGCAGTTGAGGGTACATCACTCGTGTGTTGACGTCAAGGCGACTCCCGTTTCCCATCACAACACGGAGTAGGTGAAGGTTTGTGGTTTGGCGTATTGTTTGCAAGTGAGCTGTTTCTTGGTTGCAGCAACCAAATGCGAACTTTTCCTTTGCATGAACGTTCGGCGGTACTAACAGAGATGGAATTATAAGTGCAGATGAGAACTACTCGTGAAAAAAGTAGCCTTGGCTTATATAGTTTGACCCAATGACATTTTTCAATTATATCAACAAAGCGAATTCGATGTTTGGGCCTCCAAAACCTGTTTAATATTGCTTGTCCGTTGGGAAATATCTAGAATATGTGATGGCGAGAATGAAGGTACTTAATTGTATAAAACGAAGAACCCCAATGCCGGACAGTGCACTATGCCACTATGCCGGCAGCAGCAGAAAGGGAACCGTGGCACCTACAGCAGGGGGGTTCGTTTTGGTGTCGGTAGGCGAAATTAGATCAATCGACGGTCAATAAAAACCAGCCAATCTGTGAGCTCACATAAAATTTTCCGAGCCCCAAGCCGAAGTCCGTTGTTTCTTTTTCTCAAATCCGATCACACAAAACAAATCCAACCATACACAATGACAGTTTCATTCGGAGATGTTACCATCATGGAGTTCCCTGTTGTCCTCAGTGAAAACCCTGCCGTAAGTAGCGGAGCCCCTATCGAGATTGGCTGGAGACCGAAGTACATTCACACTGAGCAAGTGGAAGTATATGACTTTCTAAAAGAAAGCCAACGCAAGCCCACCACATCATCATCGCGAAGGGTCAAGACTCTCAGTGTCCCCAAGCGCGCTCAAATGCTCATGTCAGCCGGATACTCCATCGATGAGATTGCCGAGGCTGTTCTTCGCGTCGAGAACGCTCAAAAGCAACGAGCGGAAACGGCCCGATCCGGTGGTTTGTCAGATCGTATGCAAGAAATCATTCAGAACACTGGAAAGATTCCAATGAATGTGGTCAGAGGGATGTTCAGCCTAGGCAAGCCAACGCCCAAGGCTGCTCGCTCCGCATAGACTTTTGGTTGGGGCACGGATGCTCCCTTCCAACTTACCCTTGCTGTACTTTTGTTCCCCCTGTGACGATGACAACAACCACCACCCCTCTTATTAGACCATAGAATGACCTCAAAACACACACAACATAAAGGACACCCTGTGTATTTCTGCTCAAGTCAGCTGTGTTAACCGAAATATATAGAGATGCCAATAAACTTCTACAACTCTATTCTGTGATTTAGCTAACATAACAATACAGTGCCGGAAAGATTTCTGTCAAGAGAGGTACTGTACTCAAGAACCAAACGAAGAGTTCAGGTTTGAACCAGAAACCTTCGGTTTGTTGTCGACGATTGCAGTTTTCAATCGGCATCACCATCATCCTCATCTACCACCAACAAGAGGAGGCTCTCCTTCTGCACTTCTGCAATTGACATTCTCACCAAGGGGTGGAGAACGGCCAGTTTACCCTTATCTACAATCACTCAATCACGAAGGAACGTACGAGCCCAAAGTCACGAATGCGGTACTGCCTTCTGCCGTCACACGGAACATTGGGGGGCAACGACAAACACGATTCGCGCGAAACTGGGTCGTCTGTCCTTCCATCAATACGGACGGATTGGGGTTGGAGGGAAGGACGTGGGGGGAGGAGAACCCTCCAATGGTAACACGCCACGAGTACGTGCGGTACGACATGTCGATCCTTTTGATATTACGGCGGCGGGTGGCAAGTGGCAAGCAATGCTGCTGCTGCTGCCTGCCGATTTTTTCTCAAACATAATTCTTCGTCTTCCTGAACGACGACGATTTGCATTGGCTTTGAAATTGTTCTTCCTTGAGGATCCTGATATTGCATTTACTTTTCTAAAGTCGACAGTCTAGTCACTTTTTCTCTCTTATCACTTGCAAATAACATCCTTTCCAGCCAGCTACCACCATATTCAACATTATCATGAGTCAAGGCAACTACATCGAAGGTGATTTCAAAGTCCAGTCCTCCAAATGTCAATACACAGACGACTCCATCCTGTCCAAATACACGTAAGTTTGACAATCTGCAGATGCAGTTCTTCCCCTAGCATATGTTACAATGTTGTTGTGATTTGTCCATCCAAAGATATTCTCATCATTTTGTGTGGTTGTTGTTTCCTTAATACAATCATGCAGGTATGAAACGACCGTTGTCGAAGGAAACTTGGTTCGTCCAGTCGAAACTAAGATGGAGTTCAAGACTGATGTCAAGGTGCCCAAGGTAAGCCCTGTTCTTGCCTCATTTTTGTTTGACGACACACTCAATGGAACATGTCATTTTTGTACATGCAATTTTTCGCTAATATTTGATGTGTTTGATGTGTCGTTCCTGTAATATAGCTCGGTGTCATGTTGGTTGGACTTGGAGGAAACAATGGAAGGTACGTGTTTATGTTGACTGTATTTTGAGCATGGATTTCGTCGATTTCTGAGCCAAGGACACATCTAACTCTCTTTTTTGGCACAGCACTTGTGTTGCTGGAGCTCTCGCCAACAAGATGGGAATGTGTTGGAACACCAAAAATGGAGAACAAAAGGCCAACTATTGGGGATCCCTTCTCATGTCCTCGACTGTTCCTTTGGGTCAGGATCGTAGTGGTCGTCCAGTTTTCACTCCCATGCGCAATATGCTTCCCATGGTTCACCCCAATGACATTGTTTGGGGCGGATGGGATATCAGTTCGATGAACTTGGGAGATGCCATGCGTCGTTCCCAAGTTTTGAGCTATGAGCTTCAAGAAAAGCTCTACCCCCACATGAAAGACATCGTTCCTCTCAAGTCTGTGTATTTCCCTGACTTCATTGCCGCCAATCAGAGTGACCGAGCCGATAATGTGTTGACGGGATCCAAGCAAGAACAGATGGAGCAAATTCGTCAGGATATTCGTGATTTCCAAAAGGCCAATGGTTTGGATCGAGTCATTGTGACGTGGACCGCCAATACGGAGCGATATGCCAGTGTGGAAGCAGGTGTGAACGATACGGCGGACAACTTGTTGGCTTCCATCAAACGTGATGAGCCAGAGTTGAGTGCTTCCACTATTTTTGCCGTTGCCAGTATCTTGGAAGGATGTACTTTTATCAACGGTTCCCCCCAGAATACTTTTGTTCCTGGCGTTGTCGAGCTTGCCAAGCGTCACAAGACATTTGTGGCTGGAGACGATTTCAAGAGTGGGCAAACCAAGATGAAGTCTGTTCTTGTTGACTTCCTAGTCTCGGCTGGAATCAAGCCCGTTTCGATTGTCTCGTACAATCACTTGGGAAACAATGATGGAAAGAATCTGAGTGCTCCAAGTCAGTTCCGGTCCAAGGAGCTATCCAAATCCAATGTTGTTGATGACATGGTTGCCTCCAACCGCATGTTGTTTGAGGAAGACGAACATCCTGACCACGTGGTAGTGATCAAGTATGTTCCGCAGGTTGGAGATTCCAAGCGTGCCATGGATGAGTTCACGTCTGAGATTTTCATGGGTGGAACGAACACGATTGTGATGCACAACACTTGCGAGGACTCGTTGTTGGCCACGCCTCTGATTTATGATCTTGTATTGCTCGGCGAACTTTGCGAGCGTATCCAGATCCGAAAGGAAGGTCACGACTGGGAGACTTTCCACCCTGTTTTGTCGTTGTTGTCCTACATGCTCAAAGCACCCCTTGTTCCTAATGGTGCCCCGGTTGTCAACGCCCTGTTCACTCAACGACAAGCCATCATCAATGTGTTGAGGGCATGTCTTGGTTTGGCTCCAGATAACCATATGACATTGGAGCATCGCCTTGAGAGTAGCTTGCAGGAGTTGGCGAAGAAGGAGCCCTCGGTTTCGGAGCCTGCTTCGAAGAAGGCACGTACAGACTAGGAAGCTTTGAAGCTAGTGACCATGCAAATTTCTGTTTACTAGAGAGTATTAACTCGATTCGTAGAACCTCTACAGGTTAAAGCCAGGCTTGCTTTGGCCTCATCGCCCATCATACTTTGTCACCACAAACTTCAAACCAAGACTTCCCAGTTCAATTCTATAGCTGAACATATGCACTAGACAATGGAAGTATTCTGTCTACCAGTAATGGTTTCATGACAATTATTATTTGCAACATCCTAGATCATTCTTTTGGTTTCGAAGAAGGTTACACATGGTAACCCGGCGTCTGCTTACTCACTCAGCGTCGTCTGTCCCTCTTTCCAAATGGATTGGGGTAGGAGGGAAGGACGTGGGGGGAGGAGAACCCTCCAATAAAATGTCGATCTTTTCACGACCGGCAATGCTGCCTGTCGCCTGTCCGATTACTTTTCCAACATTTTTCCAGCTTACGCACATTGTCTTCCTAAACGACGACGATTTGCATTGGCTTTGAAATTGTTCATCCCTGAGGATCCTGATATTTCATTTACTTCTCAGAAGTCGACAGTCTAGTCACTTTTTCTCTCCTATTATTTGCTAATAGCACCCTTCCTTTCCATCCAGCTACCACCATTTAACATAAACATGAGTCAAGGCAACTATATCGAAGGTGATTTCAAGGTCCAGTCCTCCAAATGTCAATACACAGACGACTCCATCTTGTCCAAGTACACGTAAGTTTGACAATCGGCAGGAGTGGAGTTGTTGCCCCAAACATTATCAAAGTTATGTGTTTTGTCGATCTCATGCCTTGTGTTCGTTGTTTCGTTTATATTATAATCATGCAGGTATGAAACGACCGTTGTCGAAGGCAACTTGGTTCGTCCAGTGGAAACCAAGATGGAGTTCAAGACGGATGTCAAGGTTCCCAAGGTACGCTCAGTTTTCGTCTCATTTTTGTTTGACGACACACTCAATGGAACATGTCATTTGTGTACATGCAATCATTCGCTAATATTTGATGTATTTGATGTGTCGATCCTGCATTGTAGCTCGGTGTCATGTTGGTTGGACTTGGAGGCAACAATGGAAGGTAAGTGTTTATGTTGACTGAATTTGAGCAAGGATTTTGTCGAATTTTGGCCCAACCGCATATCTCACTCTCCTTTTCGGTTCAGCACTTGTGTTGCTGGAGCTCTCGCCAACAAGATGGGAATGTCTTGGAACACCAAAAATGGAGAACAAAAGGCCAACTATTGGGGATCCCTTCTCATGTCCTCGACTGTTCCTTTGGGTCAGGATCGTAGCGGCCGTCCAGTATTCACTCCCATGCGCAATATGCTGCCAATGGTTCACCCCAATGACATTGTTTGGGGTGGATGGGATATCAGTTCGATGAACTTGGGAGATGCCATGCGTCGTTCCCAAGTTTTGAGCTATGAGCTTCAAGAAAAGCTCTACCCCCACATGAAAGACATCGTTCCTCTCAAGTCTGTGTATTTCCCTGACTTCATTGCTGCCAATCAGAGTGACCGAGCCGATAATGTGTTGACGGGATCCAAGCAAGAACAGATGGAGCAAATTCGTCAGGATATTCGTGATTTCCAAAAGGCCAATGGTTTGGATCGAGTCATTGTGACGTGGACCGCCAATACGGAGCGATATGCCAGTGTGGAAGCAGGTGTGAACGATACGGCGGACAACTTGTTGGCTTCCATCAAACGTGATGAGCCAGAGTTGAGTGCTTCCACTATTTTTGCCGTTGCCAGTATCTTGGAAGGATGTACTTTTATCAACGGTTCCCCCCAGAATACTTTTGTTTCTGGCGTTGTCGAGCTTGCCAAGCGTCACAAGACATTTGTGGCTGGAGACGATTTCAAGAGTGGGCAAACCAAGATGAAGTCTGTTCTTGTTGACTTCCTAGTCTCGGCTGGAATCAAGCCCGTTTCGATTGTCTCGTACAATCACTTGGGAAACAATGATGGAAAGAATCTGAGTGCTCCAAGTCAGTTCCGGTCCAAGGAGCTATCCAAATCCAATGTTGTTGATGACATGGTTGCCTCCAACCGCATGTTGTTTGAGGAAGACGAACATCCTGACCACGTGGTAGTGATCAAGTATGTTCCGCAGGTTGGAGATTCCAAGCGTGCCATGGATGAGTTCACGTCTGAGATTTTCATGGGTGGAACGAACACGATTGTGATGCACAACACTTGCGAGGACTCGTTGTTGGCCACGCCTCTGATTTATGATCTTGTATTGCTCGGCGAACTTTGCGAGCGTATCCAGATCCGAAAGGAAGGTCACGACTGGGAGACTTTCCACCCCGTTTTGTCGTTGTTGTCCTACATGCTCAAGGCACCCCTTGTACCTAATGGTGCTCCGGTTGTTAACGCTCTGTTCACTCAACGACAAGCCATCATCAATGTGTTGAGGGCATGTCTTGGTTTGGCTCCAGATAACCACATGACGTTGGAGCATCGCCTTGAGAGCAGCTTGCAGGAGTTGGCGAAGAAGGAGCCCTCGGTTTCGGAGCCTGCTTCGAAGAAGGCACGTACAGACTAGGAAGCTTTGATGCTACTAGTTACCATGCAAATTCCTGTTTACCTACCTGTTTTGTAGTGCATGCACAAATTGTGGTCTGGGTTGAGTCAGACCCTATTCCGTATCTCCATCATACTTTGTCGCCTGTTTCGTTTTTGATCGCAAAAACAAACACTCTGGGGGTCTACGTGGCATAGACGAGATCTAAAAGACCATAGCTTGGGCGTTTACTCATAATGTCACTTTCACAACATCTATTTCTTCCAATCCCCCATGAAATCAACACTGCATTTGTCGTTCGCCCAGTGATTACCGTTGAGCTTGACATCTACGGACAACAACGTCGCCTTGGACTGCCCAGCAGGCTTTCCATCCAGCGGCTTTGTTCCCAGTATCTTGTAGTTCAAATCGGCAAGCCCATTTGTCTTCCATGTCGTGGCATGTTCCTCCAAAGCCTCCCACTTCACCATACACTTCCATTCCTTGTGGTTTCGCAAGAAGTTTAACTTTTCTTGCAACGTCATTTGTTCCAAATCAATGAGGGTTCCACCCGTGCGGGGCCAGTCCCATTTCAATCCAATAGCTTGACAACGATTCTGAAGCTCATCATCCTCCCCACCCCAACCCCAGAAGGTATTGGGATATCCGTTAATACGTTTGAAGTCACTGGAGGAAAAGCTCACAACCCCACCAAAATACTTGGGGTTATTCGAGTACCGATCCCAGACCCGGGCAATATGATAAGGCGTCTTTGGGAATGTAGCATAGGCAGCTCCCAAATCAGCTTGTGGCAACAAGTCCACGTCATGAAAGATAAAGACATCATGGTTCAGACCCTTTTGTTTCTTGGCATAGTCGAAACCGATGTTAAGGAGCTTGCCTCGATTGAACTTGCGGCCATCATCGGATTGTTCCACGATATAAACATGAAAATCCGAAACCTTTCCCTGTTTTTGCAAGGATCCAAGGAACTGAACCATGTGTGGAACAAATTTGGCCAAGTGAGCCGCACGCTTTTGTTCGACATGCAAGTCGCGGTAGGGTACGATGATGGCTACACTGGTAGTGTCTGCCAAAGACAATAACGAGTCGACAGCACTGGGAGCAGGTGCTGGGGCAGGTTTGGAACGGGCGCTGCTTGAAGATTGCTTCTCGCTGGAAGGTCGAGGACGTTTGCTGTTTCCTTCTTCAGATTCATCCTTTCTCTTTTTGGTGGTGGAACCGCGATCCTTATCCTTCTTCTGGTTGGCTTCTGACCTAGCCTTGGCCATCCATGGATCTGCTACTTCTGACACTGTAGGGAAATGCCACTGCGTATGTTTTGTGTCCTTGTGAGAATAGTAATAACGCTTCTGACTGTTGGAAAACGTCCTGACCCAACCTTTGGGTAGAGGTTGGGAATCTGGATCGTCACCTGGCATGATGATGTTGAAACTTGAAACGGAAGTTGTTCGAATGTGAAAAAGACAAAATCAACGGGAACTATGTTGAAATGTCTAGTGGTTGACTAAACAGTATCAGCTACTAGTCACAACAACCAGGGACAAGAGACAAATGGTCAATGGATATGGTGATATCCAGTGCAAATCTACCAGAGCAGCGCAGGTTTTGGATGTGCCAGCAAATCAAGTCGTCGAAGTCCAATGGCTCGGTCATCGAATCATCTCAGGGGACTTAAAAAGCCCTTTCTAGTAGATTTTCCCTACCATACCATATCAAGAATTCTCATGCATAGTTTTGTATCCGCGAGTTTATCCTACTAAAACATTTCACCTTCAGTGGCTAACCATGAATAATGGAACCATACTGAATGGTGGGAGGAAGTATTGCAAGGGCTATCAGAATAAATTTGAGATAAGGGTTCAAGATGTGCAAGATGAGGGGCACTCCCTGCAAGCTAGTGCACAGAACAATATTGACAACTACTCCTACTAGTAGTAAATACACAAGGGAATTTATATGGTACTGGACAACACGTGGTCCATAGCTCGTCCCCAAATACTTGCATGATGTTTTTCTTGATACCACCCAAAACATGCGGATATGCCACCCTATTGATCCACACTTCCGGGATGACCAAGAAAGCTAAATCTTCCAACGCCAACTTGTACAAAACAGAAACATCCTGAACCAGCCTTTTCAGGGTGGCATGTTTGTACCACCTTCCAACGGATTTAGAATATTCCGATACATGAATCTTCCGCGTATCCTAGTCATCGTCTTCGTCCACTTCTGGAATATCGTCACCGATCGTGCCTCCATAGTAGTCCAATTTCTTGGAAGGTTGAGAGTTTCGGAAACTTCCTGCATTGGACCCTGCATCAGACCCTGAAAGCAGTCCTCGACCTCCAAACTCCGATTGCGAGTCATTCATCCCTTGCATGCCATGGTTGCTACCGCGGGGAGAGGAAAGTGTGGACATCATATCCGATAAACTTGACCGACACTGACCCATCGCTAGATTGTATTGTCTGATGCCTACTGAAGGAGTAGGAGCTGAAGAGTTGTACGTGAACCCTCGGATGAGCCAAAGAAGAGAGGATGATGCTGCTGTGTTGGAAGCAGTGAAGCCCAACAGTTTCTCTTTCGTTGGCTGACACTACTCATTTGTTTCAGTCCGTTTATTCAATTTTCCCGCCTTTCGATCTTGTGGGACTGTCCGACACGCATGTCCTACGACCTGAAATTTCGTGTCTGTGTAATCCGTCCAGCAAGAATTTCCTAGAATGGCTCTCTCCTGGCGAAGAAGAAGGAACGAGTTGCGTTGCGAAAATATTGACTGCGATTAACATGTTGTGGTTGAAAGTATGGTTGAATGTTAGTGCTACTTCTTGGAAAACCTGCAACTCTAGTAGTTAGAAAAACACCACGTTTCCCTAACACCAGGTCGCAAGTGCAGATTGTCGCTATGTTCAAGCCATTGCCTCAAATGGAAAGGAGTAATCCGAGCTGCGGGCATAGGGCACGCCAGCAGACGAGAGTTTTTCGTAGAATCTCGATTTGGAGAAAGGAGATCGAGAGGATCGTTGGTGCACCCGACGGGAAATACTTTGTAGGCGTCTCCAAGTGCCTGAAGCACACTTTTTTACAATTTTGAGGATCCCATTGCGTCGTCGAGATGTAGATACAGGTTCATATTCAAATACGGCACCAGTGGAACCGGAGCTTTCCGAGGAGCGGCGAGCTGTTTGACCAGTTCCATATGAGTCTTCTGGTGTAGGCTCACGAGTTCTCTGTCGTGGTAGTGGGGTGGAGGCGTCTTGTACCACAGCCAACAAATCTGTATTGTCAATAGATTTCGGTGGGTGTACCAAGCCCCGCATCGCTGTCGATTGGTTTCGTATCCGAGCAGTAGGGGAGACATTGTCCATTTCCCAATCATAGCTTTCATCCCAAGTCAGGTCAAGAGAAACGTCATCTTGATCAGTGAAGTAAAGGATATCACTTGGTAACCACGGAGGGAGAGGGGGGTCTCTGGAAATAGTCACAAAACTGCGTTCTGTGGGATAACGAAAGTCAGGCTTCGAACTTCCGGTCGTATCATGCAGACACCCAAACGTGAGAGCAGAATACACATCGTTACTGTCGAATTGGGTAATTGAATCGATTATCCTTCCAAGGGAGATTACTGGCGATGAGGAATGAGGTGCTAGTGATTCACTTTGTTCCATGTGCTCTGTTTCGAGGCTTTTCCGAGAGCGACGAGACTTTTCAAATCCGACAGGAAGTTCGCACTCATTGTGAAGCTCTACAGCTGGATGATTTCGTTGCCTTCTCATTTTGTTTGACTTTCTTGTTTAGATTGCACCAACAAAGCGTCTGGATAGAATCCTCAAGGTGTTGAACAAGTGATTCCAACAAAAACTGGTCCTAATATTCTTCCACTTGTGAACACTGTTGGTGGCCCAACGGGTGATGCCACCAACCGTTCACATATGCACGTGGCCTTTCGCTATGGCGAAGTGAAACGTCGATGCGCGGAGTATGTCCACAACAGTGTATTTTCATGATAGTATTGAGGCCGGCCAGCTGGAGGTGCACGTAAATCCGTGTTCGCCACTTCCAAACAATTCAGTTACATAGGCACCAATCCAGTTTTGTATCATATATTATTGTGAGAAATTTTCGCCGGGACTGGATCGTAATTCAACCACCGACGACATGATGAGGACTGTCGCACTACTCCTACTACGCAAATCGCCTGCGTAGTTTAGTTGCGCTTGATGAATATGAATCTCTGTAGTACCTGGTGGTAGTCATCCACAACAACAACAACAACAACATCTTCAAACAACTGTAGTCGTTTTCTAAACATGTACATTCCCCCGCAAAAACTATATTCTAGTTACAATTGCTTTACAAACTAGTATCAAGACCTAGTGCTTGCTTCCTGATTTGCTCTTTCGTTCCTCGTTTCTTGGGCAGCAAGCTTTTCCTCTTTCCGCTGGTTCCTGGTTTCTTGACCTTCCTTGGTCCTGAGCTGCTAGATCCGTTACCCCCAAAATCTAGCTCCAACCCTTGCCAACTATCATTCATGCGTGTGAACTCCTCGGAACTTAACCCATTGTTCCTTTGAGTGGATCCACGATGCGATGTGTCGAGCGAAACCATTGACGACTCGTTGTCAACGACGGAAATGCTCTTTGGAAGAGTGTGATGTGAGTCGGCCAAACTATTCATGCTTGGTTGCTTTGCTGGGCAGAGATCAATCGATTCAATCGAGTCCGATCGTGGTCTTGTAGTAGAGACTGGAGTGTGTTGACTTTGTGACTGTGACTCCATGGAAATGGATTGAATATCCTCATCCTCCGAGAAAGTGATGGAACGTGAAGATCGTGTGCTATCTCCAGTCATCAATGCCAATTGTTCGTCTAAGCTTTCACCTAGACCAAACTCGAATTCGTAGTCATCCAAGTTGTCATCATCATCATCCCTGATAGCCTCTGTTTCAGAGATGATAGAGTCATCGTCCTGTTGCACTTTCGGGACACTGCGATGCTTGGAATTCTTTGAATGTACTGATCGCCTCCTAGAATGATTGCTAACAGGCTTGGCGTCATCCTCCAACTGTAGGTCTCCCCACCCACCAGTGGTATCATCGACATCAAATGAGCGGTGGCTTCGAACCGAGGAAGATGTAACGCCTGATTTCGTCTTTGTCCTGGAACGTTCTGACAATGTCAGAGTGTCAATCGATCGGCGTGATCGAAGACTGCTAGATCCTGTGGCTCGACTGGATCGACGGCTCATCTTGGGACCGCCCGACGCTAGCGACCCAATCTCAATGTCGTCATCCTCAGCGTCATTCGAACTGGCTTTGGCCCTGCGTCGAAGTTTGTCGCGGGAACCTTTTCTACTTTTGGTTGTTCCACCAGAACGATTGGTAAACTCTGAAGTCACTGAAGCATCGTCTCCATGCTCAGGGGAATATGTACTGTCTGCAGTGCGCTCTGTTCTCGCAGAATAGGAACGGGGAGACCTGTGGTTTGGATTCGCTTGACTAGCCTGACCGAGCGGTGTTTTGGGATCGGATTGGTTGTTTACCAATGATTTTCTCAACGTTGTCGTCGGTGTGAGAGATGTACCATCTGAAGGCTTTTTATATCCCATCTTTTCCTTGAATTGGTCCAAGCCCATTCCTTGGAAAAGCTTCCTTGCTCCACGTTCCGATTGTGATTTCGAGAAATCTGACTGTTCTTGAGCAGGGAAACTTAGTGAAGCTCCCAAAAGAGCATCAATGAATGGGTCATCCAATTTGCCACTAGCTTTGATTGGTCCTTGTTGTTTCATGGACATTCTCCGGGCTAGTCCACCAATACTGGCTCTCCGTCTTGGAGGACTATTGACAGGAGGAGGTGGAGGTTGTTGCTGATGTTGCTCTTGTGCCACAGGGCCAGTCTTCAAAATGGCACTGAGAGAGTCCCTAATCTTGTTCTTACGTTGATTCGATAGATTGCGATCAACGCCCTTGCCGCTGCGGAGGTATGATTTCCTGGTCTCGGCACTGGTGAGAATCTCATTCTTGACATTCTCGTCTATCCGAAGCTTGCTGGTCATCACAATTTGTTGCATAACTTGAGAGGGTGTTTCACCAGTTGTCAACAATATGGAACGACCACTTTTCGTGATGATGCTCCAACAATGGGAAAGTCCAGCTGTGACGATACTTTGGGAGGGTTTCAGCGATGATGTTGTTGTGGTAAAAAGGTTGCAAGGTCCGCTCAACAACCAGCGTGTCAAAAAGTTCCAAGTTTCTCCCACCTAACCCACCGCGATAAAATCCTTCGCAGTCAGATCGTGAAACCAATGTCACTGGCCCCCAAGTTAAGTGATTTAGAGAATAGAAGATTCAACACATTCTGAAAAAGTAATTTTTGGCACGTCTATTCAGTGCCCCATCGAGAACTGAGACAAATAAGGCTTATTTCAAAAAATTCAGGAGGTTGCTTCTATAAGAGCCTTGGGCCTCCACGTGCACATAACATTCAGAAATCTCTGGTCCAAATGAGACAAGCCCTCGTCCCGTGGTCAATATGTAGTTCAGGTATAATCTGGTTCGACGGAAGTCCTTTAGGTGGTATCTTGCCGAAGAAAGTGCCAGCAGGAGGCCCGTCAATCCGCCGTGCGGTGATTACAGTACTCAGGCCACTCCAAATCTCTTGCGTTCCCGTTCACTGCGGGAGGTAGGCAAGACGTATCCCAAGACAGCTGAATCACGGGGATGCAAGTGGAGTGAGACGTCCAACATTAGTTTTCTCTGGTTAGTTGTTATCATTGATAAAAACATCTACTACAGACTGGTAATTCTTACACAATGGTCAACATAAAGGCATCATACTTCATCAATTTCTACCTGAACAACAAGACCAACCGATTTTGTACAAAACGATCATCGATCATCGACGCGAAAAAATTGCTATCTTGTGTTGAAGTAAGGCGCAAATTGGCAGCCAAGTGCGAATATCGAGGGCATCAAACAATAGCTACAACTGCAATACCTAATTTGACCAGATTCGCATGATAGCGTCGCCTAATCCAAATACCTCGCAAAAGAAGCTGTAGGTTCAACATGACGATGGAGAATCTTCTTCATGGCGTTGAAAATGCTTGGGAAGTTGTTGTTGTGATGAGATGTGAGACGTTGTTGTTGTTGCGACATGCTCCACTGTCTGTGCGTCATCTGTCAAAGTATTTTTGGCGCGAAAATCGTCGACGTTCATCTACATCAACACCATGATGAGGAAACTTGCAACTTGCAAAAGACAAACACACCATACCAAGCTTTCTAATGTCTAGACAAACGTCGTTGTTTGCGTTCTTGCAACCAGTGAACAAAGAAAATGTTAAGGATGACAATAGTAATAAGAAGAGGAGCAAAGAGCAACAAGATCGTGAAACAGAATTGGATTGGGAAGATCTAAACGTACCGTTAGCCTCTCTCACGTCAAAGGCACCCTCCAAACGCTCAACAAATGCAAAACGAACCAAAAGTCGCTCTGTTGCCACGAAAACTCGCAATTCTACTGCGTCTGATGTTGTATCAGATTCCAAAAGGAGAAAAACGGCCAATAGCATTGGCACCATCAAGCTTGCTGGACCTTTCCTGTCAGCAGCAGACGTTTTGGAAGCCAACACAACAACACAATCGCCTCAAGCAATCACTAGCACACTCTCTGCCGACAAAGTAACACCAGAAAAAACACCGAAACGACGATCTCCTGTACCAAATAATGAACCAACGATTGGGTCTCCAATTCCCCCCTCCTCCCCCATCCTTCAAGCCAACCTTCCGTCGATACGAAGGATCATGGGAATATCGGACCTGGGGGAGTTTCAAGCAACTCCATCGCTGTCGGCATACTCCTCGACACAGCGCCGTCCAATGTCGACTAAACAAAACGTTGTCACGAGATTGTGTCATCGATCAACCACGGGCTGTGCCATGGCACCACACAAACATCACGCAAAAAACTGGAAAGAACCAACTTGGTTTCATCTGGATTCATTGGACGGTCCTTGCTCCAAAATTGAGTGCCTCGCTTGGGATCCAATGGGCGGTATTCTGTTGGCAGTGGCGTACTCTCAAACCAATCGATCGCCCCGCAATGGTATTCGAATCTACGACTGGGACATGGTTCGTGCGGCAGATATCGTTGGGAAGTCAGAGCATCAGCGATTTCGAAGATACAGGCGACGACAAACAGCAGAGAAAACGCCAAGTGAGCAACTGGAAGTTCCCCAAGCCCCTCCGTCATCTATGGGTATTCCTCCCATCCTTGATTTTCCAGTGCCATATCCAGTATCGACAATCAAGTGGAACCCCTTTGAGCCAGATGAACTTGCGGTGGGATTCAAAGGATCTGGGAAATGTCACTTGTATGCACTGGAAAAAATCTCGGCCTGGATAGAGGCGAGAGATGCTCGTCGGCAACGAGGGTTGAATAACAACTGGGGGTCATCTGCTTCCTCAAGTAACATGCCATCGCCTGATTGCTTCCGGCAACTCCATCATAGGACTATGAGTGGAACTGTGCAAGCATTGGAATTCCTGGATGTCAATCACATTGTTGCAAGTGCTGGGCACGCAGTTTATTGCTGGAAGCAATTGGTAAAAGATGGTGGGTCCTCAAAGTCAACGTCTTCCTACTGGAGACTAAAATTGTCATCGGTATGCTCATGTGCCCGTCGCCTACCTGGACTGAACTCGTCATTGGTACTCTTTGGCACTGCTGATGGTAGTTTGGTTTTAGTGGATTGGACAAACACCACGAGAGAGCGAAATTTCTCTTCGGAACTCGCACCGACCGTTTTGCGACAATGGTCGCCCTTGTCAAAATACCCAGACACCATGCGGAGCATTGTGGCGCTACATCTCCCGTCCACAGCCCATTCCTCCTGTGCCCAGAATTGCGTACCACTAGAAGGAGGTGTCTTGGATCGAAGCGAAGGTTGGAGTCTACTCGAGATTTCGTGCTTGACAAAAACAGGATGGCTTGTATCAACAAAACTAGAGCGCTCTTTATGGTTGGAGCGCAACAGGCGCTCAAGACAACCGTATGGAGGGTATACATTTCAGCTGTCACGGCCCTCGATTCTACATGAACCACCAAAGGTTGAATTTAGATCTGCCGATGGACAGGAAATCATACCCAGGGACGATTTATCTCTCCAATACAGTTTGCCGGTGGAACCCATACACGGAGACACAGAAACTTCAAATATCGTTTGGCCCAACATTCCTTCCACAACCAAGTTTCTTGCACATGCCAACAAGTATGTGTTGGATTCGTCGAAGGTAATCAGGTCCACCGAACGACACCTACTGGTTAGATTGGGCAAATCTCGCGCATTGGGAAAAATCCCCTTGAAGGGGTCGCTATCCTCCCAAGTAGTCGCCCAACACCCAGACAGTGAATGGGTCGTCTTGGGGTCGCAAGGTCGATTAATAGTGTTGGTAGGCCGCTCTTAATAAGTTACTGACCACCATTGGACATTTGTGTGAGGCGAAAAACAAGAGATGGCTTGTCTTTGTTTCGTATCAATTTTTATTGAAGTCGACGAGGCTCTGATTCTTGGACAGCGCTAAGATACCCAATATTTGAAAGAGTTCTTGATATTGAATAGTAGTGAGTTCCATTTGGCAATTTTGTGAAAAAGCATCCTATACAGAAATGACCTTTTCAGTTGACATGATTACAACTGCAAAATTATGATTGGCACTTCCAATGATTCAAACATGTCGTGCTACCGGTAGTATTGCTACTCTCCAGGTGGAGTTGGTGGTGGGGGTCCGGTACAAACCCGAAGGACGTCGTCAAGGAAGCGTATAATTTCTTCTTTGGTACAAGTTTCACTTTCAGCAATAGCTTGGTTGCTCATTGGGTGTCGAATTTGACGCAAGTCGTCGCCTTCTTGTCCTCGGTTGTTGTTGCTCTCGAGAATCGCCTCCAAGAACGAATAATCTTGGTCTTGTTGCTGGGTGGTTCTGGCACCTTGATTCATTCGATGAGAGTTGCAAGAGCTTGGTGGAGACATGGTGTTTTATATCCGTGGACAGGGTGGTGTTTTTTTTTGTTGCTCTCGTGAACGTCAATCTTTTTGTGAGAGTTTGATAACTTTTTGTTGTCCCGTGCTTGGACAATCCTTCCTTGTACGACGACGCTGCTGTAGTACAACAAAAACGGGTATTGGTAGTTGGAGTAGACTTGAACAGGCTCCCTATTTAAGTGCACCCAGTGGTAACAGCTTCCTGAAAGACTGTGTTGACGCATATACCATATGTGAACGTCGTGCTTTTCTCCGAAAGGGAACTTTGTGATGGTCCCGAGAACCACACAATTAATGACAGTTGGAGTCGTCAGATTTGATCATCCTATGTAGCACTGCATGCAACATGTACTATTAGTGCCCGATATTGCAGTAACTCCACACAATATTGGTACGTTGTACGAGTTGTGCTGTGCTGACAGTGAGTCACATGGTCGGAGTCACCACCCCTTGAAATGAAGAAACTCCGATGGCGCTTCGAAAATGGGTATGAATGATAGAAGCACTGAATGTACTAATGGGTACGGTCTCTGCTGCGTACCTTTTCCAGTGCTGCATGAGAGTACCGATGTACTGATGATGGAAATATTGTATTATTAAAACAGTAACATATCTTAAGAGGACACAGAAGAAACTCCCGGGGAGCTTCTATTGAATCCCAGCAACAAGTCAGCATCTTGTCTGTCGATACACGATCGACTAGTACTGCGTGGTGCTGCTTGCTTAACTGGTGTAGAGGGTTTCAATGGGCTAGCAAGGCTGCTAAGTGCTTCAGCAGCACTATCCTCTGTCTTGCTTCTCTTGATTGGCGAGGCTGTCGCTTCACATGCCTCGTTGTCGTCTTCCTTTCGTTTTCGTTTTATGACGGGCTTGTCAACCTTCGTTTCCGCTACATCCCGATTCATCATTCGCTTCAACGTTGAGTTCCATCGATTCTTGATCGCATTATCCGTCCTTCCTGGAATCCTTTTTGCAATCTCAGCCCATCTGTTGCCCAGCTCTGCATGAGCAGTCATGAGTTCTCGGTCCTCTTCAGTGCTCCACTCAGACTTCTTGATGTCTGGGTTGAGATGATTGTACCACCGTTCACGGCATTGTTTGCCTAAGCGACCTTTCAGTTGTCGTGCAATGAAGCTCCACTTCTTGTTTCCATGAAGCTTGACAAGTCTAATAACTTTGGCGTCTTCCTCTGGGGTCCAAGGACCCTTGATAAGCCCCGGTTTGAGCACCTTCTGCCAGCGATGGAGGCATTGCACATCAGTTCGGCCAGATAGGCGGGAGGCAATCTTCTTCCAGCTCTTGCCTTGAAAGTCTTCCACTGCTCGCCGAAGAAGTTCGTCCTCACTTTCAGTCCATTTGCCCATCGAGGCGCGACGCTTGAATGTCGCCCTGTTGTCAACAGGGTCAGAGTTCTCATGTAGTTTTGCTTGTTCCTCTAGTTCTGGTTGCTCCAACGACCCCGTACTACCTGGAGGAGTTGTTCTCACCAGATTAGGGGTGGATTGGTTGGATGGAGACAAGTGTTCTATGGGAGACTCGGGAGATTTGGCCGAGCCATCAGAACGTGCAGGACTGGAAGGACTGCGGTAGCCATATGGAACGGCAGCAGAGGGATGACGGTACGTGTGATACATGGCCTTTGCATGACCTTCCAGATAGATAGGAGGATGAGGATAGGATGTCAACGTGCGTGCTTGTGGGGCTTGCTTCCATACGTGGTATGGGGTAGGTGGGGGTCGTTCGCCTGCATATACACCCCATGCGTAGTCACGAGGATGAGGAGGCGGGTATTGATGGAAGTACCCGCTTGGTGAAGAGTGTGGAGGGGGAGGATAGGGGCCTGTCCTAGGGTAGGGGTACGCAATAATGTTTGCGGTACCAGCTGTAGAGGGAGAGGTTGGAGTTCGGAACGAAATGGTTGGGGGTACGTATGGTACCTGACTTTTTGCGTCGTTGGACAAAGGAGAATTCTTCTTTTCCTTTGCGAGAGATCGAATATCTCTGTCTGTTTCTGTTTTAAGAACAGAGGCGCGATGTTCGTTGCTACTCCTTGAAGCATCAGAAGCTTCAGCAGCCATCGCCGCTGACGCCAAGGCACCAAGCGGGTCATGGATGACAGAAGAAGACTTTGCCATAGTATCACAGTGATCAGAAGGTGCCATAAGGTTAGTGAAACATACAATTCGCTTTCTTGAGAACTACTCTGAATCTCTTGATTGATGTGTTTGTGATCTTCTTTCAACAGTAACACATGTCACAAATTTGTATCCGGTTGTAGCCGGTGGGTCAATACAGAAAATTTGGAAGCAGTTCCAACCCGTTGGTTCACAAAAATGTGACCGTTCGCCTAATTTGTGAATTGGCCATATGCGGCGACTGCTAAAAGAGTCTCCGTTGCTTGCCGAATTAGACCCACCATGCGTGGTATGTGACAAAAGAAGCTTCTAAGTAAACCAGAAAACACATAATTAAGTTTTACATCCGAAATCCCGTTCTCCCCAATTTTTTGCCTCTCACCCGTTATTATTGTGACCGGCCCAATTGACCGATACCACTCGTTTTGTCGATGGGCGATTCCAAAACCCGTCTGAAAAAAATTGATTACACGACGGAACGATGGGATCCGGATGATGGTAAAGGGATGATCTCTTTGGTGGTGGTCATTTGAGTCAAATCCAAGAAGTCAGCGACACCTGTCCACCGTCGTGATCACCCACCTCCACCACGATAAAACCATTCATACGAAAGCATAGGAAACGCACTACGAGTA
This sequence comes from Nitzschia putrida, assembly GCA_016586335.1. Lineage (NCBI taxonomy): Eukaryota > Bacillariophyta > Bacillariophyceae > Bacillariales > Bacillariaceae > Nitzschia > Nitzschia putrida. Next base: position 393,234 of record BLYE01000024.1, on the reverse strand, counting down.
CTGTACTACATCTGAACAAATGTAATAATCACACAAGTCATTTGACTAACAGTGTATTACTTTCTCCTTCATGCAAAGCGGTTCCAGCTGATGAGCGGATCGACGCCTACACACGAGGATTTTTCGACAATAATCAGCTTCGGGATCGGAGACTTCTAAGCGGTTTCCTCCTCAACAGCCTCTTCGGCCTTGGGCTCCTCCTCAGCCTTGGCAGGGGCCTCCTCGTCCTCAGGAAGTCCAGTGTGCTCAGAAAGCTCCTTGATCTTGTTCTTCAAGTAAACCATATCCTCAGGCAACGCGTTGATGGCGTCGGCGCGGGTTTGACGAGCAGTCAAACATTCAGCGCAGCTCTCCTTTCCTCCTTGGAATTGGCAGTAGTAAACCAACCAGAAGACAATGAGGCCCAAAATGATGGTGATGAAGGATCCCAAAACGGTCAAACCCTTGGAGTCTTGAGTGAACAAGGCAGAAAGACCCATGAACAAGGCAGGAACGGCAACGAACATAACAGCAATGTAAAAGAGGGGGAATCCTTTCCAGAGACGAGTGGCGCGTCCAAGTTGACGAGCAGCATGGAGAGGAACAGCGCGCATGAAAGGAAGTGGGTACCAAATGATGATACCGGTGATGTTGAAGAACAAGTGGGCAAGAGCGACTTGCATGGCCAAGCTGTTGGACAAAAGAGCAGCAAGGATACCGGTCAAGGTGGTTCCGATATTGGCTCCAAGAGTCAAGGGCAACATTTGCTCCAATCGCAAAACTCCCATACCGACCAAGGGGGTCAAGGAAGAAGTGGTGACAGAGGAAGATTGGACCAACATGGTAATACCGCACCCAATGGCAATGGCAACGTATCCGTTAACGTTGGTGGCCTTGTAGATGATACGGGTGGAAGTTCCCAAAAGCATCTTTTGCAAGACGTGGACAAGTCCTCCCAAGCAGAAGAACAACATGGCAATACCGATGATGAACACAACGATTCCAGACATGACATCGTCGGATTGGTCAGCCTCAGGTTGGTAGAAAGCAGGGCACTTTCCGGTCTTCTTGTCGCAGGCAATCAAGCCTCCGTGGCAGGTGTCCTTGGTAGGATTGGAAGGCTCAGTGCAGTTGATGGGGTAGAAGTAGTCGCAAGTTCCTCCAGCGGCGACATGGCTGGTGACCTTCTTGTTGGCAATGATGACCTTCTTGCCGATGGGCTCAACAAGAGTCTTGATGGGTCCCTCCCAGCTCTCTCCGTCCTTGGCAGTGTAGCCCTTGGCAAGAGCATGGGTCAAATGGTACAAGTATCCAGTGATGACCTCAACAGGCATGAGGATGGCAACCGTCATGAAGTTGAACATATCATGGACGGTGGCTCCAGCGAAGGCACGCTCGAGTTGGTCACCATCTCCCAAGTGTCCGCAGGCAACAATGGTGTTGGTGACGGAAGTACCGATGTTGGCTCCCATGACCATGTAGATACCTTGCTTGACAGAGACAGTCTCAGCTCCAACAAGAGAAACAACCAAAGAAGTAGTGGTGGAGGAGGATTGGAGGAGGACAGTGGCAAGGATACCAATCATCAATCCGGCAACAGGGTTGGTCTCATCTCCGAACAAAGCTCCGGCAGCGCAAGAAGACATAACCTTGGCTCCAGTTCCGAGGAAGTCCAATCCAACAAGGAAGAAGTACAAGAAGAATACAACCATGCAGAGTCCGACGAAGGCCATTCCCCACTCAGCACCGCTGTGGACGCAGCAAGCTTGGAAAACCTCTCCCCAAGTGGCATCTTGGATGAAAGCGGGGTCTTCAGGGTCGAAGTCAACATCTCCAACGTGCATGGAGCCAGTGGGGCGGTCCTTGCGGGAGTTTTCGTCTTCCTTCTTGGGTTCAATGTCAGCCTACATGTTGGTATGTTGGTAAGAAAAAGTCCTCACATGATTAGCAGATCATCAGCGAGAGCTTTCCGATGCAATATTTTTGCTTACCATGGTAACGAGTGCTTCAAAAGTTGCTGCTCACGATTTTGTGGCAAGAGTTGTGGCAGTTCTACCCACAACGAATTTTAGAACGGATTTGTTGAGATTCTACCACTTCACACGCGTTTCTACGTTGATTAGAGTTATTTCTAGTATTCGGGGGATCTCTGTTCTGACAACATCACTGCCGTTCCTTAAATAAAAGGGAGACTCCAACTACGGCACTTCACATGTTGTTTAGCAGGTTGTGTATTGTTTTCTGTTCCTCGAAACAGCAGGTTTCCAATCATCGCTGGAGATGGAAAAAACAACATTGATTTTGACATCCAGTAAATGGGGAAATTTCTCCCCATTCTGCAAATCGCGACCCACAGCTCTTCTGGGATTGATCGTCGAAAACGGATAAAGCTATTCATGCATAATAAGGGTTCGTACTAATATTCGTAGCACAAACAAAGGATTCACAGAACCAGGGTTGTAGTGAACAATCGTGCGAACATAATGGATTGCAAATTGCACCGAGAAACCCCAAAAGTTGGCAAGCAACGACTATAAGCTATCGGAGGGCATCTTTGCTCATCACACGAACCATTACCAGACACACGGCTCAAGCACCACGCACGTGAAGAAACCCCCAGGATACCAGCGAATCTACGAACTCAAGTCATAAGACTGACTAATACTGTTAACGTTGGTCTATATCAAACGGTTCCAGCTGGTGAGCGGATCAACGCTTGAACAAAACCAACTTCACAAACAAAGCGAGAAAGACATTTAGGCGGTCTCCTCTTCAACAGCCTCTTCGGCCTTGGGCTCCTCAGCCTTGGCAGGGGCCTCCTCGTCCTCAGGAAGTCCAGTGTGCTCAGCGAGCTCCTTGATCTTGTTCTTCAAGTAAACCATGTCCTCAGGCAAGGCGTTGACAGCGTCAAGGCGAGTTTGACGAGCAGTCATGCACTCAACACAGTTCTCCTTTCCTCCTTGGAATTGACAGTAGTAAACCAACCAGAAGACAATGAGGCCCAAAATGACAGTGAGGAAGGATCCCAACACAGTCAAACCCTTAGAGTCTTGAGTGAAAAGAGCGGAAAGTCCCATGAACAAGGCAGGAACGGCAACGAACATGACAGCGATGTAGAGAAGAGGGAATCCAGACCAGAGGCGGGTTCCGCGTCCGAGTTGACGAGCAGCGTGGAGAGGAACAGCACGCATGAAAGGAAGAGGGTACCAGATGATGATACCAGTGATGTTGAAGAACAAGTGGGCAAGAGCGACTTGCATGGCCAAGCTGTTGGACAAGAGAGCAGCAAGGATACCGGTCAAGGTGGTTCCGATGTTGGCTCCAAGAGTCAAAGGCAACATTTGCTCCAATCGCAAAACTCCCATACCGACCAAGGGGGTCAAGGAAGAAGTGGTAACAGAGGAAGATTGAACCAACATGGTGATTCCCATACCGATGAGCATGGCAATGTATCCATTGACGTTGGTGGCCTTATAGATGATACGGGTGGAAGTTCCCAAAAGCATCTTTTGCAAGACGTGGACAAGTCCTCCCAAGCAGAAGAACAACATGGCAATACCGATGATGAACACAACGATTCCAGACATGACATCGTCGGATTGGTCAGCCTCAGGTTGGTAGAAGGCAGGGCACTTTCCGGTCTTCTTGTCGCATCCAATCAATCCTCCCTTGCAAGTGGACTTGGTAGGGTTGGAAGGATCGGTACAGTTGATAGGGTAGAAGTAATCGCAAGTTCCACCAGCAGCGACGTGCTTGGTGACAGACTTGTTCTCAATGATGACCTTCTTACCGATGGGCTCAACAAGAGTCTTGATGGGACCATCCCACTCTTCTCCGTCCTTGGCAGTGTAGTTCTTGGCAAGAGCGTAGGTGAAGTGGTACAAGTATCCAGTGATGACCTCAACGGGCATGAGGATGGCAACAGTCATGAAGTTGAACATATCGTGGACGGTGGCTCCAGCGAAGGCACGCTCGAGTTGGTCACCATCTCCCAAGTGTCCGCAGGCAACAATGGTGTTGGTGACGGAAGTACCGATGTTGGCTCCCATGACCATGTAGATTCCTTGCTTGACAGAGACAGTCTCGGCTCCAACAAGAGAAACAACCAAAGAAGTAGTGGTGGAGGAGGATTGGAGGAGGACAGTGGCAAGGATACCGACCATCAAACCGGCAACAGGGTTGGTCTCATCTCCGAACAAAGCTCCGGCGGCGCAAGAAGACATAACCTTGGCTCCAGTTCCGAGGAAATCCAATCCGACAAGGAAGAAGTACAAGAAGAAGCAAACCATGCAGAGTCCAAGGAAAGCGGTTCCCCACTCAGCAGGGCTGTGGACACAGCAAGCTTGCAAGACTTCTCCCCAAGTGGCATCTTGGATGAAAGCAGGATCTTCAGGGTCGAAGTCAACATCTCCAACGTGCATGGATCCGGTAGGGCGGTCCTTGCGGGAGTGTTCCTCTTCCTTCTTGGGTTCAGTGTCAGCCTGGGAAATACATTCTTCAGTTAGCAGACATCGTAACATAGCTGATAGACAAAGCGACTCATGTTTGTTCGAGGGGATGAATCATGGTGTACAGACAGCCCCACATGACTTGCAGAAGTCCTCAATTGAATCTTCACTTACCATAGTGATGAGTACCTTGTGAATCTGGATCTCAAGAAATTGTGATGAGGAACTGAATTCACATTTTCTGTGAAATCCAACCGCCCAACTTCGAGATTCTACTCAGCTCTACATGAATCCTACGCCGCAGTCATTCCAATTTCTCCGTGGATTGCGCTCAACCATTTGAGTGGTTTCGGGGGATTCTTGAAAGTTGCAGATTCTAGAAGATTCGACTTGTTTTGTTTCAGCTCTTAAATGAAATATTGAGATTGTTGGATATTCTTAATGTTTGAGCCTTGGATGAGTACGACCTCACCGAAATATGTCTTATATGCCCATGCTTTGTTGGTTATCGTTTCGGAATTCATGTACGCGGATTCTATTCTTTCAATGTTTCAGACAAGCAGGCAATAATTGCACAGACACACGGGACCACTAGCGTTACAAGTGGAACTACATAGAATGTTCGATAGGGACTGACTTAGGGGATATGCATACTCCCTCAAAAGGCTAGCGTTTGAAAAAGGGTGAGGGACTCACAAAAGAAGTTGTTGCAACGAGGCTGCAGAATCTGCAGACAGCAAAATATCTCATGGCTCATGGCTCATGGCTCATCGCCCACGGCTACGAGTACAAGTGCAAATTTGCACAAAGTCACAATCCATTGTGCAACGGCATTTTTGAATGTGTTTTCCAACCCCACAACACTGCAGCTTCGTACCGTACTCTGATACAACATGCTGTAAAACGCTCACCACACGCGGTGCACTCCAGTTTTGATCTCCAATAACCTGCCTGTTTTGCTCCATCAAACATGGCAGCGTAGCCGCGTAACCAAATAATACAACATATAAATCTAAGAGGTAATATTCGTTCCATTGGAATAGACATTGACTAACTGTTAATGTTGGTCTACATCAAACGGTTCCAGCTGGTGAGCGGATCAACGCTTGAACAAAACCAACTTCACAAACAAAGCGAGAAAAGACATTTAAGCGGTCTCCTCCTCAACAGCCTCCTCGGCCTTGGGCTCCTCAGCCTTGGCAGGGGCCTCCTCGTCCTCAGGAAGTCCAGTGTGCTCAGCGAGCTCCTTGATCTTGTTCTTCAAGTAAACCATGTCCTCAGGCAAGGCGTTGACAGCGTCAAGGCGAGTTTGGCGGGCAGTCATGCACTCGGCACAGTTCTCCTTTCCTCCTTGGAATTGGCAGTAGTATACCAACCAGAAGACAACAAGGGCCAAGATGACAGTGAGGAAAGATCCCAAAACGGTCAAACCCTTGGAGTCTTGAGTGAACAAGGTGGAAAGTCCCATGAACAAGGCAGGAACGGCAACGAACATAACGGCAATGTAGAGAAGAGGGAATCCAGACCAGAGGCGGGTTCCGCGTCCGAGTTGACGAGCAGCGTGGAGAGGAACAGCACGCATGAAAGGAAGAGGGTACCAGATGATGATACCAGTGATGTTGAAGAACAAGTGGGCAAGAGCGACTTGCATGGCCAAGCTGTTGGACAAGAGAGCAGCAAGGATACCGGTCAAGGTGGTTCCGATGTTGGCTCCAAGAGTCAAGGGCAACATTTGCTCCAATCGCAACACTCCCATACCGACCAAGGGGGTCAAGGAAGAAGTGGTGACAGAGGAAGATTGAACCAACATGGTAATTCCCATACCAATAAGGATGGCAATGTATCCGTTAACGTTGGTGGCCTTGTAGATGATACGGGTGGAAGTTCCCAAAAGCATCTTTTGCAAGACGTGGACAAGTCCTCCCAAGCAGAAGAACAACATGGCAATACCGATGATGAACACAACGATTCCAGACATGACATCGTCGGATTGGTCAGCCTCAGGTTGGTAGAAGGCAGGGCACTTTCCGGTCTTCTTGTCGCATCCAATCAATCCTCCCTTGCAAGTGGACTTGGTAGGGTTGGAAGGATCGGTACAGTTGATAGGGTAGAAGTAATCGCAAGTTCCACCAGCAGCGACGTGCTTGGTGACAGACTTGTTCTCGATGATGACCTTCTTACCGATAGGCTCAACAAGGGTCTTGATAGGACCCTCCCAGCTCTCTCCGTCCTTGGCAGTGTAGTTCTTGGCAAGAGCGTAGGTGAAGTGGTACAAGTATCCAGTGATGACCTCAACGGGCATAAGGACAGCGACAGTCATGAAGTTGAACATATCGTGGACGGTGGCTCCAGCGAAGGCACGCTCGAGTTGGTCACCATCTCCCAAGTGTCCGCAGGCAACAATGGTGTTGGTGACGGAAGTACCGATGTTGGCACCCATGACCATGTAGATTCCTTGCTTGACAGAGACAGTCTCGGCTCCGACAAGAGAAACAACCAAAGAAGTAGTGGTGGAGGAGGATTGGAGGAGGACAGTGGCAAGGATACCAATCATCAATCCGGCAACAGGGTTGGTCTCATCTCCGAACAAAGCTCCGGCAGCGCAAGAAGACATAACCTTGGCTCCAGTTCCGAGGAAGTCCAATCCGACAAGGAAGAAGTACAAGAAGAATACAACCATGCAGAGTCCGACGAAGGCCATTCCCCACTCAGCACCGCTGTGGACGCAGCAAGCTTGGAAAACCTCTCCCCAAGTGGCATCTTGGATGAAAGCAGGATCTTCAGGGTCGAAGTCAACATCTCCAACGTGCATGGATCCGGTAGGGCGGTCCTTGCGGGAGGGTTCCTCCTCCTTCTTGGGTTCAATGTCAGCCTGTGCAAGAGAACGTGGTGATTATCTGGCTGTTAGCAGACATCGTAACACTGTTGACAGACGACTAAGCAACAATACTTTGGTCGAGGGGATGGATCATGGTGTGCAGACAGCCCCACATGACTTGCAGAAGTCCTCAATTGAATCTGTACTTACCATAGTGATGAGTACCTTGTGAATCTGGATCTCAAAAATTGTGATGATATAGAACTGAGCTCACAATTTCGAATACTCAACTGCTCAGTTCTGAGATTCTACTCAGCTTTACATGAATTCTACGTTATTGTCGCAACTGTTTCTCCGTCGTAGTCTCCGTTGATTAAGTTCCATACTTCACAATTAATGGTTCGGGGGATTTTGAAAATTCCAGAAGATTCGACTTGTGGCACTCCAGTTCCACAGACAAATTGCGGGGTCAATTTGAATCCCTCACAATGCAAGTGTTTGAAAAAGGGGGAGGGACTCACAAAAGAACGTCTGCAAAATCAGAGGTCACAAGTCACAACTTTTCTCAGTAGTTGTGTAATATGCATTTTGAACGTAGTACTAAGTAGTACCTAGTTCATCCTTCAAGCCACACTACCTACCGGTAGTAAAATTCGAAAAACAGCACAATGACAACTCAAGCACTAACTTCGAGCACCCAACAGATCCAACGAAAACAAACTACAAACAATGCGATATATTATAGTCGCCACAGCAGCACATAGCAAAAAAGTTGCTTGCTGGGGACCACCAAAATTGGATGGCAGCTTCGGCATTTTAAGGGCCTCTTCAAAGACAAACCATAAAAGCATGAAACTAAACAGTAATAAAGAACTCATTGGAAAATTGGAATAGTCATTTTGACTAAATACTGTTAATGTTGGTCTACATCAAACGGTTCCAGCTGGTGAGCGGATCAACGCTTGAACAAAACCAACTTCACAAACAAAGCGAGAAAAGACATTTAAGCGGTCTCCTCCTCAACAGCCTCCTCGGCCTTGGGCTCCTCAGCCTTGGCAGGGGCCTCCTCGTCCTCAGGAAGTCCAGTGTGCTCGGCGAGCTCCTTGATCTTGTTCTTCAAGTAAACCATGTCCTCAGGCAAGGCGTTGACAGCGTCAAGGCGAGTTTGGCGGGCAGTCATGCACTCAACACAGTTCTCCTTTCCTCCTTGGAATTGGCAGTAGTATACCAACCAGAAAACAACAAGGGCCAAAATGACAGTGAGGAAAGATCCCAAAACGGTCAAACCCTTAGAATCTTGAGTGAACAAAGCGGAAAGTCCCATGAACAAGGCAGGAACGGCAACAAACATGACAGCGATGTAGAGGACAGGGAAACCAGACCAGAGGCGAGTTCCGCGTCCGAGTTGACGAGCAGCGTGGAGAGGAACAGCACGCATGAAAGGAAGAGGGTACCAGATGATGATACCAGTGATGTTGAAGAACAAGTGGGCAAGAGCGACTTGCATGGCCAAGCTGTTGGACAAGAGAGCAGCAAGGATACCGGTCAAGGTGGTTCCGATGTTGGCTCCAAGAGTCAAGGGCAACATTTGCTCCAATCGCAAAACTCCCATACCGACCAAGGGGGTCAAGGAAGAAGTGGTGACAGAGGAAGATTGAACCAACATGGTAATTCCCATACCAATAAGGATGGCAATGTATCCGTTAACGTTGGTGGCCTTGTAGATGATACGGGTGGAAGTTCCCAAAAGCATCTTTTGCAAGACGTGGACAAGTCCTCCCAAGCAGAAGAACAACATGGCAATACCGATGATGAACACAACGATTCCAGACATGACATCGTCGGATTGGTCAGCCTCGGGTTGGAAGAAGGCAGGGCACTTTCCGGTCTTCTTGTCGCATCCAATCAATCCTCCCTTGCAAGTGGACTTGGTAGGGTTGGAAGGATCGGTACAGTTGATAGGGTAGAAGTAGTCGCAAGTTCCACCAGAAGCGACGTGCTTGGTGACAGACTTGTTCTCAATGATGACCTTCTTACCGATGGGCTCAACAAGGGTCTTGATAGGACCCTCCCACTTCTCTCCGTCCTTGGCAGTGTAGTTCTTGGCAAGAGCGTAGGTGAAGTGGTACAAGTATCCAGTGATGACCTCAAGAGGCATAAGGACAGCGACAGTCATGAAGTTGAACATATCGTGGACGGTGGCTCCAGCGAAGGCACGCTCGAGTTGGTCACCATCTCCCAAGTGTCCGCAGGCAACAATGGTGTTGGTGACGGAAGTACCAATGTTGGCTCCCATGACCATGTAGATTCCTTGCTTGACAGAGACAGTCTCGGCTCCGACAAGAGAAACAACCAAAGAAGTGGTGGTGGAGGAGGATTGAAGGAGAACAGTGCAAAGAATTCCAACCATCAAACCGGCAACAGGGTTGGTCTCATCTCCGAACAAAGCTCCGGCAGCGCAAGAAGACATAACCTTGGCTCCAGTTCCGAGGAAGTCCAATCCGACAAGGAAGAAGTACAAGAAGAAGCAAACCATGCAGAGTCCGACGAAGGCCATTCCCCACTCAGCACCGCTGTGGACGCAGCAAGCTTGGAAAACCTCTCCCCAAGTGGCATCTTGGATGAAAGCAGGATCTTCAGGGTCGAAGTCAACATCTCCAACGTGCATGGATCCGGTAGGGCGGTCCTTGCGGGAGGGTTCTTCCTCCTTCTTGGGTTCAGTGTCAGCCTGTTAAAGACATTTTGGTGTGAGTCCACAAATAAACATTGGAAGCAGACATGCCCCAAACGGGGGGAGGGTCCATGGTGTACCGACAACACCACAGGACTTGCAGCAGTCCTCAATTGAATCAACACATACCATAGTGATGAGTACTTCGTGAATCTCGAGCTCAAGAAATTGTGAGTGCTCTGGGAACTGCAGAACTATTCAGCCAGCCACTCGAACATAAAGGTTCTACTGATTCTACAAAAATTCTACGCGCTGAATCTTCTGGATGGCTGGGAGCGAATGAAGACGTATGGTGCACCTCGTAGAATTGGTAGAGATTAATTGAGATCATGAACGCGCTCAAGATTCATGAAGATTCATACTCCACTTGCCGAAATGATGTCGACAAATGACCCCCTGGGTGCCGCTGTCCCAATCAAACGTCGTAAATTCCGAGTTTGTGCACTTGCAACAACGGAAGGGCTATATCCTTACTGAATTTCAACCTGGTTGTTTAGGTGAGTACTTGGAATACAGTACTGTTTGTACGCCTGAGCGCTTCTCCTCACTTTATTCGGCCGAGATGCTGATATTTCTGGTATTGATAATTTCCCAACGCTTTCATGAGAAGAACCGGAACTACAGACATAAGTGCAACTGTCTGCTGAATGTCAAAATTGGATCAAAGTGCTGCTCCAGAATTGCAAGTGTTAATTCTACTTCCTATCAAAATTCATTTTGCGACAAACACAGGGACCCAACCAATAATTAAAGAGAGCTGATTGCTATTATCTACTACTATCTACCCAGTTCACGAAATTTCAGGAGAAACACAATACTAATTATACCGAGTCTTGCAGGATCACACATGTTGTGGTTGTGTTTTGGTGGCTGTGCGCCTCAGAGAGAGAAGTAGATTCATCAAGATTCGTATCGTCAGTGAAGTGGCCCGTCAAGCAAGGGTTCTGACTTTTGATGAATCTTTGTCGTCGATGAAGGGATCTCTGTCAACATGAAGGTTCCGGCAGAGGAGAAGCGAACCAACGCTCTCTGGTCTGTGAAGGGCAACGGCCGGTGAAGTGCACCAGGACGATTGTAATGTAATCCTCTGCCAATGGCATGAGATACCACGGTACACCGTCGTCATGATCCGAACTTTCCAGGAAAGCACATGGAGAATGGAAGTTTGTTTGTGAGTTTTTTTGCTCAAGAATGGATGGTTGAAAGAATTTGTGTTCTTTTTCGCAAAACGCAATGACCATGACATGACCGATGGATGGTGGTTGGGGGTATACTATTGCTCCATGTCTCTCTTTGTTTTGTCCTTGTCCATTTTGTCCCTTGACAAAATTGTCGTGAGGTTACTGCCAGTTGAGTTGTCCAATGTTGGAATATAGAACGACAATGATTTTCTGGTAGTCGTCCAAGCATCCCATACAACTTTTGCCTTTTGTTGTGATCCCAAAAACAAAAGAGCATCATTGCACCACCCCAATGGTACCGTACCCACTCAATGAAATAACGGCTCCTTTTAGAACAAGGCATGGCGACAGTGCCGTCTGGTGTCGTGGAATTTCAGAGTGTGCTCTATATCTGGTACATCACTCCATTTTACGATTCCTTGTCTCAAACGAGAACTCAAGGGTGCAGGGCATTTCTGTATTGTTTTTCTATGGACTTGCGTCCCCATCTGCAAGGTTCTATTGTCATGTCATCCAAACAAGCTTATTTGGAATTTGAATTCTAGGCGAGCTGGAATACCCATATGACAAAACGACATATTCGGACTCTCGAATGGATATCATGGCCGCCCATGTTGTACTACCGACTTTGTGTCCGCTGTTCTTTTCAAGAGTTATGATTCTCTCGACTTTACGGATGACAGGACATTGTCAGGACTGTCTCGTGTTGTTTGGATTGCTCGACATGTGGCCAATATGCGTATGATGCTCTTGGTAGTTCCAACTGCTTCAATTGAACGTCGCCATGTCGGTTGGATATTTGCCGCATCGTATTCCTTCTTGAGTGAATGTTTCTCGACTCTCACAGTGCGACGCGAATGCCTACACTGAATCATGGTCCAAGAGATGGACAAGCCACCCAAGCCATTCGGTATTCCAGTCCTCTGCATGAAAAAGTGAGGTATGGACAATCTGTAATTTGAGGGTGATAGTCATGCAGATTGACTCCCCGATGGTTTCAGTGGCCTTGTGTAACTGACTCGACCAAAACGGAGCTCGCAGTCAATAGTTCTACGGCTAAGTTGCAATCAGAAAATCCTTTCGAGAGGGCGTTGCGTCTTCTATGACGAGCGAGAGTATAATATTCGCAGGGATGGTGCTTTTTGTTTATCTAAGAAGCCGTAGATCAGATTGTTTGGGTCTGTCGCCGTTTTTCTCGTCTCGTCGTCGCTATTTCTTCTAGACCGTGGCGCTATAAAGTTAACGTTTTTGCTAGACCCACACAAACTGCCAGTTACTTTTTGCCCCAATTAGGACAACACGCAGGTAGACGACGATGTTGCGGCTTCGGGAGGTACGTACTCCTCAGCAACATGAAGATTTTGCACTTTGGGAGTATTGACTCGAGTGCTTCCAATACGTGTACTCCCACCACTTGCTTTCTTTTGGTCCTTGGCTTTTTGAACAAGTGCTGCCGACAAGTATTTCCAGCGGGCACTTTCCGCCCACGCGTCAGGGTTGCGGGCCAATGCAGAGAGAACGGCAGACCGGGGTACAAACAAAATGGTCGAAAAGGTCATGAAGCGAACAAACGATCCAGCATCTTCGTCACGGAACTTGCTATCCTCCAAGAGGACAGATCCTTCCCCAACGACACCTTGGGACATTGGATTCATTTTTTTGCACAAGGAACTAGAGCGCCAGAGGATACCGGATTTCTGAATCAAAATACCTCGACCAAACTGAACCTCTCGTTCATCCTCTTCGTGGTTATCGTGTCCAACGACGCCATCCATATGATACACTTCTTCGGCTGGGAATTCCAGAATCAAGCATTGTCGGGCAACCAAGGATTGCTCCTCAAAGCTCAAGTATTTGGAAGACAAATAGGGAACTTTTTCCAGATACATCTTGTAGACCATCAACATGGAAGATCTCTGTAGTTCTGGTGACAAGGTTTCCAAAATGGGGAACTTTTCTTCCAATTCACATTGGAATCGAGCCGTACTTCTTCTTCGATCGTTTTGTGCATACACATATTTTCGAATACGTTTGGCAACCTTGCGTCGCTCCAAATATTGTTGGTAGGTGAGTGTTCCCAACTCGGCCTTGGTAGGTTTACGGTTGTGAGGAAACAATCCCCGACCTTCTTCGGGTAAAAAGGCTTCAATCAGTGTATTTGCGTGATCAATTCGTTCCCGGAACCGTTCTCCCTTGACTTCCATGGCAGTCACCACACCAACCAAACCTCCAATCACGTAGGCCCAGAGAATACCGGCGGCCAGTTGTAACAAAGATCCCATCCACCATTCGACGCGGGTCAAAGGCGCCACATTTCCATACCCAATACTGGTAATGGTCTGACAAGCCCAATAAAAGGCCAAGGCGTATCGGTCGACATCATTGGCCCAACCAATCGGATTGATGCCTCCATCTGCAACGTAATTGTTGTCATACCAATATCCAATCCAATTGGGGATAGACAACATATCGTCTTTATCAAAACTTCCCACCTGCAAGTAGGCAACCAACACCCAAATGCAAGCAATCCAATGGGCCGCCGCGAGCATGAAGAAACAAAAGACAATGAATCGAATGGTGTAGGGTTTGGACATTTCATGAATTTGTCGAACCAAATCGGATCGACTCAACAAGCGACGGGCCCGACCCAAACGCAAGAGCTTGAGCAAATCAGATAATTTAAGAATGCTGACCAAAGGCCGGAATCCTTCCGAAAAGAATCTAATATCATAGGTTGCATCCAACAAGGCGTCCCGACCATACCAAAAATAGACAATCGTGGTCGGCAGGTTGGACAAGAGGTTGGGCCAAAAGTAGGTCCGAAGATACTCTCTGGAAATAGCGGGTGGGTCGATGACCATGCGGCCTCGGTTGTCACGAAAGGCTCGGAAAAAGGGTAAAAAGGTATCAATCAAAAAGAATGTATTCATCAACACTGTTACCCCAAACCAAACTGGATTGGTCACCAAATGTGCCCCTCCACTGACCCCCAACTGGTAGGGAACAATGAAGGAATAGATAATCAGCAAGGTAAGCATGAGACCATCCCAATAGCGAATATAGCGATTGCCAGGATAAATGATGAGACGTTGTTGGGCTTGGAGAGCCTTGATGTTTTCCTTGACGCCATCCAAGTCATTTTTGTCGGTCAGGATGCGGAGGGATTCTCTTCGGCTCATAGTTTAGTAGCAGTAATAGAAGCTGGAAACGGCGGCAATAACAGGTATAGTCTTCGTAATAGGCAGACGCTGATCAACGGGTGGTGGGTGGGGAAAAGGATCACTACTCCACCAATGCAAAAAAATGCCAAACACTTGGTACGGTACTCCAAATCGGAGGTATGAAGTGGACTCTTGCCAGTGGTATCGTTTTGTATGTGCGAAGCTTAAGATTTTCTACTGCCAGGTGCCTGCCAGCGAATGACGCGTTCTCGATCCTTCGAAAGGTGAGCCAGCAGACGTCATTCAACGCCGGTGTCGCACGATTGGATCGACTCCACTCTGGGACCTCGCATTCTAGTCCAGTAAGTCGACGCTGAGGATTGGTGGACTTGTGGGACTCAAGCGCAGGAGCCAACCGTTGCCTGCTTCCTGCTTGGTGGTCTTTGGCATCAACCACACAACATTGTAGAACGTCTCTTGTTGGTAGTAAACGGTGCCGCCGTTGATACTAGAATAAAAGAGTGCAGTGTCAGTATCTGTCAGTCAGTGATTGACTGCCCTTTTGGCAATGAATTCCCACCAAGATCCGTATCAAGCCGTTCCTACTCATACTGGAGGTCTACGTAGCAACACAAGCACCCATAGCCGATCTGTCCATGGAGGAGAGGACGACGAAGATGACTACAATAATATCCACAATCCTACCACAACCTCAGCAGCATCGACAAGTCATTCCTCGTACTTGTCACAATCTGGAGAATCTCGTCCCCTGACTAGTTTTGAGGACGAAGAAGAAGAGGATGATGCCACACCCCATGCATCTGGTGCATCGAGTGGAGTTGCTGCTCCTACCGCATCCATACCCCATCGCACTTCCATCCTGTCCTGGGACGATTCCGATTCAGACGAAGATGATACCTACGCCAACATTAAACGCTATGCCATTGATTTTAGTCAGGCGGCTGCCGCGACGGACGAAGAATACAGCTCGCATCATGAAGATTCGTTCCATCGAACAGCATCAGATCCCTCATCGAACACGTATCGTCGTCACTCGTCTCTCTTTCAATATATGCAACATCAGTTTCAAGTGGTCCGTCAACAAGCCCGTCAACGCAGAGCTCAACTACTGCTCCAACAATCCGACCGCAATTGGAGACAATCGACGTACTATTGCTGGATGACGGCTTGCGATGCCACCGATACTGGTATCTTTTTGGTATTGGTTGGCATTGGCATTTGGCTTTTGTTGTTGTGGCTGTGGGAAGAACATCGGAGTGATTGTTGGATTGTTGGAACGCTCTTGTTGGTTCTGCGCTTTTCTGGACGTCCCTGTGCCGCCTTTTTGCAACGCCAGCAACGAAGGTTTTCCCGCATGATGATCTTGCGGCAACGATCCTCAAGTACGGCCAGTATGCATCAGCAGCATCATCCCAATTCCACAACACCATCATCATTGGGAATGAGATCCATGGTTTCTCCGCCTGGTCGATACAATCAGATTCCGGCCTATACCGACCATCATCCACCAGAAGAATTTAATCATCCCCACCAACAACCAACACAACATGAACCCGATGTGGAAATACAACTCGAGGATTCCTTGGCGGAACTGGACAATAGAAACAGCAGCAATCCTAGTACGACAGTACTGGTTGCTTCCAATTCTTTGGGAAATGTGGAATTGGCCGACATGATGGATCTGGGAGATGTTGAGGAGGTCGTCGTTGGGACAACATTAGAAGAGCATGGTATGATGGATGACGATCCAACGATTCATACCATTTAGAAGGAGGTAGCAGTAGTAGCAATATTAGAATAGGATAGGGTTGTACCCTCCACCATAATAAAGATTGGTGTTTTCTAGGGGACCGAACACGGCGTGGTGCGTGGGTAGAAGTATCTTTCAGTAAAGACCCGGATGAAAATAGAATAGAACCACTCGACCCATTTCACTCAATTCCGTCTGTCCGCTTGTACAGGAGAAGTTGAACCGACCCACAACTGCGGCCTTGGAACAATGAGAAGCGCTTCTTACGTACTAGTACGCACTTCCAATTTTCTTCCTTGTTGGGATTGTGCCATTGGTCGTTCTGCCAGTGAGTGGTTGAGAAAGAGTACAACTACTACATTGACAAACAAAGTTTTGAAGGCATCTCCTATTCCAACCTCTTTGGGAATTCATTTAAGATCCATTCACACTACCAGTACAAGTGCATCCAAGAATATCATGGCGACTGCCTCGCCGTCGCCAACGTCCACAACGACGGTGAAATACACCAGTCCACTCCTTCATGATACTACATCAACCGCTCCTACCAAAATTGGATTGATTCTACTCAATACGCCTATTACGGTCAGTCCATTATTTCAACATCTTTGGGATACAAGCACTGTCCGTCTGTGTGCCGACGGAGGTGCCAATCGTTTGTACAATGCGACTGCCCCCAATTACCCCTCCCATCTTCCCCACGGAATCAGTGGTGATTTGGATTCTCTTCAGGAGCATGTGGCTACCTATTATCAGTCACAAGGAGTGCAATTGAGAAAAGATCCATCCCAAGACTCGAACGATCTGACCAAATGTTTGGAATGGATCATTCAAGATTGGCCAGACGTGCATCGGATCTTTGTCTATGGGGCCTTTGGAGGTCGGTTTGACCAAGAAATGGCCAGTTTCCAATCTCTCTACGCATGGGCGGACCGATTCCATGACATGTGGCTATACGGTGAGGAAACCTGTGCCATTCTGCTTCCGGCGAAACAAAAGGTGGAGTTGGAATTGGCCTGCTACACTTCGAATTCTGTGCGGGAAGGTCCTACCTGTGGCCTCATACCGTTGGCAGCTCCCTGCGAATCGGCGACCACTACGGGTTTCAAATGGAACCTAGAAGACACACCCACGCACTTTGGTGGGTTGGTGTCAACGTCGAACCACATTATGGAGCCCGAACAAGTAGAAGGCCCATCCGCTATTGGTACCAAGGTGACGGTAGAAGCATCGAGTCCACTCATTTTCACTGTGGAACTCTTGCAGCAAGAATCGCAAAAGGAGTAACATGTTGTGCCGGACTCGATAGGCCGAATGGTACAGAATCATGGAAGGTTGTGCTGTACCGGCGATACTTTCACTCCCCAAGGATAGTGTGGGCAATGGTAACCGCAAGAAGCTTGGACTCATGTTTCCTTCGCATGGTGATGATATTGTTCGTGTAGTTCGTGTTTTGTGGCAATCAACAAGCATACAGTACGAGTACGAGGGGACGATTGGTTGAGAACAGTGGTGCACTCATCAAGAGAGATCACTTTGCAACAACCAAGAAACGCAGAAAAACTCCATCAGGCTGAAGGAGAGTGCCGGTGTGTCACTGTCATTGTGAAAACTTAAGTGCTCACACTGTCAAAAACAGGTGCTTCCTTTCACGGGTACACACTACGAGCTATCACTACCGGTAGCTTTAGTATAACTCTAGGAACTTCCTTGTTGTCTGATCAGTAAAACCATTCAACAACGAAAGAAAGGGGCCATTCTAGTGGGCCCAATGTTTCTTCGGTGAGGGTTTGGTGGTATTGTTTACTAAGGGTTGTGTGATGTGGCACTAAACTTTCCAGTCTTCTGGTGTCAGCAGTGCAAGATGAACGACAAGCGGAAGGAACAACAAACACTGTATACATCATAATATAACTGTAGTGACCCTCATGCACAGTTTGCTGGATAGTCAACGCTTGAACAACTGCCAATTTGGTCTTTCCACTTTGTTGACGGAAATACTGAAAAGAAAATACTTTATGGTCTTCCGAGCAAGATTCCTCCGACGTCGAGCTGTAGATGGGAACCGTCTTCCTAATTTTAGATCCGTTTCAAGCAAGCAAGTGACCATAGCAACAGAGAGGTTTTTGGAAGTCTGAGTTTGTCCTTGCCTGACACTTGCGACATATTCTTCACATAGCAGAGTTGAAAAGTCATATGGCATTGTTACTGCCCGGATCTCCTCCTGCAAACTTTCCCCTCCACTTTTTGACGCTATTGCATGACCATCTTACCCAATACATAGTCTAACATTCCACGTATCTCTAAACAATCGAAAGCATGCGAAAAAAATAGTTGCAGTCCAGTGCCATGTAGGACGCCCATTATTGTCTTCGGTTCTTTGACTTGTCGGCTTTGTTCTTTCCCGATGGCCAAACGCAGAAAGAACAGAGATTGTTCCACACGATCAGGCCTTGATTTACCCATTCGACAACATGCATGCCTTGATAAATTCGCGCTTCCAGACCCAAACGGCGTCAGCCTGTGGGAAGCGTCGCGGCACAACCTCCCCTGAGGTCCAGGGCCTTCGCTTGATTCTCGCTGGGTGCTCTCATTGCGAAAGAATCTACCAGTACTAGCCATGGTTTTCACGAGCTTGGTGTCGCATTGTATTGTGGGGTTGCACAATGATGCTCTGTCACACTTTTTGAATGGGGAGTACGATCAGGCCATTGACGAATTGAGAATAGCATACGATGTCTTTCGGAGACACAGTGAACAAAACAACGGTATCACGTTACCAGCCGACTCTTGTCTACGCAACTCCAAGAGAACACATCTGGGACAGGGACCTTCGGTGATGGAGAAAGGATTCAGTCGAACAGCACAACATACAACGGCCGAGGAGCAAGGGATGCTCCTGGACAATCTCTCCAAGCCCCGGGACAACCACAAAACAGGAGTTTGGAGTAACTTTTACTTTTCTCAGTCATCGCTACCGGGTGCTGCATACTCCATGTACAATCGCGCACTGATGTTGTCACCCGATGAACTAAACGGGGGAACCGATGGAGTGGAAGAGATTCTAGATCCGAGATATCAACATCGGACATGTGCTATCTTACTCTACAATATGGCACTTGTGTATCACAATGTGGGTATTCATTTGGGGATATCATCCTCTCTATGGGACGCTCTGCGTTTGTATGAATCTGCTTTGGTCGTCATCGGGACAGGCACTCCTCAATTTGCCTACTCGGAAAAGTTGTTACTCGCCATCTGGAACAACATGGGGAACATCCATGCTCACTTTTTTCACTCAGATAATACTACAGTCTGCATGAACAATCTACGCAGGGTTCTGGCATCAGCTGGTTCTCTACTACTCATGGATGAAGACTATCTATTCTTCTTTCTCAATGCGCTATTTCAAGGAAAGGAACTTTGTTTTGCCCCTGCTGCCTGAGAATCCAGTATCTTTGGATGCCTGGTACAGGGCTTTGTAAAATGCCAATCTGTCTACTGTGCTTTACTTTGCCCCTTTTTACTTGTTGCTGTTGCACTTTTTCTCTCTCCACCATGGGGCATGGTGGAGCCCGAAGAACACGCAGAGCCATCCATTTCTTCATGACCTTGTGGATCCCTGCCGATTACTGCAGAAGTCTCCAGGGTTCTCGGGGCAACGTTGTTGCTACGCAACCGTCACCCTGCTTCTTTGCAACAACTACTTTTCACAACTTTCCCTCCATCACATGCCACATCATTGGCACGGAAGAATGCTCGCGAACGCCAAACGTTCTTGCACTTCTTGTCGATGTTACAGTTAGTTGTTTCTAGAGGGTTATACTTTAAAGCTACTTCTATTTTCCTTGTACGCATTGACAATATCACAACGCATTAAGGGTCCTGTGAAATAGGTACCGCACTGGCTCATGTCGAAGTTCGACCACCATCATGGATCCTTCCATCAAAAAACACCCGGGGAGTCAAGCTGATCAAATGGCGTTTCTAGAGGTACTAAAATAACTACAATGCCGAGATCCGAACACATTCGTGAGATGGACAGACAGTTGCCTCAGCCACCCTCCAAGCGCCCGGTACTCGCACGTGATTCTCATTGTGCACCACTTTTCTTGCAATCATCGTTTTGTTCCTCCTACTTGCTCTGCACCATGGTGGCCCAACGAAAACGAGGACGTCCCGACACGGTTCGTCTAGAAGACTTTCTCTCCTTGGAAGATGCTCATCCTTACGGTTGTCTTCCTGGAGGAAATCAATTCTTTGGAGACGACGACAACGAATCTGCTGCCAAAACAAAGCAACCCGAACTCCTGACCGATGATGCTTGGCAGTCTGTCCTTTCGTTTTGTGATGCCAAAACATTGGCCAATGTGGTGCAAACATCTCGTTATTTCTATGTTGCTGGACATCAACCAGAACTGTGGAGAGATTTGGTTCTTCGACGATGTGATGCTGAAAACCGAGTGATTGATTATGCTCGCAATTCATGGCGTGATACCTACATTGGATTGTTTGTGGACCGTTCCATTCCACTTCATGTTCCCATGGCCATGCCTGGTATTTATTCGGATGAATTTTATCGAACCCACCGCTGCCGTTCATTTGCCATTCCAGAAGAATGGAAATTGGAACAACCCAGGGATGATCCACACAATGTGGCTGTCGTCAATTGGGATGAGATTACTCCCTCGGAGTTTATTGAACGATACGAAGAAAAGAATTGGCCCGTGATTATCAAGAATGCAGGAAGGAATGATGCATTTGACAAATGGAAGGATGCCTCGTACTTTCAAAAACACAATGCTCCCAACAAGACGTTTCGAACGACATCGGGTGGTGCGCCCTTGTCGGTCAACTTTACATTGGAAGCGTATTATGGATATTCCCAATTTATGTATTTGGAAGAGTCTCCACTCTATTTGTTTGATAGAACAGCATTTGATGACAATGATCAATGGAAACAGGACTTTTTCCCATCCTTTTACAAGAAATGCCCCTGGTGGGATCCATCGGCGGGCCATGGCCACGATTTGTTGCAACATTTGGGGGAAGGCCGACGTCCGGACCATACCTGGTTGATTATGGGGCCGTACCGATCCGGATCTGTCTTTCACATTGACCCGAACGCTACACATGCTTGGAATGTATGTGTCCAAGGTCGGAAACGATGGATCTTTTATCCACCTGGAGTCAGTCCACCAGGTGTCTTTCCTAGTGACGATGGAGATTCGGTGGCATTGCCATTGTCGGTAGGAGAATGGATTCAACAATTTTGGCACGAACATTTGTTGCGCCTCCGGACCGCCCCCTTGGCCGAACGCCCACTCGACTTTACCGTCCACCCCGGCGATATTCTTTTTGTCCCCCACGGTTGGTGGCACATGGTCGTCAACTTGGACGATGTCAACATGGCCATTACACACAATTACGTGAGTCCAAGCAATTTGGGAAATGTTCTCAAATTCTTTGTTCAAAAAGAAGATCAAATCAGTGGATGTCGGGATCGAGAAGAAAGTGTCAAGCCGGACCGTCTCTACAGTGAATTTGTCCATGCGCTGGAAGAAAAAGACAAACAAGCCTTGTTGCGAGCACAAAATCAAAAAGAATGGACATGCCGTGCTTGGAAAGAGGAGGAAGAGGAGAATCATCATCCAGCGGTTGGTCTTTCGACTATGCTGCTCAAAAAACGCAAGCGATCTGAACAACACCATAGTGAGGATGACGATGATGAAGCTACCAAAAGTACAAGTGTCATGGCCAAGACAGAAAAGGTTTCTGACTTTAGTTTCTCGTTCTTTTAAAAAGAATAAGGATTGTTATAAATAATAATAATGGATAGCAAAACTTTGGCAGGCATAGACTATAGAAGTCGACTGGATGGAATAAGGCATAAGGCATGGGTGCACGCGCCTTCCACGTGTAGAGAGTTGATGGCAAAAAGATACAGCATCTCCACATCAACAACCGATGGCAATCACTGTTGCCAACAACAACCCTACCATCACATAAACAGACAAGCAGTACCTACCGGTAGTATGAGATCTTGTTTGACATCCCCTACACTTCGGCATTTGGGCAGAAAGACGTTAGCGCCTTCCACATCGCCGTTGCTCCTCCAACAACAGTCCGCGTATTCCTCGAGTCGTCCCCTTGCTGCACGTCCTCAACCTCTCCGACGTCCTCGGAAAAAGTATGAACAGTTCAACAGTCCCAAAATGGGTACAGACGTTCCCATTGTCTCCACTGGTTTGGAAGAACCTCTTGAATACACTCCCGACGGCACCTCCATTGATGATTACGCCCAACAAAAAGCCACCCTGAGTCCTTGGACACCCGTCCCTGAATCCGTTGCCCGCAAAATCTTTGACCGTGCCAACCCTACCTCCAACGATATTCATGTTGAATTAGGGTCTGGTGATGGCCGTGTCAACTTTTATGCCATTGAAGCAGGTGTCCAACGTTCCATTGGTATTGACGTCGATGAAGCGATTGTGGAAGTCGCCCAACAACGATTGCAACGGATCCATCCCCAACCTCCCCTTGACTTTTATGTCGCCGATTTGATCGATGCATCCTCTCCCAATCATACGCGCGCCTGGGACGATGTCTCCCAAGCTACCATTCTAACCATGTACTTTGCCAAGGAAGGTTTGGAAGCGATTCGTCCATTGTTGGAACGTGCCTTGACGGGACGCAAGTGTCAAATCTTTTTGTGTGGTTATGCCATGCCGGGATGGGATTCTCAAATTGTCGAAACGGTCTTGGATATGCCTATTTATTATTATGATTGGGGAAATGCCGATGTGGAACGTGGACAAGATCGTTGGGTGAGTGGTGCTGCTGGTATGAATGATGATAGTGATGGTAGTGATGATGACATGCTTTTGCCTGCGTCGGCCATGGGAATGGACAAGTTTGCCCATCGTAAAAAGAAAAATGGTGCTTCCAACTTTCAACCAGATATTTTGAAAGGATATCATCCCGATGATACAATTGATTTCCATTGGGATGATTTTGGTATCAAGCCAGAAGGAAAAGACACAAAAGAATCACCAGAAACAACAACGGTAGTAGAGGAGGAGTCCAAGACGGAGGATAAACAAAAATAGAAAACAAGTCAAATTGCAACAACAACTTGTATTTATTAGATAGTTATACTACCGTCGGTTACATGGCCACATGCTGATCGGGAGGAAGATGTCGCATTTGTTGTAGTTGATTTTCCAACTGTTGACGCGTTTGACAATTTTGGATGAATCGTACAAACGTCGTTGCATCGGGGGATGTTCCTTCTGCAGCATTTGCTGTTGTTGCTGCACTATCATCACTATCACTCTTGTCGGTCACCAAAAACAAGGGACACACATGATCTGCTACAACACTCCGTCCAGCCACCAAGGGTGCCATTTCAACATCGGAACGGACTTGATCGATGTGTTGCGAAATCATAAGAAGACTACCCGAGACACCCACACTCAAACTCAACAAGAAATCCATGAGAATGTTCCAATAGACGGAATGTTGTTCACGCAATTTCATTTGTTTTTGTTCCAAGTAACTTAGGGTGGGGGTTGGGGGAGGAGGTGGTTGTGGTGTGTTTGATGTTGCCGCCTGGGTTGCTGTGGATGTTGTTGTAACCTTGGTAGCACTGCTGGTTGCCTGCTTTTGGAGAGTCTTGGCGGCAGCAGCAGCAGCTGATGACCTCATGGAAGTCAATCGAAATCCCAAAAACAGGAACAGAGTACCATAGACTCCATACCTCAATGGAGTAACATACTTTTCCAATTGTTGTCGTTCGGTTTGGTATTGAAACCGAATTGCTTCGTTGGGATGATACCAAGTAGAGGAGAGATTCCAAAGTGAGAGAGCGACTCCTTTGGCGGCATTATCCCAATAAGCAGAAAGGTTTGGGCTGGGAGTTGATGTATTGTTGTTGTTACTGTTGTTGTTGTTCGACATGCTGCTGTTGTGGATATTGTTTGTTGTGGTGGTGGATTGTGATGGATCGCGAATCGCGAAGTGCATTCTCATCAACATGGTGGGTATGTACCCATGATACCAAACCACATATGTATACTATACGTACATACGTAGTATGGTTTGTCCAATCCCTTCGACACGGTTCGGCACAAGCCCGACAACGACAACAACAAAGACAACGACCAACAGCGACCTCCTCTTCCCTACTACAGTACAGCAAACTCATCACAACAGTAGTTAGTTCCGCAAGATGTCGTTAGCCAACGCCCAGTCTCTGTTGGGAACTCTCCAAGCTCAATACGAAGCTGGAGATGCTCAAGGTCCACAAACTCTGAACCAAGTGAAATTGGCTCTCGTAGAAGCCGGACCTTCCACAAGCCCGGAATGGACCGCCATTTCTTGCCAAGCCTTGGAGTTGGGAATTCTTCTTGCCACAGAACAAGGAGATATGGAAGGCTTTGCTCGTAATGTAGCTCAATGGAAGGCAGCCCGTGCCAATGCTGTCTCTGCCGCCGCCACGAACAGTCCCCGAACGTGCCATGTGTTGGGTCTCAATCTCATGCATTTGCTCGTCGATCACCGCCTGTCCGAATTTCATGCCGAGTTGGAACTCTTGTCGGACACCGAAGCTGCCGATCCTTATGTTACTTTCCCTATTGAACTCGAGCGTCAATGGATGGTAGGACTTTATGACCAAGTGCTTACAGCACAAGTCCCCCATCCCTCCTTTCAGTTCTTTGTGGACAGTTTGATTTTGACTGTCCGCGATGGCATTGCCGATTCTCTAGAAGTCGCCTACAGCAAGATTTCCTTGCAAGATGCCGCCCAGCGTATGCGCTATCAGTCCACGGCGGAACTACAAGATTATATTCAAACACAACGGGAAGATTGGTTGGTCCAAGATGGGTCTTTGGTCTTCCAGCCCGAACAAATGGCAGCGACGGCAGAAGATCAAGTGCCATCCAAGCAATGGATTGCTCAGTCCTTGACCTATGCTACTGAAATGGAGCGGATTGTCTAATTATTTTAGTCTTCTTATTAGAATACTGGGTGGAGTTTACTATTTTTCCTTGTTTTCGCATCATCGCTATCCGTTAGTGGTCGCACGAGTCGAATGTTGGACTCGACAGGGACCAACCATTCCCATGGCGACACACACACTTCATTTTATTACACTTGATCACCCTATCCCACGGCCATGATGGATCCTTCAGACAAAGTTACAACAACGACAACAACATCAACATCCAAAAAAGAACGTCATTGGACCGATGCACAAGTACGATATGCCTCTCATAATCGACAACAGCAGCAACAAGAACAACAGGAGGAGGAAGAAAGCAGCTGTAGTAGTGACGAAGATTCCTATGGACAACTTCCATGGCAAGGACATGAACATGTCTTTACCAAATCCTTTTTGATACCCTCCATCATGGATGATTCTGAAGAGGAAAAACAAGAGGATATTATTACTACTAGTACTCCTACTTCCATTTCCATTTCCTTGCAAGGGGTTCCTCAAGAATCGGACCCAACCTATGTTTCGACTGGCTTGACCTTGTGGAGATCCTCGGAATTGTTGTGTCAACACTTATTGGTAGGTCCAGGATCCAATCATTTGAAACAGTGTTTACAAGGGGAATGGACGTCGTTCAACAATACTACTACTAGTACAACAACTCGGACGATGACCACCAGCCCCGATAGTAGAACTACGTCCACGATGTTGCAAGTCTTGGAATTGGGAGCTGGATTGGGTTTGAATGGAATGCTCTTGTATCATTGGTTGCAAGTACAGCAGCAACAACTACAACAGCAAGAAGAAGAAAAGCAGGATACTACTACGACATGTCGTGTTGTCATGACAGATGGGGATTCCAATGCCTTGCAGATTTTGCGTCAAAATGTAGAGGTCAATCAAGATGCTACGGTAGATGTTCCAACCACTAGTTTGGAAGTCCAACAATTGATTTGGGGACGTGCTTCCTCTGAAACCTTTTTGAAGAGGACCATGTCGACGACGACGACAACGACGACAACGACTGCCAACAACAAGAAAACGCCAGTATTGGGTCGGTTTGATTTGATTCTCGCTTCTGATGCTATTTATGTGTTGGACAATGTACAACCATTCTTTGAGACACTTCAAGTACTCTTGGCCAAACATCCTCATGCACAATGTTGGTTTTCTTTTTGTTCTCGACGTCAAGTCCATGTCCAAATCCAAGATGTTTTGGATTGTGCTACTCAAATGGGATTTCACTATGAAAAACAAGAGCCGTCGTCGTCGTCGTCGTCAGCAGCAACAGGAGCTGGAGAAGTGGAGGATGATTTGCTGCTATATATCTTTACTTGGAAAGAAGAGTTAAAAGGATGATGATGATGATGATGATGATAATGCCTGTCATCTTCATTTCATGTCCTCCTCTGAAGTTTCATTGGTGGCCATGTTAGCTAACCGACAGTTCTGATTGGTGGAAACCTTCCTTTTTCATCCGCCAACTTTTTACCCACACCCACATTTTTTGGGGCTCAATGTTGTGTCATTAAAATCATAGTCCACGAACAAGTTCCAACAGTTTGAAAAGAATAACACTACCATCATCGTCATCATGTCCTACAGCTTCATCAACTCGGGTTCCATGTTGTTTGGAACAGGAGTCATTCACTCTTTGTTTGCCTTGGCGATTCCAGAGATTCGAGAGCCAACCCTCCAGATTGTTCGGGATCGAAGCACCTTTGCCCCAAATCTCAACGATCGGTATGCAAAGGAGTTTGCCTTTTGGTTTGATATTGCTGGGGTCTTTATGATGACGCAAGGATATCTGCTCATGAACTATCTCCGAGAGACCGGCCGTTCGGAAGCTCCTCTGTGGTATGGGCAAGTCAACTTGGTAATCTCTGCTGTATCTCTTTATGTCATGCCAGAATCGGGCTTTTGGTTCTTGCTCTTTCAAAGTCTCTATGTTCTTTGGAAGAATCTCAAGAAAGAGCCTTCCTCCAAGAAGAACACCTAAGTTTCCAGATAATGAATGTCACTGTGCTAGCTACCAGTACTCGTATTGGATATATCATCGTATTGTAATACACAAACGTTGTTCCTAGAATTACAAGTTTGGTTCCCAATGTTTATGAATATAGTAATGTACACCCCAATCTATGCGCCGGCCGCTGTCGACCCCTCCAATACAACCTTGTCCAGAAAGAGAGCATGGCTGTCTGCGGAAAACTTGGTACGGAAACGTAGTTGGATTTCGTCGATGTTACTCACATCAATGGTATGGGAAACGGATTTCCAGACCCCATTCCTAAAGTTGGTACCCCGTGTGTAAACCCGGGCTCGTTTCCAAGACCCCCCTCGAGTCCGATACTCAGCAAAGAATCGCTCTCCCGTTGTCACCCGCTTCGTTTTGAAAACAAAACTCCATTGCACAGAAGCATACTCTGATACGTTGTAGAATTGCTTGGTCACAGACCGAGATGATCGATTGCCATTGCGGAGTCGCAAGCTCTTCGAACCCTGGTACTTGACATTGGTATTGATCTGAGCGTTTCTGCCACCATCCGAAAACTTGGAAAAGCCATTCTCGAAACCATCCTGAAAAATCGTCGTCGTTTGAGGAACGTTGGCCACCTTAGGTTCTAGTTCGTACACTGACGGGGGTTTACTGGGGCTTGCCGACGGTAGTCCAGAAGGTGATGATGTAGGGGGCACGGTTGGCACTTGTGTGGGTGAGTCGGAAGGCAAATCGAAGGAGCCAAATTCTTCCGTCAAAATGTCCAGATATGTTGTACCATAACCTTCATAGGACAAACCCTTCGTGTAGTCGAGTGGCAGATTGGTCGAGTCACCAAAAACTGGATAGATCTGAGTATCTTCCGTAAAGTGATTGAAAGAATTGATCAGAATCAAGTCCTTCAGTCTAGAGTCCAGAAGATGCTTCGCCCGATCAACGGCCTCCTCAAAGAAACTTCCCTCCTCTCCTCCTTCTTCCAACACCCTCGACAACACCGGATGGTCCTGATCGAACCGCTTAGCTCGGTCGTTGTACCCAGGCAAAACGGTTGGTACAAATGAGCAACCACCCTGCCATGCTGCAATGCGCCATTTCCGCTGCTTTTCATAGTAGTCTGCAACAGCAGCAGCCCCAGCAAAACCTGCAGGCTCGCCCATGTTGCCATATACATCGTGATTCATTACCGCGTCGAGGTATTTGAACGGCGCGTATGGTGTGGGGGCGTTGAAATCTCCCCATACCTGATCACCCACCAAGAAGAGTTCCTTTCCGCATCCAGATCCTTCCGAGACTTCTCGAATGGCGGCCACAATCGTACTTAACTGAGAGTCAGAATATATGCGAGACAAAGCCAAGAACAAGACGGGTTCTCCTGTCTCTGTGGTGTAGTAGCTTGGGTTTTGAAAGTAATTTTCGCACAGGTATTCAATATCAGATACCAAAAGCTCGGTGGAAACATCTACATTGCCTTGCTTCAGTGCGCGAGCCCTGAGATCGTATTGTAACGCCACCTTGTGTTCCGAGAACTCCAAATACGTATGATTGAAAAGAGTCTGGGCTCCAATGTCGGTTTGGTCCGGGAATGGAGCCACCCATGGTGTAATCCATGTACGAATGTTCGCCAGCCATGATATTTCCAAGTCCTCTGCGATTGCATCGTCATCTTTTGAAATGGAAGTCTGCATGGGAAGGAGATTTGCACGGAGACCATTGGTGTAGTTCTCCCCAGTATACCAGGGGTAGTAGTAAGCAGCAAGAGTGGCATCCGCATGGGGAGGGCCAGTGAATGTGATGGGCAACTCACTGGAAAAGCTTGTGTCATTGTATTGTGTATATGTGGCAAGGATATCCAGATACAGTGTCCCATAACCACCGTACTCCAACCCTTGCGTTAACTCGAACGGCTCGGTCGCCGGTAGACCATCGCAGGGCTCAATCTGTGTATCCTCGTGCCATTCATTGAAGGAGTTCACGAGAAGCAAGTGATCAGCATCCTCGTCTAACAACTCAACGGCTTGAACAAGTTGAGCTGCAAACAGGCTCCCTTCCGCAGCGTTTGCTGTGAGTTTTCGTGACATGGCAGGATGATTTGCCGATAATCGTACCCCTCGATCATTGTATCCAGCTGACACCGATGGAACAAATGCAGATTGGTGGACAGCATCCGCTTCCTTCCATGCAGCTGCGAGTGCAAAGTAGTCATCTACCCTTTGTTGACCTGCATACCCCTTCGGTCTCCCCATGTTCCCATAGACATCATAATTGGTAATGGCATCCAACAAATTGGCCGTATTACCGGAAGGATTTCCCCAGACTTCGTCTCCAATGATGTAGATGTTAGGACAGATGTCTCGTATGATGGGAATCACATCATCGAGAATGTGATTGCTGTCCAACAGCCGAGTGAGGTACATTGCAACTACCGGCTTTCCGTTGATGCGATAGTAATTGGGATGATCAAAATACCCCGAAGTCTGGCAGATATATTGAAAGTCGGAGGGTACATTCTTTTCGTAGTCATAGACCCCGTTGGCATCCTTTTTTATTCTGCCCGTGGTCTCATACAGTAGGGCAATCTTGTGATCCCCCAGGTCCACCTTGGAGGAATTCATGATGGTACCCTTTATCGTTTGGTCTTCCCCACTATTGGGTCCCCACCAGGAAGAGATCCAAACACCAATATTCCCCTGTTTGCTCCATTCCAAGTGTTGTCGAATTACAGAAGCTTCCCGATCATCATACTCGCCAAGTCGCAGTTCTTGCCTCGGACTCAGTTGATTGCGCAAATACCCTTGGCTGGAGTGTTGGAAATGTCTGTAGTGCCAAGGGTAGTAATATGCACCAACAGTTATTCTTTCTGGTGGATTGGGTGGATGAGAGTCATACACAACGGATCCATGGTCGAAAATGCCGAGACTGTGGACCAGGCAGGAACGGTGGCTTGAAGCAAAAAGGACGAGAAATATCGAGAAAGCGTAGCCAACGTTCATGGCGAATCTTCTACTTCTGCGTATCCCAACCCCTCCTAATGCTATTTGCTGTTTTAAGCTGCGATACTAGGATAAGAGCTTGGTTGTTCACACTTGCAGCAATCTGTTGTTGCTTGTCGTTGAGAGCTTCCCAAATCGTGAAAACAACGGGGCTGGCCAAGAGAAGGAGGAATGAAGTCGTGTGGTTGTGACAGGAGCACGCCCACAGTATGCAGTTTGCTAGCCGCCATACAAGTGAGTAAACTCGGCACGCTTGCAAATCCTTAAGTACCAAAAATCGATCCATTTCCGTTTTGTATCTACACCAGACTTAAATATTCATCAATTGTCCTGCCGACTCCTATGAATTCTATCTACAGCCTCCAAGAGGGCCTGTCCGTTGAACCTGCTGCCGCCAAGAAATGGATGACTCGTTGGACCGCAATTTACCATTCCTCGCTTCAAATGCATCGATATCTACTATTATGGTAGCTTTTCCTTTCCATTTTGTAAAGCATAGTTACGATCGTTCCCACAAGAACTAGTAGTACATGGTTGGATGATGGCTCCTCTACGAGAAGGCTGTTGATGTAGATTGTTGTTGTGACTGCTCCCTTGTACTACTTCTTGTTCCTCTTTGTGGGACGCAATACTACCTCGGGTTTTCCTCGGAAGCGGGTTGTCGAATTCGGTTGATGCCGCTCACACCAAAAGAAAGTTGTCGTTGCTAGTTTCCAGACTTCTTTTGATGGGAAGTTCACTCCCTGTTTGTAGGATTTCAAAAGCCGTCAGAAATTGGAACAACAAGTTCCTTTTGTTGCTCGGCACTGAACAAGGTCGAGTCCCTCTTGTGCTTCATTCAGACGTGATTAGAGTGGTCTTTCTTCACCGCTTGTTTAATGAACGCTTTAGCTGCTGGTAGGTGACCCTCTAACCTATCTTCATTCGTCATGAGACCGCGAGGAATATTATGAGCTCGAATTTCTTCCTTGTAGACACCAAAATAATGTCTCCAGAGGATCGTGACTGTAGTACTGTTATGACGAGAACTACCGGTAGCTACTACCCAGTAGAAGAGTAGATGCAATACATCTGGGCCCGGCCGTCATTGTCCCCCCCCCAGCGAGCATGTCAATCCTTAGGTACAGTAGATTGATTGACGTTAGACTTCTGTCGCCGCTTTTACCAATCACTGAACAGTTCTAATATTTAGTACAACGTTAGTACGAGTACGTTCCCGGGTTGGCGGAAACGAGTACTAGTATTCCCTTCACAACAAATCTCTTTGAATCACGCTTCTCGGATCACAAATGAAAGGAAATGAATCGGATCTTTTCGGGTTTTCTGAACCTTTGCTCAAATTGAAATCGAATGATACGTACGGCTTCGCAAGCAAGCACCAACGGCTGAGCGAATAACCTTTTCCACCGTAATACGTTAGTATATCAAAATGGTGGGTCTAGCGATGATGTACATAACGACGTTTCACATTGCCACAAAAAAGTGAGAAAAACGGGAACCTCGCAACTCGCAACCACCCTTTGAAGATCCTCCTCCTTAATCAGGACCCCCGCCAGTCTATCGGCGGTGTAGTAGGAGATGATAGATGATGATGACGAAGTGTGGGAATGTGACAATTTTGGTTTAAAGCCCCCAAGATTATAGCATAAGTACCGAATTGCGTCCTGCTTCACAATTCACCACCAACTTTTAAACAACAGCAATAGCGAGCGGTAGTACGGTGGTTTAATCACCTCAGTTGTACTGCCAGTAGTAGTAGAACACGGGGCTACACGGAACCTTACTGCTGGCACTCACAAATTAGGACTCGGTCAAAACAAAAACTAGTACTACCGGTAGTGATATCGCCTGCTGTGAACATCCAAACGACACAAGCAACGAGCAAGCACTATCTCCTAGATCCATTCAAGTAATCCTTCATGAGTACCAAGAACATCATCGGAAGTAGCGGCAGCAACAGCAGCTTCGACACGACAGTCCTTTCCTTGTCAGGCGACATTTGCGAAGATGGCTCCATTACAATCATTTTCATTTTGATAGCCTTTGTAACTTTTTTCGTCTTTCCCATTGCATTGACATATCGTCGGGTCTCCAAGCTGGAACCCAAAAAGGGAAGGACCTTCAATGACATTCTGGAAGATATCTTGGTCGTACCCTTTGTCCCGACGAGTTTGGAGAACTTTGTTTTGGCCATTTACGCTGCTTGGTTCCTCATGACCATTGTCATAGGTGTCACGCGGTACTATGAGGGGCGTTGGGCCAATGAGTTCTTGGCTCAACAAGGCTTGTTCAATGTCATTGCCTCCTTGTTGGGATGCAAAGGTCTCGATATGGATAAACTTCCCTACCAGTGGCAAGCGCCCCCATCTTCTAGCAGTACAGTGTCCTCGTCAGGTCCTCGCCGTGGGTTTCCTTGGTTTGGTAATCGACAGCCTGTCAAGACGCCCCTCGAGGTCTTATGCGAGAAGAATCCTTTGGAATGCAGTGCTGACATTGACTTTTACTTTGTTCATCACTTGTTTTTCGGCATTGTCTGGTTGAGCTTTGGCGCTTTGCAAATTTACTTGGCCCGAAATGGCTGGTCGGTACGTGACAAATCGCGGTGTTGACTAGACTGAGGATTCGCCTATGAAGGAGACTAATACTTGCCTGTATTGTTCAACTATTCCAACACAGAACGATGAAAAGGTTCGTCGCAAGGCGCACAAAATGTTTGGCATGTTTGTCGCCCTTCCGGCCTTTTTCTGTCACATATGCATGGCCAGTATTATTACCTGGCGCAACCCTGTCAATCAAACACCTGTTATTTCCATGCTCTACTGGGGCGTAATTTCCGACTCCATCTTGCTGGCCATGAGTGGCGTGTGGTATGCCTTGGAACACAACATCAAAATGCACACAGTGCGCATGTTTCTTTGTTGGATTCAAAGTGTCGTTGGGTCCGGATCGATTCGTATCACGTCATGGTTCCTGTGGATTGTGGGCAAATTCTTTCCGTAAGTGCATACTCATTGTTTTCAAAAGCCTACTCCTGTACAAACAAAGGAAAGCAAACTCTCACATCGTGGTTATCTTGTTCCTGGGTACCGTACAGTATGGAAACGCGCATTCTGATTGATCGCACCGCCTGTCAAAACATGGCCATTCACGGTTATCCACAATGGGGCGTACCGCCAACCGACATGGGTAGTGCCGAATACTGTTTCAAGGCTGTCTTTTTGAACTTGGCTTGTACCGATGCCCTCATTATATGGTTGGAATGGATCTTTTTGTGCCTCCCAATTGCCACATTTGACAAAAACGATCGCGCCGCGACGATTGCCAAATTCAAGCTCATGGTAATACTGTCGGTCCTGTACCTTGTTGCGGTGTTTGTCTATGATACACCTGATTGGGTTATTCAATGGGTTATTGGCGTCTGGGGCTTTGGCGTCAAAATGGACTCTTTTCGCATGTACATTGCGTCGTTTTTGGACAATGTCCCCGCGGCTGCCAACAATGGCAACTTGTTGGAGGACCTAATCGAGCAGGAAGACGATTGGCACACACTGCAGCGTGTTGCCAAAAAAGCAATGTTGAAAGTGTACATGATTCAACCCATGAGTGACGCTGCTGGTGCGGAGAGTACTGCTAATGAAAGCAGTAGTACCCTCAGCAGTGACGATGGTGATCATCTCCTTCTTGATCAGCAGCCGCACCAGGCTGCTCACATGAAAGAGGATGAAGCCGCCAACAAAAGTCACTTACACGAAGAGTCCAAGTAGAGGTCTCTGTGACGCACCTTGAATGTTTATTTCACGCAAAATCTACAGGGACTGGAATATATGGACGGGTGGATGCCCATTTGTTGTATGTGATATTGTTTGTTCATAAGTTGATTGTCACATAAAAATGATCTTCATCTGGGGCTCCGAGAAACCAGTAAATGAGGAGATCATGAGCATCAATGAGAAGAGTAGAGCATGGAGTCATCTTATTGCAGCTTGAAGCCGATGGATGATTACATTCTCAGCTGCTCCTAGGAGTAGAGGTAGCATCTCCTCATCATACTAGAAAATTGGTGTCCTCTTCAATAGACTTTCACAGAGGTCATGGATGGTTGTGTTGGTGGCGAGTACGCTGCTAGTGTCTCCACCAATGCCTCAGACTTGGAAAGTGGAACTAGCGCCACGAAGCTGCAACAACGTTTGATTCCTTAAATAGTGGTGATTGTACTGCGTAGAAGGAAAAGCTTCGAGAGTCATCCCAACAAAGGTTGACAGGTGTGCATCGCAATAAAAAATCCGTTTGGCAAAGGGCATCTTCCTCTTGAAAAAAAGAGTCCTAAGAAGTACTGGTACTGTACGACCGCCGCCTGTGACCTGGAAACCAAAGTCCTGTCATCCAAAATAATATGGTGACCTGGACTGCCCACCTCTCATGTATGTGTTAAAGCTCGTTGACGATGCAGCATGCAGCAGGCAGGAGGCCGTGCTGGATTGTCACTCTTCTTGTCCTTTTTCTGGCAGGATTGGGTCCTTCGAGTCGCAGTTGCGAGGGTCCTGGTGGTATGTACTACTAGTACAACTGTACCTGTAGTATTATGCTTACTACTAGTATATAATATTACGACCAGTCAAATCGGGTTTTGCGCAAGGGTTTAAGCGCCGGTAGCCTATGTCGTACCAAAATAATATAGACCAATAGAAACCAGTCAAACCAGTCACGTTGCAGGGCTCTCCCCTGGTGAAAGAGGGTCGTGCTCCCGTGCTTCCCCCGCTTCGGATACAACGTTGTATAGGCACAAAGCAACACAACAACCCTATCAATTCTTTCAACATTCATCTGCTATTGTACAACTACACTATTGGAGTACCCTGGGCCTACTTTGGACAACAAGAATTGAATATTTGACTGGAGAATGCCTCAGCAGGTATTAGGAAGATTGTTGTGGCATGGATGTACGGTTGGATGTTGATTGGGTATTAACTTGGTTTACAGTGCGTTTCAAAACCAAAAATCTAAGTAGATTGAAACCGCGTGTAAATGTGAATAAGTAAATCGAAATAACACGAGCACTTCAACCACTGTCTTGAGGAAGATGGACCGACGACGGAAGGGCAACGGGCGCCTAAATTGGGTTATATTACCGGCGCCTAAACCCCCAATTTTGGACGGTTTAGGCGCCGGGAGAAAAAAAAAAGCGACACAATGCGACATGCCGGGAGCCAATCAGGACACTGCGCAAATAAATATTGTCCCGGCGCTTAAACAAAACCCGATTTGACTGGTCCTATTGAAAAGGAGGGGGAATTCCTATTTCACCCACTATGAGTGGGATTTTATATCGTCACCCACCAAAATAGCCACACCCTTCGGAATAGTAGTATTAGTACAATTCTTCTTGGACACAACCCGTAGTTGATTGACGGCCATTCCTTCTGAGCTGACTGTTTTGTGACCCACCTTTCGTTCGGCAGGAAATTCCGATGCAGATCGGAGCCCTGGTTTCTCTTCCTTAGCTGTACTAGCATGGCATTTCCAAGTTTGTTCAAACGAGAGAAGAAAACCAATGTTACATCGAATAGTAGGACGAGCTAAAGATTGATGTTACAACGATACAAGTACTCATACCCTGGAGATACCAAACCACCGAAAAACTGATGGCCATCTTTGGAAACATTGGATGGGGTAGACTGCAAATCTATTCGAGCTGCCGGCTCCGTGTAGATCGCGCTCGATTCTACTATAGTTAGAATCTTGGAACTACAGAGTTTCAGGACTCCCGATAGAATACGATTCCCATCAGTCGATCAAACTACTAGTACCCGACTGTGGGACGATGACGTGATTATCCGGAGGGAGCGAGTTCCGTACTCGCAACAGAATCCACCGACACCGCATTAGCAATGTATAACCTTGCCATTGTTCAGTCCCATCTCTTCCAATTGTGCAGCCGCCCGCTCCAGTTTGGATTTCATCTTTTGTTCATGCCATTCTCTTCGCTTGGGATCTGACGAATTTGCTGCCGACCAATCTGCCTCGGTATCTAGTCGAACCAATTTGGCTTGTGCATTAGGAAATAGTTTTTGATGAGCTGCAATGGCTACACACTCCTCTACGCCAGCCGTTTCAGGTGTGACATCGGAACAAAGCAAAAATCCAGTCAATGCCAGACGATCCACATTCCAAACAGCCAGTGTATTCCAGGGCGTCGTTCGACCAGTCAAGGCAACTTCACGAGGTGTACTAACTGCAGCATCACTCGCTCCATCCTCGGAAGAAGTAGCATGATATTCGTGACCTTCCAAAACTGCTCCAGCCACGAGAACATCATCACTCGCAGAAACATGTTGGGAAAGTGTTTGAATGGCACTGGCTGATGTCGTTACTTCTGCCGACACAAACAAAATCTGCTTGGCTTGACATGTGCACTTGGCATGCCAAATCAATGCATTCAAAGCTGGGACAAATCTTCCCCAAGGAGTCACTGGAAGAACAACAATTGGACAATGATGTTCTTGTGTACTGTCCAGTACTCGTAGTTCGAGTTGCTGTATTTGTTGTTGAACGGCTTGGACTAAATCATAATCTTGAATTTTAGGAGTGGCATCCACAGCAATCACGGCTTGACACGCTTGTGCGGAATCAGCCATGGAACGTATATTCTGAATCCATGTTTGGAGTTTGTCGTTGGTAGGGGGTGATGAGGCTTTACCCAAATGCAAACGTGTTGCAATGACTAGCGAAGGCTGCTCTTCTCGGACAAAGTAGTTGTCGTTGTTCTTGTCATGATGATTGATCGTAGAAACAGCAGAAGCTGCCGAAGCATTCAGTGAAGAAGCACCATCCGTGGTGGATGGAATCGAAGACATAAAACGTCGAACAACTTGTTGGGCCGAAGGTGATTACAGGAGTTACTCGTACTCTGTTTCTCTCCTCATCACTGCCGAGAAAGAAGGGGACCAAACCTGCGACGACGGCGGCACACCTGCACAACAATGCCCACTTGCCTCCCTCCGAGTCTGCCCTTTTGCCCTTTTTTGGGCAGAAGGCACGAGGTCCAAGATGC
The DNA here is from genome assembly GCA_016586335.1 of Nitzschia putrida. Taxonomy (NCBI): domain Eukaryota; phylum Bacillariophyta; class Bacillariophyceae; order Bacillariales; family Bacillariaceae; genus Nitzschia; species Nitzschia putrida. The sequence continues at coordinate 356,107 of BLYE01000024.1, read as the reverse complement.
CAAGACTCACATAGCAAATATATCAATTGCACCAGTGAATTGTTCTTTTTTCTATTTCACGGAGAAAAAGTGCAAGGATATTTCCTTGGGATACCGGTAACCGCGAACTACGAAGCCCACCCTTCCTGGGATGTGCCTACAAATGACTCATTGTTCTGTACTGTGCACTGCACACTACTTGATGCTAATTGTCTACACCGTACGATACGAGTACAACCGGTATGTACCACGAGTACGACCTACGACGAGGAATGTGAATCTTTATAGGAGCATTATGGTCGCAAATGCCTCCACTACCAGTCTTACCAATTTATGCCCTTCACTTTCCGAAACTCAGGCTAAAAGATGAGAACCTCGTTGATGGTTCCTTCTATTTAACAATGAGATGTATAAGTCCATCGAAGGAGGATAGTACCGCACCTACTGGTTGCTTTTGTGGCCCAGCCTTTTTAACCTCTTGGGGGTCTACATGGTCCTCGTACCATTTTGACGTGGCAATTGCATTTCCCACGGATTTCAATGAGAACTTGCTTCGTCGCAAAGATACGTACGGGTATACAAGTCCCTGAATCGGCATATGACGATTTTGTCCTGTGCCAAGTACTAATGAATTCCATACCTGTAACTTGAATTGCCCAGTCATCACTCTTCACTGATTGGCTTAAAAGATAAATTGCATTCCCTAATTCTGAAAAGGTGCACCCACCATAATTCCTATTGACAGTTCCCCGGATAGGTCGAGCGTTAAGTTTGTCATTCCTTGGTATTAGACGGAGAAACGATGCATAATACGACTTCTCATGGATAAATTTGTGTCCATTTTTAGAGTTCTGTTTTGGCTCACGTACCCATAATTGGATTGGGTGTTTCGGTGGGGAGTTTTTGTCCGGAGGAACATATAGTTCACGAGTTCCACATAGGGTGTGGTCCAACGCAGCAAGCCCAAGACCAGGGTTCGGCATCCGATACTCTATCCGTGGCCTACACGACGCATGCAATGGGAGGATACGCCTTTGCTATAATCGTGCACGTTGATGATTGCAAACCCCACCAGCGTTCTCGAATACCGGAGCACTCATAAAAAAAAAAGTACAACGTTTACTCGTGTTGTTGTGCAGTACCGTACTCGAATTCGTACTTGAATCTACCAGTACACCTCTCTTGTTGGTTGTTCCCACTTCTCTTGTTACTACAACTGCTTTTGTTCAACTTTCAGAAGCAGCTCATCAGTCAAACAAACATGAGCGATTTCATCTACTCCATGAACTCGCATAGTTTCACCACTTCACAACCTCTGCATCAAATGGTGGAAGACGAGTCCTCTTCCACGGCTTCCTGGTCTTCTTCCTTTCATTTGCCGGCATCTACGCCGCCTTCTGCGGCTCTCGATATCAAGGCGACTCTTTCCTTTCCTCTCAAGCTGCGGCACATGCTTCAGGAGGCGGAAGATCAAGACATGGCTCATATTGTGAGTTGGGAGATGGAAGGAACAGCCTTTCGAGTCCATAATCCGGATGAATTTGTTGCCCAAATCATGCGCCGGTGGTTTAACCAAACCAAGTACAAGTCATTCCAACGGGTAAGTCTTTTTCCAGTTTCTACTTTCCTGTGCTGGTGAAACTGTTCCCTGACACGTATTCTCTATTGTTTGTTACTTGTTACTTTTAGCAATTGAACTTGTACGGCTTTTCTCGTATTACGCGAGGACCTCAAAAGGGGTGCTACTTGCATCCCATGTTTCAACGTGCCCAGCCCGACTTGGCCAATGGAATCGCCCGCAAGAAGATCACCCAAGAGCCCGATGCAGAAGCGTCCTTGGCTCCTTCCTGGCTTTCTGATACTTGTTCGCTTTTGGAACCTACTCCTATTCAAGAAGCCAACAATAATATCACCGGCAGTCCCAACGCTTCCGCCACGTCTCCAGCGGCACCCATGCAAGCCGCCTCGGAAGCCTTGGCCAAGTCCTTTGAGGAATACTTCCAAACCAACGTCATCAAGGAAAAGCCAGAGACTGATGTTTCGGACCTCAAAAAGCCTGCCCCTGTTGCTTCCGCCAATGCATTGGAGCGCATGTTGGACAACATCATTCCCCAAGCTGCTTCCTCTCCGGTTTCTGTTGAGGACACTTTGGACGCGGCCAAGAATGCCCGGAGTGGAGCTTCCCGACCTGCCATTTTCCCTGGAAAGCTTCATGATATGTTGGAGTACTGTGAGCGCAATGGGCTCGAGCATGTTGCTTCTTGGCAGATGGATGGTCGGGCCTTCAAGGTGCACAACATTGACCTCTTTATGAAACATCTCATGCCCAAGTTTTTCAAGCTCACCAAGTTTGAAAGCTTGCAGCGCCAACTCAACCTATACTCCTTCACTCGGATTGCCCGAGGACAAATGAAGGGATGCTATCATCATCCCCTCTTTATCAAGGGTGGTTGGACCTTGTCCCAGAGCATGCAACGCCGCAAGCCGGAGGAGGTTGTCCTCCCGGACTTTGTCAAAGCAGAGCCCTCTCAACCAGAGGTACCTGTGGTCAAAGCTAACACGGTTTCGTCGGCTGCCCTTATCCTAGATGAACCGGATGATCTTGCTTCTTGCGACTCTTCCAACAAGCCGCCACTCAATGCGTCTGTGCTTATGCCTACGATGATGATGGGTGGTGCCTCCAACGGCTTTGGAATGTTTCCTCCTACTACAATGAATGCTGTGCCACAAATGAACGACAACGCAGCCATGGGATTCTTGGAGTTTGGTTTTGTACCAACCGTTTTTCACTAGATTTTTGTTGCCATTGTTGTTACTATTTCTCTAACATGTATTACCTAGTTTTTAGTCTATGAAAAAGATAGGCAGATGCGCTACTTGCAGGTTTCGCTGCATACCAGGAAACCATCTTTATCTTCTCCCGAGCTACTACCTGGAGAAACCAAAGTTGAGTATCGTGCAATCGTTCATCAGAGGCTTGGACGATGATGGAGTTTGGCATCTTACTTCCTATCTTGCTTTCGGTAGCAATAGAAGTGAAGACTGGTTGAAGCATCGGATTTCCTGTGCAGAGGTTCAAAGTTCCTCAAGCTGCCGAGAACCTTCGACGATAGCGCTTTTCTAGCCTGGGCTGCCTTTCTGCACTTATGAAACGATGCAAAGACGTGTCGCTGCGACCAAAACCTTTAAATACAAGTAGTCTACAACGACAAAATCATCCTTCACGTGGAATGACGTGATCCATTGAGAACCTTGTCCTCTTCGCGCGCAACGAACCATCAACCACGATGTACTACGCGCCGTCCTACGATGTACAGTACTGTCTACTACTGTACCGGTACTGTAGTAGTTAGTACATGACAGTCCAGAGTAAGGAATCCGGAGGATGCCTCGTCGTCAATCCATCATCCAGGCACCTTGTCGGCGGTCGCACACATGAACTTCAAGCTAAGTACACGCTTGCAGGCAACACAACAAGAAAGAGTCTCGCTTTGCGGGAGATTGAACTAAATCGTGAACCTAGGGTTGTGATGGTACACGTATTGTCGAACAAAATGATTCTCGAAATATTTTTCTTCTTCATTCAAATCCGGCGGACATTGGTAGCGTCTACTATATCAACATGGAGAGAGCTATGTTTTCTCTAAGTGCGGAGTAACGGTGATGATATCTTATCTTTTTGTTGGCGATACTACTATTCTACCTTCTTCTATCTGGATAACTTCTTCTACTAGTTCTCTTGCTCCAGCTTCAGCCTTAGTACCTAGTTGATTGGTAGGCAACCTGTATAGCCATATCCGTGTTCTACTAGGGTAGTGACATTGTATGTTCCACCATCCTTTGGCCACTGGCTGCTGTTGATGGTGTAGTACTAACCTTAGTGGTTGTAGCTGGTTGCTGGGTTGAAACAGAAGAAAAGGGGAGTGGTGAATCATAGTGATCACGAGGACAGTGTCTCATGAAACACATAGGCTGTACAAATCCCCGTAGCTGTCAAACCCCAAACCAAAAACACCATATCCAGCCATAGGCAGTCCAAGTTGTGGATGGTGACACGGAACCACAAACCAACGGCTTCCCATGGTGATGTTCCTGCCCGACTGTTGGAGGACGACGAGGGAGAAAGGAGAAGTGCTGCGTCGGAACTGTGTTGTTCGATCATCTTGAGCCGATGTTTCAAAACGAAGTGTAGACACGGCGGGACACAGAAACTGACAAATGCCACACAGAAACAGCCGACGAATGTCAAGACGCCTACAAACCCGGGAATGATCACACTCATCGTGACTGTGGTAATACAAATCCCAGAACGCACCAATGTCTGCAGTCGTCGATGGTCGGATGCCGACATGGGGTGTTCACGGCTTTCATGCAAAAGGAGTGGCAGGAATTTACCCTCAATGATCTCACCGCACGGTACAATTAACAGAGGAGCCGTGGCAACCACAACAACAACCATGGCCAATCGAGTGATGACAGGAATCACTCCTTCGGAAGGAAGTTCAGACAAGACATCTCCTTCAATGTTTGGATAGAGAGCCAACAATCCCACACCAATCACAATGTAGAGCAGAGCCACAAAGAAGAGAGCACCCATGGTAGCCTCATGAAGTCTATGTGGTTCAGACATGCTTTCCCTGAAATTAAACGTCAAGGGAACAATTCCAAATCCAAACACACAACAGCCAAACCATTGCGAGACTCCAGCCATACCACCTTGTGGGAACCAGGATAGTGAGCTTCCCAATGTCATTGTGCCATTGCTGGCAATCAAATCAATGACACCGTATCCCGCCACAACCATCATGGTGGCTCCCAACACGGAAAGTCCAGCTGCAGACGTTTTGGTCAAGTATCCAAGATCTGGAACAATGGAGAGAGGCGTAATCAAAATAGCAATAAATACGGCATCTACAACATTGGAATGAGTAGTGAACGGGGTGTCCTGAAGAAATGTCCGAATGGCATCGTTGTAGGCAATCACAATTCCCATCAGTAGAATCACAGTCAGTGTATCTAACAGAATCAACCCCATGGGTCCCAAAGCGTACCAAGCCACTGTCCCCAAAGTCGCAGTCCCTCTCGGAGGTGGTGGCAGCGGAGACAATTGAATCAGAGTTTTCCCGGTTGATTTAGATCCTGTACTTGCTCGGGTCAGTAAATCCCAGCATTTGGCGAGACGTTGAGACGCGTAGACATTCCATAGTGCAATAGCCAGCAAACCTCCAATGTACAAAAGTATCCCTCCTTTTTGTGCCGCATAGGGAAGGGCAAGACATCCAGTTCCCATGCACGTTTTGGCTAGATTGGTCATGGTTTCCAACACACTCGCTCCGCCATCGGGAAAGGGAGGGGACGACGATGAATCTCCATGTTCTGGATCATCTGACGAGCGGTCACTGTTATTACAACCACCGGTAGAAGCTCCTGCATAGTCGTCTATAGAAATGTGCTCTTTGAGTGGAATCCGCTCATGCAGCAAAGCATGAACGTCATTGCTCGTGGGCATGCTTCTACTTTTTCCCTTTTTACTAAAGGTGGAATGATGAGAATCAGGAAGGCGAGCGGTTGTCAAACGTTGTCAGCAAACTGCCTCTCGTTCCACTTGGTTCGATAAGACAACGGACATTTTGTTCGATTGTCCGTCCGACAAATCTGTCAGTCGTACACAACTCGTGGAAGCACTTTTCATGTGAGACACATGAAAACGTCATTTATTGTGACCACGATGGGGATCATTCCCCCGCCTGACCGGAGAGCATGACATTAAAGTGGCAAAGTTCCTTGGTTCCGAATGATTGAAAATGTAACAGTCTAGAGGTCCAAACATGAACCAACTACCCTTTCGACTGCTTGAGTAGAGGCAATGTGAAGGCTTCATAAAACAACCATCCCACCAACAAGGCGGATCCACAATCCTGCCAAGAACCACAAACAGAAACATTTATCACATCCTCTCCCCATCATGAGACTTGCTTTTACCTATGCCATTTTTTCTCAACTTTTGTTGACCAACGCCCAAGATGATACGGATCTCGGAGGAGAAACGTATCGAACGAACCCTCGCAAAACTCGCTTCCGAAATGTTCTTTCTCACTTGCAATCCAAGGCTGGCGGTGGATCGTCTTCTTCGCCATTCTTGTCATTGACAAGACCGCATACTACGAGTTCGACAGGACAACTTATCAATGATGATTCTCTATCCTCCTCCAAGAAGAATACCAGAGGATCCATCCAAAGGAGGAAGGAATGTGACCCATCCGTCAATGATTCCTTTTATGCTCCACAACAACAGCAACAACAAAACCAAAATGCTGATGTCGGCATTTTGAGTTCTGCTACCACTACTTTATGTACATCCGATCAATATTGTTTACCAGATGCCACTTCGACTTTGGGTGGTTTCTGTGAAGATTTTGATGTCTTTGTATTGGAAGAAGAAGGCGATCAGGAAGACCAACAAAGAGACCGACGACGACACCTCCAGTATATGGATTTGTACACAGCCTGTTCGGTTCAAGAAGAGGAATCCTACTACTATGTATGTGACTGTTCCAACTTCAATGCACAACTAGATCAAGGGACTGTGAGTTGTATCCTGTACGAGTATGAATGCTTTTTGGAAAACGAGGACACCAACGACCAAGTTTGTGGATCCTTGACCATGGAGTTGATTCGGAATGGAACGGAAGAATGGACCGAGTACTGTTATCACTTGACAGTGCCGATCGAAACAGATGTTTGCTACTCGTACGATATGTCGGAGGGCTCGTGTTCGATTGCCGTGAACGGTACGGAATGCAGCTCTTGTGCCATTGTGGATGGGATTGAACATCCCGTGTATGGGTACGTTTCCTATGGATGCTACCAATTCGATTGTACCAATACCCTGGTAGGAATGGAAGGCAATGATTGTTTGGGGAGTCGAGTGTTGGGTGGATTGACTCTGGGTGAGGTTCTGTATGACGATGCCAACATGGAGTTTCAGACTGCTAGCCCCACAACCTTTGCTCCTACCACGGCACCAACGGCTACTGTGAGCAGTCATCCAACAACCTCTTCCCCTACGGCTGGACCCACCAACTTCCCAACCCATACGCCAACTTTGCATCCTACCGCAATCCCTACCATGCATCCTACAACAAAGACACCAACCCAAGGGCCGACTTCTCATCCAACAACGCCTTTGCCAACACCCATTCCTACCGACTTCCCCACTCGTCTACCAACCGTTGCACCCACGGTAGCAGCAACAACCCTCACACCTACTACCATGTCACCTACAATCATGCAAGACGATGATGATGACGATGGCGATGCTAGTAACAGTCATCGAACGGAAACGTTCTATCCATCCTCTTACGCATCGTCCGCTTCAAAGGGCGAGCTGCCAACGATATCCTTTCCTACTACGTCGCCTACATACACACCATCACCTTCCATTGCAAGGACATCTTCTCCTAGTACTACTACTACGGATGGAGAATTTGACCCTTCAACTTCTTCCAGTCGCAATCCAAGTGCTAGTACATCGTTGCCAACGACAACAGCACCTACCGTTGATGATCATGATGAGAACAATCCCGACGATAGTGCTGCTGGTGGGGTGTTGTCCTCTTGGTTGCTGTTCCCAATGTTTGTTGTACTAATCCCATGGGTACTACTGTAGTAGGAATATAAGTTTGTGGTGCAAGTGATGCCTTCTTGTTCCCGCATTAGCGGTACGTAGTTAGTGGACTGTAGCTTTGGTTTCCAGCACAGTTCACACTGTACCTACTGGTAGAGGTGTTAGTACATATATACCCTACTCTAGAGTTGTTAGTACCCAAACTATGTCGCCGCCGGAATGATATTCTGGTCACAACTTGGACTGCTACTGCCTTTTTTCAAATTTTCGGCAGTCCAACAGTTTATTAGAATAACCCGCTGTAGAATGAGATATTGTTAGTAAAAAAATGACTTGATTGTATCTTTGTCGGTGCAGCAGGATCATCATCATCATCATCATGGCCGAAATTTTTGGGAACCACCAGCATATAGAATAGCTCTGCATAGTATTTTTTTGTTCAACCGACGAGACATCGAGTTGGCCTTGCCCCTTCGAGTCTTTTTTTGGGGGGACATCGGTATCATCCATCATCCTTGTCATCAATCATCATGCTACTAGCATGGCGTAACCAAGTGGCTGAGTGAACAACCCGGTACGTACCGTATGTACCACCGGTACGGGGAAGCCAGCAGCGAGTCGGTTTACTTAAGGAGGAGCGCGGCCCCCGCCTGTTGGGCTCTACCGGTATCTACTGGCTGTCGAGGGGTGCGCACCACGACGAAAAAAGGCTATTGCAGGAGCTGCGGGCTCTTGTAACGTGTTGCACGGTACGAGGGGGGTTTGGTGGTGGTGGGGGTAGTACTATGTACGGGGTAGTAGTACTCTCGTTGTCGTCGCAGGTTGTGCATCCTCCTGTATGTGAAAGACTCCTCCAGGTGGTGCTTCCGTTACGTAGCGGGTAGAGTGCGGTAGGAGCCTGCGTCCTACAGCCTTTAGTACGAGTACAAGCTCTGCTTCGTCTACCCGTAGTAGAGATACGTTTGTTGTTGTTGCTGCTGCTACTGTTGTCGTCGTCACCGCCACCACCGCCTCTATCCCCACTACAACTACTGCTACTTCTTCTAGAAGGTATTCGACAATACAAGAACAGTAGTAGTCTTTCGTGCTATTTTGTGGGGTGAAGAGAGAGTCGAGTTGTGTTTAGTGAGGCAGAAGTTGGAAGACCGAGAGAAAAAACCCTCTTGCGAATCCTCGTTTTGTGCCATTGTACCGCTGCCCTTGGATCGTTGCGTAGGAACTGAATCGGTACAATAAGGGTGATATCCACTGCGAGTTGAAACCTAAAGGAGGCAACACACAACACATCAATACAGCTATACAGCTATACGGCTATACGCACATATCCAGTGTATATCCAGTGTACATTGCATCCTATCCAATTCTCGAACCTCTATACAAATCAGCTCCAATAGTCACAAAGCAAAATGGAAGAGCTTCAAGATGCCATTGAGGATGCCCAGTATGTCAACGCTATTGCCACACAGGAAGAAGGACCCCGCCCAGTTCTGAGTTGGGAAATCCCTACTGAGGAGCAACTAGCTCTGTGGCAAACCAAAGTGCGCCAATCCAGACAACCCTCCGATGCCACTCCCTTCACGCCCGATTGGTATCTGAGTTCCGCCATTGGCTTTTTCCTCTTTAGTGCTTATCTCAAGGAGGAGTGTCACGATTACGCACGCATCAACTTTATAGAGGAAGTCCTTCGCTGGAACAAACTAAGGGGCAAGCACCGAGTGGATCGAGCCAACAAGATCATCGAAGTCTACCTCAAAAAGTTGCCTCTCGATGAGCTTACCGGTCAGCAAGTCTTCCCCCAACACACTGAGATTGATGAATATGACTTGCGCCGCCCACCCCCAGAGACGCGGTCTAAAATGTCCGATGCCGACTTCAAGGCACTCTATGACAAGTCATGGGATCCTACCAAAACCTGCAACTGCCTCGGTCTTCAAGGCCCAGCAGTCAATGAGCTCATCTTCTCCTTGCAGGAACTAGAGTCCAAATTGAACCAGAAGAGTTCCGCAAATACCCGTCGCTCCACTCCAGTCATTCCTTCCAACATGCGCCCTATGCATTCCCAAGAAGAAGCCCTCGATGGCAAGGATGAAGACTCGACAGTCTCCAACACCTCCGCCCCACCCACTCCCCAGGATATTACCCGCAAACAACTCGAGAAATTCACCAGCCTCCGGGAACTCACCAAAATCAACAAAGATCAAATGGATGATTCCTTGCCCAACTCGATCTTTGACAAGGTTGATGCCTTGGTTGTGGAGAGTTTACGGCGAGAGTATTGGGACGGCTTTCTAGAGAGTGAACAGTACAAGCGGCTCCTGAACTTTTTGTGGTTCCGGGATCGACGAATAGTCCCCGATGACTTTTTCACCATGCGTGTGTTGGGACGAGGAGGATTTGGTTCCGTGATTGGTACGTCATGTCCTTGTTGGGCTTGTTGGATTGCATGTTTGGCTTGCTTCCTTGCTTGCTTCCTTGTTTGCTTGCTTCCTTGCTTCCTTGTTTGTACCTTTTGTATGACTCACACGCCTATCCTTCTGTTATAGCTTGCAAAAAGGGAACCTCTGGTAAGCTCTATGCCATGAAGGTCATGAACAAGAAACGAATCAAAATCAAGAAGTCTGAGCAGCTCATCCTCAATGAGCGCAAGGCACTCTCTTCCGTAGAGTCTCCCTTTGTGGTCAACTTGAAGTATTCCTTCCATTCCAAGGAAGATATCTTCCTCATCCTCGATCTCATGACAGGAGGAGATCTAGGATACCACTTGCACCAAAAGGGACGATTCCCCAAGAAGGAATGCCAATACTATGCTGCCCGTATCATGTTGGGCTTGCAAGCCTTGCACGATCAAGGTTACGTCTATCGAGACCTCAAGCCGGAGAACTGTCTCTTGGCAGAAGACGGTCGTGTCAAGATTACCGATTTGGGTCTCGCCACCAAAATTACACCCACTTTGAGTGGAGCCGCAGGAACAAGAGGTTACTGGGCTCCTGAAATGCTGCGGCGAGACAAGAAGGGTAAGAGAAAGACGTATGGACACACGGTAGATTGGTTTAGTTTTGGATGTTGCCTTGCCGAGTTCATTTCTGGAGCGAATCCCTTCCGATCCGAAGCAGCCTGGAACTTTGGACTGGCAGCTGGTAAAGAAACAAAGGTACGTAAAGCAGGGAGTGCTGGCGTCTGGTTTTCCTTGTGACATTGTCTCATTGGTCCTCTGCCTTGTTGTTGATACTACTCGGAATGTACAGGAAAAAGCAATCGATCATGCCACGTTAGAAATGGACCCTGAGTTTCCCGAGATATTGTTTGAAAAGGAAGCGGCCGACTTGTGTAGAAGGCTTTTGGAAAAGAACGAAAAGGTGCGACTGGGTACGATTGGATGCGAGGAAATCATGGCCCACCCATGGTTCAAGAATGTGAACTGGGAGTCCATCGTTGCGGACAAGAAGCGACCACCTTACATTCCACCAAAGGATGTCAACGCGGCTTCTCAAAGTGAGATTGGTCAATTCGCAGAAGACAAGAAGTATCAAGAGTGCGTGATAGACGAGAAGGATGAGAGAGTTTACAAGGATTGGGACTGGACGAATCCCCATGCCTATGCAGCAGAAGTGATTGAGTTCCTGATTTACGAGCGGGAAACTGGCGAGCCCCTGTTGCCAATGTCACAAGACGCCGGGTGCTGTTGCACAGTTATGTGACGAGACTGTTGTTAATACTAGCCCTAGCATGTTCGAACGGTGTTTCGGGAAACTCAACTATACGTGATTGGTTGTTAATAATGTGAATGCTGTTGGTGTCAATTCTTGTTTTTCTTTTCAATAGTTCTAGTAGTAACTGGCTTTGTCTGTAGCAATAGCGTTGTATCGTCTCAGTACTATCGTCTGGAGGATGTCACCTGCCTCCCTATACATTCAATTTGAATCTCCAAGGCATTAGCCAATCTTTCCAACACAAACTCTTGCTTTTCAGGCACAATCGACAAGACACGGCCAGGCTTTCCCAACCGTCCTGTTCGACCGGCCCTATGCAGATAGGTGTCCGCATCGGGGGCAAGATCAAAGTGAATCACATGTGTTATACCGGCAATATCCAAGCCTCTTGCAGCCATATCACTCGTCAACAATACTCGGAAGTTTCCTTCCGATGCAAAAGCCTCGGTAGCACCGGATCGTTGAAGCAACTCATCTTTGTGACTCAAAACCGAAACGAGCACATAATCTTTGGGATGAATGATATTATCTTTGCGGTCCTTTGTAGAGTGCATAGCAGTCTTGGATGTGGAATTTCCTTGGTACAATTTGTATTTCAAATTTCGAAACAACAAAACATCATTCTCATCATTGGACAGGTCCTGAACAATTACCTTGGCAAAATCTTGCAAGGGTCGAGTGTCTTGACAGAAGACCAGAACCCGACCTTGAGGACCGTGTGATTTATAAATTTTGGTCAGCAAACGGCGCAAAGCCGCCAACTTCTTTTCAGAAGTGGAACAAACCATGTACGTGTTTTTAAGAGTTGGTGGCAAGGCTTGATTGGGACTGGTTCGTATCAGCATGGGCTCTTCCATTGTCCATTGATTGGCGATGCATTGCTGAAGAAAGTGACGACGTTGTGGAATGGTAGCAGAAGCAAAAATGGTTTGTCGAGTCCGAAGTTGCAGTCGGGCCTTGTTCATTGTTGCAGCGTCCCCAAAAACCAAACGTGTCAAAGGATCAGTCGCGACCGTCATGGAAACCTTGTTTCCGTCATCATCCAACTGATCCACTGGGTAGGTTGGGCTCAAATACCGACTGAGAAGTGTATGCAGTGCAGATGCCATCACCGAGGATGACTTGGTCCGAGAGGTAGCTCCCAGGGAATCTCCAGACCGATGTACCAAACAGGCATCTACCTCATCTACCACAACCGTATGGACTGAATTCACTTTGGGTATACCGCCATATTGAACCATTTCCAAGAGCTCCTGAGGTGTCCCGATGACCACCTGAGGAGTTTCTGCCCACGCCCAGGCACGCTGACGTTTCAATTGACTTCCCTGCAGGACACTCATGACCATAAACCGACGACCTGCCAAGCGCTTCGCAACCTTGGCAACTTGGAGGCCCAATTCTCTGGTTGGCACCACCACCATGGCTTGTACCACCTGGCGAGGAATCAGCTTGGCCAAGAGTGGCAACAAATATGTCAAGGTTTTCCCACTTCCTGTCTGGGCTTCAATCACCATGGAGTTGGGAGGAAGTAGGGTGCTTGTTGTTGTTGTGTCTTCCGTGCTGCTATTGTTGTTGTTGTTGTTGTTCCCACCAGATGTGGTACTGTTCAAGCCATCATCTTTGTAAGGAAGCAAAAGTTGATCGAAAACTTCTTTTTGAACCAGAGTTGGATATTCCCAACCACATTCGACACATTTTTCTAACAGCCACGAAGGAAGGCAATCGCCATATAATTCAGTCAACGACTGATCACAAAGTTGGGCATCGAGTTGCCCTTCGGTAGAAACTTGACGAAAGAGGGCTGTTGTTGACTTTACCCTGGACTCACTGGAAGGTAGCGGATGTGGTTGGTGACTTATCCGAGTAGACAATAATATAGTCCGTCCTGGAGGAGTCCATACAGCAAAGGAATATCCCAAGGGAAGACCATGAAATGCCAGGAAGAAAGTAAAGATCAGTACTCGTACCACAGCTTGTCTGGCAAAGATGCCAATCATGACATGGGATTGGCTTGTCTTGGTCACCAATACTCTTATTGTAACCTTTTTTGTTGTGTTCCAGACAACAACAAACGTGAAGGATTGGCTCAGGACGACGCGATTTCTGGCAACCAGAAACCAGATGGCACTGGTCGAAGTGGTTGACTCACATGAATGAACCTGGAGTACTTGACTCGATGGAATCACCTGTTCATTTCGCCCCGCAACACTTCACATAATAAAACCTTCACAGCAACCTCTAGTAGGAAGCAACACCTACTTCAGGAGACTTCGTTGCACTCGAAACATAGTACACAAACGCAGCCTCCATTCTATAATATCATTGTCAACAGCATCAACAGCATCAACAGTATCATGCCTCATCTAGATGATAACGACTACGATAAAGACGAGGCAGCAGAAACGAAGGAGGCAGCCTCCAGTCCTCCCCAAGAGTTTGATGCAGAGGACGAAGAGGATGACGACAATGATGGTTTCAATGACGACGAGGAGGACGATGACGACCAAGGAGGGGATGACAAAAAATCGCCGACTCCACGAAAATATGTAAAGTCCAAAACAGTGGTGGTTGTAAACCCTGATGGACAGCGGATTATATACAAAAACATTAACCGAGTCAAGCAAGTCACCGATATTGGAGCCCATGGAAAAATTCGGCGTCTGCTCGAATCTGGAGGCGGTGTCATGCGAAATAAGGCAGGTCAATCCTATCAGCTCTGGTATCAAAAAGATGAAACGGAGGTTTTAGAAGAAGCAAAGCGTCGGGGTGCTGTGCCGCATGGGTCTTCCATACCACCAGTGGACGCGCCTGGTCTGGGCAAACGGAAAAAACGTGCCTTGGGAGAACTCATGAATCAAGATGGATCCGCAATAACGACGGCTTCTGGATTATATGGTACATCGGCTACACTTCAGCGTGTCACCAACCGGCGTTCCTCCAAAGATTTCAAAGATACGTCCAAAGAAAAGCTACAAGACTTTTTGGACGAAGCCGTCATATTACCTACAGTTCATAATCACAAATTGGATGCACTGCAATCTATCCACGGTACAAAGACATCCAAAGTACCCATTCAAGATGCCTGTATTGCCTGCCAAGAGGCTAGATCCAGTGTTCTATTTGAACCTTGTCGGCACGCCGTCCTTTGCCAAACCTGTGTAGTCAATTACTGTCCCAAGTTCTGCCCGCTTTGTTGGACAACGATACAGCGTCGACTGTATCCCAGACACATTGTCCCTGTTTTGCCGCCATTCTTTTCCAAGTTTGCTGTGAAGCGATGATAACAATAATAAGTTTACAGGACCGTACAGTATTCCCTATTGCAAGAAATAGTTTGACTATAATATGGACTCAACTTAGTCTGTCGTGGTCCGGCGGCGTGAAGGGGGCAAAGGTGGTGCATGTTGAACTTTGATTGGAAGCAGAGATACCGTAGCAACAAAGAAAAGAATTGGGTGAACCATTTCTTTGGCAATCTCGGAATCAGCAAAGCCTATATCATCTAACTTGTTTCAGTGTCGCTGGACGCTAGCAGAGACAAGAATTTCATGTTGCAAACTTTACATTTAGGATGTTTTTAATGTGAAATTGGCCACCATCGCCTATTTTGGCATTGACAAGGCGATAATTGAGATCGTGCTTCCTCTCACTTACACGCGTACTCTCCGTTCGGCGGCACTCTTGACGATATTGTCAGTCCTGCTTAGGCCCGACAAGAAATTGGGCCATTAATTCTCATTTGATGACCATCAATCAAAAACTTGGGAACCAGAACAACCATACATCGGCTTGGGCCAAAGGGTTCACGCCCCCATTTCGACATTTGCACTTCCTTTGTTGAGAGTGAATAGTTCACGTTTTGTTCCGTCCCTGATAGATTTTCCTGCATTTCGTAGTTCACAAAACATCGGCACCATGCGGTTTTCTGTACAAATGATGTTTTTCATGGCCTTGGCGACACTCTTCCTTGTGAGTGCCGAAGAAGAAATACTTTTCGTATTGGAGGTCAGTGAGAGAGACTTGAAGGGATCCAAATCAGACAAGAGTACCAAGAATCCTCGCGCCACAAAGGCACCCAAGTCGGCGAAATCTTCCAAGACCAAGTCTTCCAAGAAATCTGCTACACCGGCTCCCACAATTACTCCTACTGTGGGTGCTACTACACCCACCGCTGCTCCTGCACCGACACCGACTGCTTCTCCTGTCTCAGGTCCCACTCCAACGGTTGCTCCTGTTGCCACAACCCCAGCTCCTGTCGCTACTACCCCTGCTCCTGTTGCTACGCCAGAGCCCGGCACCCCTGCCCCTGAACCTGCTTAGGAAGGCTGAGTTTGTCTTGGGGTCAAGCATCCACACATCGGTCCAGTCGTCTATTTTTATTGGGGTCTACTTCGCCTTTGCGGGAATTAAAATAATATGTGTACTAGAATGGGGAAGAATGGAAACACTCTTGATGCAATACTGTACTACTAGTAGGACAAGCAGTTTTCGAAGACTGCCCCAGAACAGGACATTGGGGTTGTACCGAAGCCTTTTAAAAGAGGTAACTAGTAGTATCCAAAGACAATCAATGAGTGTGATCTAACTTCACAAAGTCGGTGCCCGTCTTGTTTGATACAATGAGTTCAATACTTCTACTCTTAGTTTCCACAAGTTCTTACAATTTGGATCGCTTGGGCGTCCATGCCCATACGAACTCACATTGAATAGGTTCTTTACTTTGGGAATCCGTAATCGTGACAGGAACCACCATGGAACCCTTTTCGGTCGACCGAATCTCTTCTTTTTGCTCCGACGTCAACGTGGCCACCGCCTTGAGATCACCCTTGGCCATTCGATTGTAATCAATCTTCATCGATTTCAAAAGAGGAAGATGAGTATCTGGAACTTGAAGAGAAAAGAGCATTCCTGTAGTAGATTCTCCCAAGGTTGCCATGGCAGTCGCATGGATACCTCCAATGTGATTCTGCACCCTCATTCGGTTCTTGAGCGTGACGACGGCTTGATCTTGATTCCATTCTTGAATCGAGATACCCGTGGTACCGGCATACTTGATTTGACTGGAAAAGGCCATGGTCAAAGACATCTTTCGAAGAGATTCTGGCAAGCCAGCATTATTAATTTGTTGGACCACTTTGAGGATGCGATTGGCTTTGGACATGATGTTGACAGAGGAAGGAGAAACAAACAAAAAAATGGAGAATTGGATGGAATTATATGCCGATGCAGCTATGGAATCAGTATCTTGGCAGTAAAGTACTTGCTCGTAGCCGACCAATGAAGGAATCAAGGAACCACAGAACCGCTTTTGTGAACGCTCACAAGTCAAGGATACCCCAACGAATGTGATGCCTGCCAACCGAAAAAGTGATGGATGACGACGACGACGAGTTGCTTTTGTTGTGGTGAGAATTCTTGACACCGGCACGTGTCGTCGACGCGCTCGATTCATGTCTACAGAGTCGCACTAGTCGAAAACAACACACTACTACTTGTTTCCCCTGCACCATTTTATACGTTCTTAGTTTGGTGGTAGCCTCGTAGGTTCTCGTACCCAACTATTCTTATTTGAGTTTGAAGCTCCTAAGCTTTGCATTTTGTGGACCGGTTGGAACATCCACCATGGCCATACCGGCAAGTGCGGCAGGTGGAAGCGAATTCATGGTATCGTCTTGGTAGGTAGGATCCATGGAAGGATTAGCAGACTTGTCGAGTCGTCGACGGTACGATTGTTTGAACTTGGCCAAACCTTGCGTAGCAGCCTTGAGAAAGGGGCACTTGCGCTCTTCGGACATGTACAAGGGATCAGCGGGGTTGAATCGACGGTAGGCGGCCCGTAGCAATTGTTCCGCTTTGTAAATTGTCAGGAGCAACAGCAGGCATTGAAGAAGCCCCAAGATTCCCATGGGAGATTGCGTTTGCTCCTCATGTTGTTCTGTCAGAGACTGATGTCCTCGTCGAGGATCCATCATATAATATGCTACCATGGCCAAAGCACCCACACCCGCGGATCGCTTCAAAAGATGCATGCGCCGAACTTGACGGTCCCGTCGCCGGCGTGCTCGCTTGGAAGCTCCACTACAAACGCTATCGGCACTTCCCTTGATCCCCGAGAAACTAGCATCAAAGGACTTGGACCACGATGAGTAGGAGTCATCCAACGACATTTGCTCTTGATCCTGCATGTATGTGCTGGAGAGATTCAACTTTCGTTCCGAGTGGGCATTGACCAGGGTTGGTCGTCCCGCAGATACGGCTGCATTGGCGGCAGCCGCTTCCGCTGCTGCCTTATCCATAGCGAGAAGCATTTGGCGTTCTGACTCGGCAGAGGGGAGACTGTCGATCAAAGGAGGCGGAGCATTGGGACTGGGAGGCTCCATACCCTCATCATGACTCTCTAGCACATGGACGGATCGTTGTTGGGAAGGACGGGTTTTGCGTCGACCACTGGAGGAGCGCTTAGACTTGCGAGCAAGAGGATCCGCACGCTTGAGCAACTTGACAATCTTGGGGTTGGCCAGAATCTGGCGAGACAAGGAAGCAACTTCCTGTCCGGTGTACCCTCTGGGAATAGCAACTAGAATTTCACCCAATGTAATTTGAGCAGAAGTGACTCCGGGTCGAACCGAAGAAGCCAGAAGGTCCAAATCCAACAATTCTTCTTGATTAGCTTGCTTGGGACGACAGAGTCCAATGTACTCTTGGGATCCCAAAGCAGGTTCCGTAGCATTATCAGGAATCCGATCGAGGATCATTCCAAGTGTAGTGTCGAGAGGTTGGTACAGCAATTGAATCAACTCAAAAATCTTGGATCTGGGTTGCAACAAAAGCAAAAAGATCTTGAATTCCTTGGACGCTTGTGTACTGTTGTTGGTAGGTGTAACGACACGTGGAGGAGAGATTCCTGTGTCGCTGCTTGTGTTGAAGCTTCCACTGATGTTGGTAGGGTCTTGCCAACTAGTGGACAAGTTATTCTGTCTAGGCGATGCGTAATCCATGATGTAACAAGTACTTTACTGTAGTAGTATAGAGGGAATGGAAAAAGTGATATTACAGCGTTGGAGTGCTGAGTGTGTGTTACAAAAGGTATGAGTACGAGTACTCGTACTGTAGTTAGACTGTGAGGAGGTTTTGTAGCAACAGTGGCAGTGGTCGTTGTTGTTTCGGTTGCAGCAGGTGCGCCCAACCTCCCAAAAAATTGGCTTGTGACCATTCTACCGGCAGGCTTGGTACGTGCATTTGTAGTAGTCATTCTACATCAGGACATTCTCGACTCGATTCAAAATAAATCGACTCGGAACTACTGTGCTGCTTGCGTCGTCGTTGTTGTTGGCGGCGTCGTCCGGCCGTCCACCAACGACGAATGAGGCCAAAAAAATCGCTACTACCGGAGGCACTCTAGGACGTCTGGTGGTGGCGGGTGGCGGGTGGTGTGTGGTTCTCAACCAAGATGAATGAGGTGGTGCTTACCAAAGGAACCAACATCCACTACAACAACCATGGGGTTCTCGCTTCAGCTCAGTATCAAGTAATAGTAGAAGTGAACTGTTTGCATCTTGGAACTTCCAAAGAAGGAAGCTGGTGGTGCGACGAGTGATGCCGACGAGGAGGAGGACCCCTTCGGCTGGTGGTGCCAAGGAGTCGCTCCTCTTCCTGGTGGTGTGGCACGATTCCATTGTCGCAATTATCCTACAACACTAGTACGATAGTACTCGTCGTGTTCATCTCTCACTGAAGTAGTTCGATGATGATCTTACATTCATTTGTCTACTACTACAGTACCTAGTATGGGTAGTGTGTGTGAGAGTGTTGTTTTGGACACCAGTAGGTGTTGTTGAATGGCAGCAAAAATATGGAAAGTCTCCAAACACGAGATTTAGTAGTATAATAATATAGTTCTTCTATTCTTTTTGCTGCACATATATCTTTTCTTTGTTCAAAACGTTTTTCCAGGGGTCAGCTCTATCGGAACAACATGCTGTTGGTGGCTCGGAGAGGAGGAGATGGCCGAGTTTCGGCCATGGAATGGGAAGAATTGTTCTCACTCAACTCCCATTCGGCATTCGCTGTGCTCTTCATGGTCTCAAAGTCAGCATTCTTTTGTTGGAGTCTCAACTGTCTTCGGGAAGACTTGGCGTAGAAGATGCGTTCGGCCTCGGCGTTGAGGGCAGGAAGTTGTTCTTCGGAAGGGTAGCCATCAATGCCCAAGGATACCCTGGCCTCTGAGGCAATCTTGCGAGCATCAATGAAGCGGAGGTTGAGCTTTCGGGTGAGTCTGCTTTCAATGGTGGACATGATGGTGGTGGTGAGTAAGTTTGTTTCTTCGGCTGTGGTGGATGTGTTCCTGTGCTTTGGAATTTTATGAGATAATCCAGAAGAGGATGAGAGATGGAGGAACCGGTTGCCCCGTTTGGATTTGTGAGCGGCAGTTTGTCTCCGTATTTCCTATCTTGCATCCTGGATATTCCCCGTGCTTCCGTGGTAAATAGGTGGTGAAGGGCTGTACTCGTACGCTCTGACACGCTGAAACCTTAACAATCATCGATAGGAGAATTTGCGAAATGGCTTTAGAAATCTGGGAAGAAGGAGTCATGGGTGACGCAATTGGAAAGAAATAGAAGAATTGGATTTATGATTTCCTCGGAATGTCGTGAGATGTCACCCAAACATTTGCCGGCGTGGCATTCTGTAACCCCAGACATTATGTATATTTATGACTAGATGTTAAGTAGTGTCATGATGTCTAGACACGCGTGGTTCTGTACTCCATTCTCTGCACTACCAAAAGCTTTAAATGCTATTGATAGTTTGACCGCGCTATGAATCACCATTCACCCGCCTTCTTTGAACAGTGAAACACCGACGACGCGTGGTGATCAGTGATCATCCAGTAGCGTCAACGGAGGGAAGAAGCGTATAGTGACATCATGGGTAGAAGAAGTAGGTATGCAAACGAACTACGAACATAGTTCTCCAGTTCTCTTGCACTCTTGCAAATAACTACCTATAGTAGTAATTCCTGGATGCAATCTGTACGATGGTTCTCTCTCTGGTACCAAAGGAAGTGGACTGGTGAACAAATCAAGGCTCTTCTACTAACTTTAGAACTACTACCTTTCTGGAGTTGCTCGCCATATTTAGTAGTAGAAAACATCGGATTGTCTCCAACAAACACTCGGGAGACAATCAAGAATGTTATTGAACACATCACTCCTTTCAAAGATAAAGGGTGTCGGCTCAACTGGGAACTACTTTGAAGAGGCGCAAAAGATGTGACATTGGTATATGCATTCATCTACTCTCCTAGCATCTGTTTGTTCGAACTATTTCTCAAGATGCACAGACTATTGTTATTGCTATAATAGGGATTGACCACATTCTATGGAGCCAACTGGTAAGTTCGGAAATCTAAACTCGTGGTTTAAGCTTGCAAAAGCGCTCTATTCGTACTCAAATAAACACTTGGTACACTGATATAAAAGATAGTTGTGTACTATAGTTGTTTGCATTCTTCTCTCTATTATTTGTATCGTGGTTATGGCGTTCTACTATTTGCTAATTTGCTTTCAATACAATTTAAAAGATAGCAATTGAAAAACAATCATGGATATTTCACTCTGTTTGCTATTTTGCTTTCAAGCAATATGACATCATGTAGCTCGATCAATTGACCACATTCTGTGGATCCAACCGATACTAAGTTCGGTAATCCAAACTCGTGGTTTAAGCCTTCAAAAACGCTCCATTTGTTGTATTCAACCAAACACTTGGTACGCTGATAAAAAAGATAGTTGTGTACTTGTTTGTATTCTTCTCTATATTATTTGTATCATTCTAGTGGCGTTGTATCTATGGGTCAAAATTGTAGTGATTGATGTGATTGTGGGAGGTGGTGGAATCCAAGTCAATCGTCGGCGAAATCTATGCCGATTGGTTGGATCGGAATAAGCTGAAGCCTCGTGTTCGGCGACTGCTGGCTGCGCCACTGTGGGATGATGCCTCACTCATCTCGTCGTCAGAGTGAGCAGAGTGCTTCATAGACTCGAAGTCCATGTGCATCTGTTGCATCAACGATCTCTCCTGGGATGGCATGGAGTAGAAGATGCGCTCAGCCTCGGCGTGGAGAGCAGGAAGTTGATCTTGAGATGGATATCCATCAATGCCCAAGGAGACCTTGGCTTCAGAAGCAATCATGCGAGCGTCGATGAAGCGGAGGTTGAGTTCTCGGGTGAGCATGCTTTCGATGGTGGACATGATGGTAGTGATTGTGTGTTTGTGTTGTGGGTTGCTCGGTTTGGTGATTTGTGAGTGTTGTGAGATGATTATTTGAGACGAATTGAACTGTCAATGGTGGATTTGGGGTTCGGAGAAATCGGAAGCGGAATAAATAATGGCAATAGAGTTTTGGTCGGAGGCGGTCTCGAATGACGCGTGAATTGGTCTACCGACACTCATCTTCGTTCAACTTCGACTTGGCCTTAAGTAGTCTACGAAAATGTCGTGAGATGGTGTCGCAACTCAGAAGCGTTCGTCGCCTCCGAGGATCATATGTACAAGCAAGGATCCATGACAGGTGCTTTTCGTGCAATTCTTCACAGAAGGTTAAATACTACCAACCTAGAAGCGCCGTTCTGGCAAACCCGTCTTTGGGGGGAGTATACCCGTGATGAGGATGAAAGCTCCACTTCAAAAAAGCAGCATCCAAAACAACGTGCTCACAAAATCAAACTCGACGACACAACAGCCACTACTACTACTACTACTACTACCACTACCACTACTAACAACATGACCACCATCGAGAGCATGCTTACCCGAGAACTCAACCTTCGCTTCATTGACGCCCGCATGATCGCTGCCGAGGCCAAGGTGTCGCTTGGAATTGAGGGCTACCCATCTCCCGAGCAACTTCCAGCTCTGCATTTGGAAGCGGAGCGCCTCTTCTACTCGAGATCGTCTGAGGAACGATCCATGATGCGCCAAATGCATTCTGAGTTTGAGTCGATGAAGCAATCGGCTCACTCGGCCCATTCGGATGACGAGAGCAGTGTTGTTTCTTCCCAAACCACGAGCCACCGACCCAAGGGCTTCCGTTTGTTCCGTTCCAACGCAGTGTGAGGATATACCACTGACAGTTTTGGAACAGCGGGGTAGAGGGGAATTTTCAACCATCATACAACCATACACAATGATACAATACAATTTAAAAGATAGACAATAGATCACACAGCAATTGAGAAACAATCATGGATATTTCACTCTGTTTGCTATTTGCTTTCAAGCAATATCACATCATGTAGCTCGATCAATTGGCACAGCTTGGAAACTAGTAACACGCACCAGTATTAATGCTTTCATTGTGATTGACCACATTTCTGTGGATCCAACCGGTACTAAGTTCGGTAATCCAAACTCGTGGTTTAAGCCTTCAAAAACGCTCCATTTGTTGTATTCAACCAAACACTTGGTACGCTGATAAAAAAGATAGTTGTGTACTTGTTTGTATTCTTCTCTATATTATTTGTATCATTCTAGTGGCGTTGTATCTATGGGTCAAAATTGTAGTGATTGATGTGATTGTGGGAGGTGGTGGAATCCAAGTCAATCGTCGGCGAAATCTATGCCGATTGGTTGGATCGGAATAAGCTGAAGCCTCGTGTTCGGCGACTGCTGGCTGCGCCACTGTGGGATGATGCCTCACTCATCTCGTCGTCAGAGTGAGCAGAGTGCTTCATAGACTCGAAGTCCATGTGCATCTGTTGCATCAACGATCTCTCCTGGGATGGCATGGAGTAGAAGATGCGCTCAGCCTCGGCGTGGAGAGCGGGAAGTTGATCTTGAGATGGATATCCATCAATGCCCAAGGAGACCTTGGCTTCAGAAGCAATCATGCGAGCGTCGATGAAGCGGAGGTTGAGTTCTCGGGTGAGCATGCTTTCGATGGTGGACATGATGGTAGTGATTGTGTGTTTGTGTTGTGGGTTGCTCGGTTTGGTGATTTGTGAGTGTTGTGAGATGATTATTTGAGACGAATCGAACTGTCAATGGTGGATTTGGGGTTCGGAGAAATCGGAAGCGGAATAAATAATGGCAATAGAGTTTTGGTCGGAGGCGGTCTCGAATGACGCGTGAATTGGTCTACCGACACTCATCTTCGTTCAACTTCGACTTGGCCTTTTTAAGTAGTCTACGAAAATGTCGTGAGATGGTGTCGCAACTTTCACAGAAGCGTTCGTCGCCTCCGAGGATCATATGTACAAGCAAGGATCCATGACAGGTGCTTTTCCGTGCAATTCTTCACAGAAGGTTAAATACTACCCGCCGTTCTGGCAAACCCGTCTTTGGGGGGAGTATACCCGTGATGAGGATGAAAGCTCCACTCCTAAAAAGCAGCATCCAACGCAACTTGCTCACAAAATTACACTCGACGACACACTAACCACTACTACTACCACTACCACTACTACTACTACTAACAACAACATGACCACCATCGAGAGCATGCTTACCCGAGAACTCAACCTTCGCTTCATTGACGCCCGCATGATCGCTGCCGAGGCCAAGGTGTCGCTTGGAATTGAGGGCTACCCATCTCCCGAGCAACTTCCAGCTCTGCATTTGGAAGCGGAGCGCCTCTTCTACTCGAGATCGTCTGAGGAACGATCCATGATGCGCCAAATGCATTCTGAGTTTGAGTCGATGAAGCAATCGGCTCACTCGGCCCATTCGGATGACGAGAGCAGTGTTGTTTCCTCCCAAACCACGAGCCACCGACCCAAGGGCTTCCGTTTGTTCCGTTCCAAAGCAGTGTGAGGACATACCACTGACAGTTTTGGAACAACGGGGTTAGAGGGGAATTTTCAACCATCATACAACCATACACAATGATACAATACAATTTAAAAGATAGACAATAGATCACACAGCAATTGAAAGACAATCATTTTAGATTTTGCTCTCTACTAGCAGTTCTCGTTTATGCATTTGTGGTGCCACACATCTGGAATGTTTGGCACAGATTGGAAACTACTAAGTAGTAACCCACACCATATTTTTGCTGTAATGGGGATCGACCACTCTCTATGGATCCAACCGGTAAATTCGGTAGTCTAATCTCGTGGTTTAAGCTTGCAAGAAAGCTCGATTCGTACTCAACTAAACATTTGGCACTCTAAAATAATAGGAATTCGTGTAGTTGATTGTATTCTTTTCTATATTTGTATCATTCTAGTGGCGTTGTATCTATCGGTCAAAATTGGTGTGATTGTTGTGATTGTTGTGATTGTTGTGATTGTGGGAGGTGGTGGAATCCAAGTCAATCGTCGGCGAAATCTATGCCGATTGGTTGGATCGGAACAAGCTGAAGCCTCGTGTTCGGCGACTGCTGGCTCCGCTGTGCGACGATGCCTCACTCATCTCGTCGTCAGAGTGAGTAGAGTGCTTCATAGACTCGAAGTCCATGTGCATCTGTTGCATCAACGATCTCTCCTGGGATGGCATGGAGTAGAAGATGCGCTCATCCTCGGCGTGGAGAGCAGGAAGTTGATCTTGAGATGGGTATCCGTCAATGCCCAAGGAGACCTTGGCTTCAGAAGCAATCATGCGAGCGTCGATGAAGCGGAGGTTGAGTTCTCGGGTGAGCATGCTTTCGATGGTGGACATGATGGTAGTGATTGTGTGTTTGTGTTGTGGGTTGCTCGGTTTGGTGATTTGTGAGTGTTGTGAGATGATTATTTGAGACGAATCGAACTGTCAATGGTGGATTTGGGGTTCGGAGAAATCGGAAGCGGAATAAATAATGGCAATAGAAGAGTTTTGGTCGGAGGCGGTCTCGAATGACGCGTGAATTGGTCTACCGACACTCATCTTCGTTCAACTTCGACTTGGCCTTTTTAAGTAGTCTACGAAAATGTCGTGAGATGGTGTCGCAACTTTCACAGAAGCGTTCGTCGCCTCCGAGGATGTTATGTACACGCTGCTACGGTAGCAAGCTACGTCGTAGGATCCATGACAGGGGGGAGTATACCCGTGATGAGGATGAAAGCTCCACTCCTAAAAAGCAGCATCCAACGCAACTTGCTCACAAAATTACACTCGACGACACACTAACCACTACTACTACCACTACCACTACTACTACTACTAACAACAACATGACCACCATCGAGAGCATGCTTACCCGAGAACTCAACCTTCGCTTCATTGACGCCCGCATGATCGCTGCCGAGGCCAAGGTGTCGCTTGGAATTGAGGGCTACCCATCTCCCGAGCAACTTCCAGCTCTGCATTTGGAAGCGGAGCGCCTCTTCTACTCGAGATCGTCTGAGGAACGATCCATGATGCGCCAAATGCATTCTGAGTTTGAGTCGATGAAGCAATCGGCTCACTCGGCCCATTCGGATGACGAGAGCAGTGTCGTTTCTTCCCAAACCGCAAGCCACCGACCCAAGGGATACCGTTTGTTCCGTTCCAACGCAGTGTGATGGAATGGCACTGACAATTATTGGAACATCATACAATGATACACTACAACCATAAAGCATAGACTATAGAATGTACAATTTTGATGCCAATCATTTAAGATTCTGATCGCTAGGCTACGGTGCATTTATCTCTTCGGCTGAGATAGGGTAGTGGTTGGAGTCTCTACTTTGCAACTACTACCATCAGTACTACTAACGGTACTAACCGGAACATGGATGGAACGCGGGTACAACGGTGGTGGGTTGTAGATCAGGTAGTACTAATAGTGCTGAAAATGAAATTGGTTCTCATTTTTTGTGGACCCGTCACACGGGAAGAATAGTGCACCATCGTGCTGGGCAGGATTCGAGTTTGTAGTCAGATAGTCTACAATGACGCGTGAGTTGTTGTACCTTCCCCTATTATCGCGATTGTCCTGCGATACCTCTAGAGGTACTCGTACTGTATCGTACTAGTACCTAACTCATCCCAGCAATGTTTGTAGTTTGTACTGCTGGTAGTAGGATGATGCCTTTGTCAGATCCGAGATCGCCTGTGTTGACTCCTACTAGTAGTAGGTGCTTCTCATTGTCGGGGACGAATACTACCACTGTTTATATAAGCATAGTAGAAAACGGACCCAAATGGCATCCTCTGACATTCTTCTTTGTACTCCTAGTGCCACAGCCGCCGCCCTGAATGGGAACAATGACTAACTCTTCCTTCGTCGTGTTTGTGCGTAGGTAGTAGGAGGGTAGTCACAAAATCCGAGAACTTTTCAAGTGCTAGTCCGAAAATTCTTTTCATTCTTCCTCCGTAGTCTGCGAATCCTTTCACCAGAAATACTGGCTCACAAAATTCATTGGGGGGCTTCACAAACAGACATCATCATGACCAGCATTGAAAGCCTTCTCACACGAGAATTCAATCTTCGCTTTCTGGATGCACATACTCTTACAACCGAGGCCAAGCTATCGCTAGGTATTATCGGATATCCCACGCCCGAGCAACTTCCTTCCATCCATTTGGAAGCAGAACGGCTCTTCTATTCCAACTATTCTTCTCAAGAACGATCCAACCTGAGACAAAAGAACATGGAATTCGAGTCCATGAAGCATGCGGCTCAATCATCCTTGTGTTCTTCTTCGGTTCATTCTTCCTTGGAAGAGGAAGAGAGCAGTGTGGCATCCTCGTCGCTGGTCAGCCGCTCATCCTCGTCCTCCAGTAAGAGAAAAGTCAAGGGCTTTCGATCCTTCTTGTTCCGCCCATCTCATCATTCTGCAGCTTAGAACTGATTCATCCTCAAGAACCAGGGGGGTACAAACCAAATTCCATTTTTTCCATTCCATTTCTTTCCATTCCATCCATAGTACCAACATAGAACTGCATCACACATCATATTATAACACAGCATACATAATATAATATATACACCCCACCCAACAAATTGTTCTTTTTGTCATCCTGTAGAAATAGTAGACTCTCACTGATGAAACAACATGGTTCTTGTACCACCGCCACCACCACCACCACCATTCGTTAATGGATTGATCGACGACGACGATGGCGATAGGGTCAAGGAAATGGATGGAACCGATGGATCAATGACTCGTGTCTCATGATGCAACAATTGGACTCGAACCGTCGATGTAGCTTGCAGGGTGGTGGTAGTGGTAGTGGTAGTTGTAGTAGATTCCATCGTTGTCGATTTGGACAATTCCAGTTGAATCGTTCCAAAAGGACGAACGACATTGCTGCTACTGCTACTGCTAGTCGAAGAAGACGATCCCAACACAACCAAAATTCGAACGGGATACCAACTGGCAAGACGCAAGAACCATTGTTGAAAGCGAGAAAGAACATCCATGGCTCCCGTCGATTCCAATCCATCGAGTGCATCAATCACAATCATGGATGGCTGTTGTTGTCGGGGTTGATGTTGTCGTCGTCGTCGTTGTTGTTGATGTACATTTTGTTGGGATTCTTCCCATTCCGCCAAGGCACACGCCAAATCTGTGGTAGTGGCAAGAGACCGGAATTGAAATCTTGCTGCAGGACATCGACGTTGCAAAGCAATCACATTATCATTGGTCCAATACTGCACCGCATCATTTGAGGTTGTTGGGTCGTGCTGATATTGTTGTTGTTGTTGTTGTTGTTGTTGTTGCTGTTGTTGTTGCTCCCATAAGGACGCCGCCCATTGTAGAGCCACTTGAGTTTTTCCACTAGACGGAGGTCCCACCAAAGAAATCACCGTTCCCGTACAAACGGGCCAGACGGTACCGGTATAAGGATCTCGAATGAGGGCATTCAAGGTTTCGTATCCTGTACTGCCGTCGTCAGTATTCTTGTGTGAGGATGAGGAAGACGATGATGGATCGTCTCGTCCCACCAATGCTGTTGTTCTACGTCGGTGCTGTTGCAATTGTTCCCATACCGAACAACTAACATTCGGAATAAAAGATTGCTTGTTGGTAAATGGACTAGGTTGCAACAATTGGACAGCAGCTTGATATCGAATACGTTGGATACGTTGACGATGATTTTCAGGATCCTCATCCTGGTTCTTCTCTTCCTCCATGCTTTCGTCTCCTCCTTGTCGAGTCAACAATGCTAATGGAGTCATGGTATTTCTACTTGTAAAAACAGCATCGCTACAACTACCGGTCGAATCATCTTGAGTGACAATATTTGTAGGATTGCCTCGCTGCTCTTCCATAATGGTGCTAGATTGTTGTTGTTGTTGTATTTCTCAAAGATACAATGCAGAGGGCAGGCATTTTTTCATGCCGACGGTGGTTGTGCCTATGGAGTCGTGGGGATCGAATGAATCTAAAGACGATCGAGACCGATGGCTGACAGACCACCACAAGATCTAAATCTCCAACCACCACCACCACCATCCACAATTTCTCCAACCAAAATCCAACTATCGTACTACTGCTGATGAGAAAAGTATCATCGTTCTTCTTGCCACTCCTGCTTCTTTGTTCGGAATAGTACAAAGTATTGTAGTCATACCAAAATGAAAATGGTAAAGCTAGTAACAATAAAAACGTATGTCTAATAAACTCCTCGTCGCCGAGAGCAAAAACTTGGTATAGATGGCCTGGAAGCGGCCAAAAAGATAAATGAGAACAACACTCAGGATTCCAACGTGGTCCCCCACCGTAGTACTAACTGAGCCCGAACATGCTTAACTTCGCTGAGCGGACGGGAAGCGGTGCTGTCATGTTGGTATGGTCGTTCCCATTGATCTGTCCTATTGATTGACTATGTATACTACTAGCAAATAGAACGGCCTTCTAGTAGGGTCCATTCCTTCTTCGATGCAAATACGCAGCGTAGAACATGTTGTTATTTCAAGCAAACTTCTTTTATTGGCGGCACTCTGTTTGCCCTTGCGTTCTTGTGGTTGGTGGGTGAAGGGCTACTTTTTTCTTGCCTTGAAGACCTTGATGCCGTATAGCGCACAGACGCCTGGAAAAACGGATACCGGACAGGCTGTGACATCTACAACCATCAAGCATTTCTCCAAAAACAGGCGTCTAATACTACCTAGTAGTATTCTTTGCTTGGCTACGCACTTTCCACACTCTATTCCGTGGAATTGATGTGTTTTGAGAGGATGTTAACACAACGGACTCGTCAGGAGAGGCCAGGAGCTAAGACCAGAAGTACAATAGAGCCATCGTACTATCACCAAAACGGTAGTGCCAGTAGTACAGCGAAAACAACAAAAGGAAAGGTTTAGATGGCTTGAAGCGGCCAAAAGAGAATGAGAACAACACTCAGGATTCCAACGTGGTCCCCCACCGTAGTACTAACTGAGCCCGAACATGCTTAACTTCGCTGAGCGGACGGGAAGCGGTGCTGTCATGTTGGTATGGTCGTTCCCATCAGTACGGCGAATTATTGACCTTGTCACAAAATAGCATTTGTCATTTTCCTTGAACAGTTTCCATCATTGTGTTAGCAGCAGCGACATAGATGTTCTGTTTGTAGCAGGAATCCTCACTGACTAGTAGTTCATGCAATAGTAGCTGAACGTTGTTGTTTGCGTCTAATACTACTACTACTTCTTTTTGCCTTTACAAAATTGCAACGCCTCCTTGACTCCATCTCGTGTCATCTCATGCATCCCATAGGCTACATTCATGACTTCAGCAATCGGCGACTTGTCTGCCACCAACGAGTCTTGATCCAGTGGAACCACTTTTCGTAGAACCTTTCTCCAATCCATCCTGAGATCGTCTCGATCCATGGGACGACGCGGATCGTGCATCAATGCGCCACTTTCATCCAGCCAATTGGCTTGCTTTAATGCCGAATACATTTGGTTGGATTGATACGAGGTAATTTCACGAATCCGAGACGAGAAAAAGGTTGGGGTAATGGCAACCGAAGGTAATGCAATGTGTTTTGTCTTGCTCGTCGTTGACGATGATGACGTAGATGATTGTTGCATCAACGCTTCTGCACTTTCCCGTGTCGCTTCATCTTTGGGCATGGTAATATAGACTTGACATTGGAGCGAGGGAAGGGGATCCAGGGGTGGTTTGGCCATGATTTCGGAAATGTACCCTTGGAGGTGAATGTCATAGTGTTCCGCCAAAGGTGTTGCCAAGGAACTCACAAAGGCACCTCCAGAACTAGCACCAAAAGCATAAATGGGAAGGTCCAAATGATGACTGTATCGCCTCTGGAAAGATTGCAGTACCCAACCGACGGGATCCACATCGGAAGGGTTCCAACATTTGGATCGACGGTTGGTGGAACTGAGGACAATCACCAAAAGACCTTGTTTCAAAGCAATCTCCACAATGGCTCGTTCTTCGGGCAAACCTATACAGGGTGGCTTTTCGCTACTAGCATTGATAGCATTGGCACTACCGGTAGCCATATTGGATTTGCTCTTGTTGATATCATCCACCACGGGACATTCCCGAAACCAATCTGTATTGGAATGCGAGCAACCATGTGCCAACAACAACAACCCTTGTACATTTCCAGTACTCGGTTTTTCCCACAACACGTCTACCCCATGAATTGTTTCTCGATGTACATTGTGTATCGACTTGGTAGATGCCACAGCACTGTACCGCGTCTCCAAGGGTGTTTCTTCCATGAGAAAAAAGGTCCAAAAGACGCATCCCAAAATCACAGCTCTTCGAAGCCATCGAGTCCTACTGTTGGACGGCCGATCATGGTGATGATGATGAGTATGATTGTGAATGTGAGATGATGGTTTTGTCATGCTGACCATTCCAAAATACTAATCTGTTGTGTACTATCAAATAGCAGTACTGGTAGTCAACCTGATGGAAAAAGGGAAGTAATGAGGAAAGGCTTCTTCCACCCGACGTCGTTGGAGCGTTGGGATAGAGGCACATCGGATATCCACCAATCCACATATAACACGTGGAACTTCGAAAATATGCCAACCACCCTCCCCAATCGACACAAATCACAAATCCATTGAGAAAGTACAAGCTATAGCTACAAAAGAGGAGGAAAGCATGCCTCACAGATCCTCAAGTAGTAGTAGTAGTATCTGGAGTTTGCTTTTTTGCTTGGTTCCATTATTGTCTCATGGTTTCGTGACTCTTCCTTCTTCTCCACTGTTTCGGTTGACTCCAACATCATCATGGCTTTCGCCTACTTGTACCAACACTAGAGCCACAACGGCGTCTCTGGCCATTCCGTCTCCCACATTTCGCAAGGTTCCCCTGTTTTTGTCTCCTCCACCAAGATCATCCTCCAATATTGTAGACGCCGAGGTTGTGAGTTGTGATGATTCCTCTACGAGCACTGATGCTGCCATATCCACCACCCACCAACAAGCAACATCTAGCACTACCAAACAACACCCACCACAAGATGGAGTAGTATCCTCCGATGACGACGATCCTTTTGGAATCTCCTATTCCCACGCCATCCAACGAACTCTGGTTTATGTCGCCGCTGCTTGTCTCTTTGGCTTGGGCATTGCATGGAAATCTTCTCTTACCAACGCCCAAGAATTCTTTGCCACCTACTTTTTGGAACAAAGTTTAAGTGTCGACAATCTCCTCGTCTTTTGTTCCATCTTTTCCTTATTTGAGATTCCTCTCCAACATCAAAACAAAATATTGAATTGGGGGATCTTTTGTGCAGCACTCTTTCGTGTTCTCATGATTGGTGGTGGTTCCATGGCGTTTTCACACTATCCTGTGGCCAAGTTGATTTGTGGACTCTTCCTATTGACGACGGCAGGAAATGGAACGCTCAAGATGTATTTGCAACATGCTGACGACAGCAGTCAACAAGACAGCAATAACAGCAACGACAAGAAAAAAGACGAAGATCCCAATCAACTTGCCAAAAGTCTCCTTTCTCTCACCCAAATCCCAACCAATCTATTCCCATATACGCGAGAATTGCATGGCGATCAATTCATGGTACAAACACCCCAGGGAGGGTATGTCTTTACACCCATGTTTCTATGTTTGTTGGCGATTGAAATTGCCGATGTTCTGTTTGCTTTTGATAGTGTACCGGCAGGATTGGGTGTCACACGGGTACGTAAAAAGGAAAAATGTGATTGGGGGGTACAAGTGTTGTTTGGTTTGCTTTGGTTTTTACAAATAATCATGAAACGTTGTCCTTTTCTAACCACCTCTCGCCTCTTACCTACGCTTATACCAATATACTATACCATACCAGACACCTTGGATCTTGATGACATCCAATCTATTTGCTATTCTCGGTCTTCGCAGTATGTTTTTGATTGTTTCCAAAGTGACAGCCGATTTGGAATACATGGAGATTGGTTTGTCAGCTATTCTAGCCTTTTTGGGTTCCAGCATGGTAGTGGAATATTGGGGTGGGTATCCTCCCATGGATACGACGTTGTCGGTCGGATTTGTAGGAACTGTCTTGGCGGTGACAGTAGGAGCTTCCTTGTGGAAACAACGGCAACAAGAACAGTCGCAAACAGTAGAACCTGTCAAGGCCATGACATGAGGACCAAGAAACACTACGCTACAACACAACAAACTTGCTACGAGGACAACCAGGGACATGCCATGACTGATACTGTAACATATTCGCTAGTACGCACGAGTACCGTACTATACCATACTAGGTAGTCCATCATCATCATCTTTTTCACCACTACCATTTTCCTTTACGCGTTGTTTGCAATAGTAGAGAGTAATGGACGCATTCCATCACTCTCCATTTGCCATGATCCTTCATCCATTCATCGTCATTCATTCACGGTCATCCAACCATCAATATTTCTGTTGTTCTTTATTGAATAATACAAGCACATCCTTGACTCGCTGTATCCGTGGCCGCCACTGCACCTCCTGCCGCCCCCGCCGACGATCCTGCCCCTCCTGCCGCTATCCCAGCACCACGTCCCGTAGCCTTGGCATCTTTGGAATGATTGGCCGAAGCAACTTCCATATTTTCAGGACGGACACTGACATTGATAGGAGTTGGATGTGTTTTGAAGACAGGAACCTGACAAGCCTCAAGTGTTCTTGTGTCGGGTTGCAAAATACCTTTCCCCATGCATATTAGTCGCAATCGATCTCCGCCGGAACAAGCGGGTAAATCTAGAAACAGTACAGTAACAGTAGCAGTAATAGTAGTGGAGGAGGAATGGAACGAACAAGAATGAGTACATGACAGTGTCAAGACAGACAACAATTCAGTGAACACAACATACGCAAGAGAACGTACCATCGGGCCATACGGATAACAGAGCTCCTTTGACCTCACTGACTGTATCGGAGGGTGTACACTCGACTGTAACAGCCAATCCATCATGATTGGCAAAGAGAAATCGAAGTGTAATCTTATCAGGATCGAACTTGTACGCAGGTCGATGCTTCTTGGTGCTAGAAACAATAGGCTCGGATTTCTTTGGAGCATCACCATCGGCATCGGGTGTCGTTGTAGCTGCAGTAGTTGTTGTTGTAGTCGTTTCCTCTGCGGCAGGAGAAGTAGCAGCTTCTTCAGCTGGGACAGGTGGGTCTGATGTCTCTGTCATGTTGTAGTTGTTTCTTTTGCCTTTTGTTTATTATTGAAAGTACTGAACGTCGTAGAAACAAGGGGATTCACGACACGTATGTTGTCCTTTTTTGTGTTTTGTGCAAATGGAAAATCGGCGCCCACTCAAGACACTCTTCTAGCAGCAGTCTTTCTATCTACAACAACCAACCAACCAATCAATCAATCAGTCCAAGAAAAAGGGAAAACGTAATACACCGTTTGGCAAATGTCCTCAGCTTCACTGTACTTGTACAACGCTTGCTTGCTACAGTGCTACTACTCCACACAAGGAGTATGTTGCCGTATGACTAAAATATAAGTTGTTGTTGTTGTTGTTGCATGTGCTGCGGAGAATCAGTTGGAAGTTGGAGGAGTGAGAGGAAGCCGACGACTAATGTCTTTGTAGAGTCATCGATGCACGCCGGGCGGTCAAATTGGCGCCTGACGCACTCCCTTGATGTCAGTAGGGCAGAGAGAATCGAGTCGTTGGATTCCATCACGCCATTTTCTAGCGATCACAGATGATGATCACAGATCCACTTATCACAAATATTTCATCCATCGTCGAGGAGAATGATACCAGCTTCCACAACAACCTCATCATCATCCGGATCCTCCCTCGTCACTTGGGCCAAACTCATCTTTGCAGCACTATGTTTGAATATATTAATCATGTCCAAGGTGGCTCTCCAAGAGCCCTTTCTCCTCCTTTCGTCGTCCAACAAAGGAACAAGAACCAATGGAGCCTGTGAAGATGTCGTTGTATTGCAGCAACAACAACCACCACCGCGACAACCACGACAACAACAACGATCAGAGTCAAATGAACCTATACTTACTACCTCTCAAGACAATCCGATAGTAGGAGCAGCACCACCCTCCAACAAGACGACTAGATCGACGACGGCGACGATACACCAAGAAAGCACCACTACCAACAACAACATAATGCCATCACCATCACCACCACTACCACTTCCTATTATTGTGGTGGGCTATCCCAAATCTGGAACGTCTTCTGTTTTTTCCATGTTTGTTTGTGGTGGATTTGTATCGTCTCATTACTGTTGTAGTAGTGGCAGCACTAGCAACCACAGTTCTGAAGAAACCCGCACACACTTTCCCTGTCGTCAAGAAGAAGAACAATCAGCAGCAGCAGAAGTGGATCATGACAACAACAACGACGACGAGGAGGAGGATGAAACTGATGGAACGTGTTCTAGTTGTATTCAACGCAATGAAAGAAAAGGATTACCCATGTTGGAGGGATGTGGAGATTATGAGGTGTATGCGCAATTGGATGCCGAACGAACGGTGGATATTGTTCTTGACGACGACGACAAGGACACGGACGGTGGCGATGGCGACGCCGGTCCGCCACTTGTTCGTCGCAAAAAGATGGTTCATCTTCCTCAACACTTTGAACTGGAACGATTGCATGCCTATGCTCCACAGGCTACCTTTGTGCTCAACCTAAGAACTCCCATGGATTGGGTCAAGTCACTTCATCACTGGTTTGGTTATGCCGATCGTTTTTTGGAAACTTTTGGACATAATCTTACCGGCACGACGTATCGCAAAAAGAATGTGGCACTATTGGAAATATACCACAATCATACAGAGACTGTTCGAGAATTTGTTCGATTGCATCCAAGTCATACCTTGTTGGAAGTGGAAATTACCGATCCTACTTCGGGACAAGCATTGGCACAACGGTTTGGGATCGATCCAATGTGTTGGGGACATCACAACAAGAATTGGAGACGGGAGGGGGGAGGATCCAACAACAGCACTACCACCAACACAACAACGTCAACGACTACTACTACTATAGAGGGGACGACAAAGTAGTAGACCAAGTATCATCATGATTCATGATGTACAGCACAATATTGGCCAACATGGGCCATTCCACACATTCGACTCTTTCGATTACTTATCCGTCTGACCTCCCTTCCGCTTCTTCAGCGGAACTCGGAACTCCACAAATTCTGGATTCTCTTTCCAGTATTTTGGAATTCTGATTGATCACTTTACTATGTTTGTATGTACTTATGTGTCCTCGCGCCAAGATGTCGAATCCCCGGAATGTCCGCAACTGGGGCTGCTAAAGAAAGTTGTGGGTATGAACATACCTTAAGAAATGGGTACAGATTATACCTGTGGGTATGGACTCAAGTTATTTATAGGTTGATACATATACATATAAGCACCACCCCCTTTGTAAAACGGTCCCTTTAAAAAAACGTCAAAAAATCACAACCTCAACTAAAGATCAGTTCTTTGGCGTTCTTTAGTTGGCAGAACTTTAGTCTTTCAAAGAACAGATCGCAATACCCAAAGAATCGATGGACCAACTAAAGAATCTTTGGATACAATAACTAAAGAACTGCTTTTGTCCTCTACCTTAACTACTGTGAGGCTTATCAGTTTTGCAAAAGTGCAACTCTTTAGTCACTCGCATTCCTCAGGGCCATTTCTTTAGTTGTTCGTGGTCAAATGTTGGATCTTTGGATATCTTTAGTTTTAAATACAACTTCAACACACGGCCACTCTACTCTAACTACTGGAGAACGCGACTCTTTAGTTTTGACGCACAAACTAAAGAAACTTTAGTTGCGAAAACCCAAAGTTCCAAACTTTAGGTAGGAAAACCCAAAGAGAACCAATTCAACTTCAACGCAGGACCACTCTACTCTAAGGGCCGTTCTTAACAACAATGGAGGCGTG
This sequence comes from Nitzschia putrida, assembly GCA_016586335.1. Lineage (NCBI taxonomy): Eukaryota > Bacillariophyta > Bacillariophyceae > Bacillariales > Bacillariaceae > Nitzschia > Nitzschia putrida. The sequence continues at coordinate 319,555 of BLYE01000024.1, read as the reverse complement.
CGGAGCGGTGCGGAGTGCGGACGTGGGTTCCTCGCCATTGCGGACATCACATTTCTTTAATATACCAAACATTTTTTTTCAAGACCAGTGCTGCTGCATACAGGGCATACCGGTTACTAACAAATCAAATATAATAGGGATTCAGAGGATCGAATCCTTTGATGAGTTTCTTTTTTAGACAACATTTCTCACTGAGAGTGCCCAAAGTAATCCCTGTCTATCACTTCTTGTTACTACTTGAGTGAATGGGGGCCGGTTTGGTGGTTCCGGCAGGAGAGCAGGACGGCGTACTACTACATAATTCGGTAGTTCATGTACGCAGCGAGGCCTGCATCCCACGATTCCCCGGGTTGGTTCAAGGTCTGAAAAGTCCTCCTTGGTGATTACCAAGTATCTACTGAGTAGTTGAGGTAACGGCCCTCTGATACAGCCACCAAACCTTTTTGCAGTGCGGCAATTCTTTTGCTATAAGATTTTTGCACTGCCTGCGGCAGCACCACAACTTCTAACCCAACCAATTCAATGAATTGCATTCCAATGGAAGAGGAATTTGTGCACCACCAGAGGAAGAGGATGTTGTCATGGTGGAGTTTGTGTGGAGAAGTACACACAGGTCAATGCTTTTTTGTGAGAGACGTCAGATGGAAAAAGTGAGGTGCGATGAGATCTTTAAATTTAAAGGACTTCTGTAGTCCTCCGCGCCAGAAAAAAAGGACTTCTGCAGCCCTGCCTCACTCTCTCTCTAGAAAGGAACCAAGAGGGTGGATCTTCACAGCGACAACAGTTCCCACTCCCCGAAAGTGTCAACACATCAATCATCTGTGGTGGGTGTTCCTATTTTATTGTTGCGCTGTCTAATTCCTCCCTTGTGCTACATTCTACCGGGGTGCTACTACTCATCATCCGCATCGTCAAGCAGATACTGTAGTAACTCTTCTTCGTCATCTTCTTCTTCATCGTCGTCATTGAAAATGTCCTCAATGAGAATGTCAAACAATGGTTGGTCAATTTCAATCTGGAATTGACAAACAACGGCAATGGCCTCGAAGGTAAGTTTGAAACGGTTCCTGTTGTTCCTGAAGCGTATGTCCAAACACTGAAACCTCTTCAAAAGACCATTGAATGTTTCGTGTCGGCACAGAGCTCTTGTTTTGAAAATTTTCACTGCTCTCGAGTCCAACGAATTTGGTACAGTGACTTGAGGTTGGTGCCCCCTGTACCCGAGATCCCCAATTGCCACCTTTTCAGTTTCTACTAACTTTTGTTTCATTCCTCCATCGCAGAAAACGGAGATATCATTTTTGCCTGCTTTGAAGGGGCCATTCAACCAAACAATTTTGTTTTCCGAGAGAGAGATACCAATCTCATAGTCCCAACCAGCTCGGCCCTTCTTGTGTGAATACATGGTCCTGTCGATTGTAGTAGGCCCTGTCCTTGGCTCGTTTGTGGCACAATGAGTGCCATCGACGGATATTACCCAAGTGTCGGACCCAAAGCTCTCTGGCCAAACAATCTTTTCCTCCTTTAGCGCTGCAATCTTTCTAATGTAGAACCAAAGCTTGGTCCTGCTCCAGAACTTTGAGAGGCCAAACATTGCTTCTCGGGTGACTTCCTTGGGGTAATGTTTGAAGTGATACAAGGTCATGAAAAAATACTTCCTTGACAAATCTTTTGGGTGGATCCTTGCACTTTCCAGCGGTGTGGTTTGTAGCGCTGCCCACAAGGCACAGCAGACTGTTGGCGATATGCCAAACATCTCTTTAAATCTAGAAATGTTTGTTTTCCTCTGTACCCGCTCCAACCTTTCTTCTTCAAATCGTACCAGCTGTAGACCAAACACAAGCATTTCGTCCATTGTGTAAATTTCGAGGGTGACCGTCGAAGCCGATGATGACGAAGAAGAAGAACTTGAAGTGGTAGTTGAAGACGAGTCATCGTCAGATGATGTCGAAGAAGAAGAAGATGTGGAGGAGGCTACACTGCTGGTGTCTTCATCCTCATTGTCAGCATCGGCCAAAGCAGCTAAAATGTGGTCCATTGTTCACGTGTGGCGGTGTTCTTGCACTCCTGATTTATGGTGTTGTCACCGTATTCCACCTTGTTAACTGTCGTGGTCATGTGCAGCGACCACCAGCAGTGTGAACATCATTCGTACAACAACCATTTCCTGTGTGGACAACGGCGGTTCCTTTGTCTAATCGTCTACTAGCACTATTAGCAATATTATTGCATGTGATTCTCTGCTGACTCAACATCGTCTGTCATGGGGAACCTTGAACCATGAAACTACTATTAGTAGTACTAGAGTGTGTATCCCTATGTAACTAAATTGGCGTACTGTCCTCCGAACATGTCGTTAGAACAAGGTCTTGACATTTTTTAAACAACGCTCGCTAACAACCCAGATTGAATTTCTGCTGCTCTTCTTGCGCAAAAGGCCCACACCTACCAGTAGTATAAATCCCGTGCACAACAACAAAGCAGGATGGAAGGTACTACGAGCACTATTGGCAACCACCAAGAACAGGAATCACCACCAGGGAACAACGATGAGGAAGTGATGGAGCTATATGAAGCGAAAGCTACTGGAATGAAACAAGGAGAATGGTGGAAGAAAAGTGCAGCCCGACGACAACTTATGAAAGACCTCCTGAGTGGTTTCATTCCTTTGGAGTCCAGCCGGGAGCTACCCCCCAGGGCAATTTATTGCATGAGACCAGCATTCCAATATTCTATCAAGAAGAAATTTGCAGACAGGCTTCGAACTATGAGAGAAACACTGGTGGCAACGAAGGGGGCTGCAGCAAGAGATGCAAGAGCTTTGGAAGTTTACGCCAACAACCACGCCATTTCAATGTTCAGCAGTCGAGGAGAGTACATACAATGGAAAGGAAGCCGAGCAAGGACTTTGCTGCTTCAAGATATGGAAGACAAAGTTCTTGAGACTTTGACCAAACATGAGCTTTGGTTGTCCCGCCCTGAATATTCTACAAACTTCCCGTTCAAGGTCTTCAAACAAAAGATCGACCAGGAAATCAAAACTGCAAAATATCTACACACGTTGCGAACTGAGGGCAAGTTTCACAAGGCATCCTAGTAAGCAGTTCACAGTCGTAGTGGTACTAGTATCTTGTTAGTACCACATGCAATAAGAATAACACCATCGTGATCGTTTCTGCTGGTAGTAGTTGAAGTAGTTTGTAGTAGTTTGTAGTAGTGGTAGTAGTGGTAGTAGCGGTAGTGGTGGTAGTAGTGGTAGTAGTGGTAGTAGTGGTAGTAGTGGTAGGGTAGTGGTAGTAGTGGTGAGGATGGCATAGGAAAGAAACGTTGAAAACTACTGTCAGTACTGATGTACTTTGCCTTCGTTGTGTTTTGATTTTCTACGTTGTGAGTACTAACGTATGATAAGCAGTGAAGAGGAGCACCGTATTTGTGTGATGCAACTATTTTGGCGATGATAGTAGATCACTTTTTCAAAGCACCCGTACAATCACGGAGCCCATGGCACCATGGCAAGAAGCGTTCAACTGCTGCTGTGGGGAGGAGACGATCTTTGCTGTTAATGATTTTCCCATTATTTTGTGTAACCGGACAAAAAGAAATCCGTTCAACGAATAAGCATTCTTAATAGCAATCATCAGTTTTTTTTTCTAGTAGTAGTAGTACAAGAAGTGGACGCCTTCTGAGGAAGAAGTGGAGCCATAGTTGTTCTCACAACATTATTTTGTCTGGTGGCTGAATCACCCAATCACCCAAGAATATTATTGTTGTTTCTTGTTCTGATTGAGCGAGATGAGGACTACCGTGGAAGTTGGCGACACTGTGAACATTGTGAGAGGCAAGTACGCAGGTGAGCAAGGAACGGTTGTCAGGTGCACCCGTCATATGGCTGAAATTTTGATTGATGGTCACGACAACAAGATAGTCAAAACTCGCAAAGACTCCCTTGCTATTCTTGGCCCTGCTGAAAAAGGAGACACCAAAATGCCGCCTTCTCCACCACAGCAATTGCGGTCCTTCCCAATTGGAACATACGTCCATATTGTGAAAGGTAAATATGGAGGTAAAGCTGGGATTGTTTGCGGTAACACTGCTCAGAAAGTATCGGTTAGACTTGCCCATGGTACCGTGGTACAGCCATACAAGACTTCGGTTGAAGTCTTAGATGAGAGGAGTCGTGGTGAACCAGCAAGAATGAACCAGCAGTACAACAACAATGCCAACGAGGAGATTGGTGCAACAAAGGGTGACATCGCGGACATCATGAAAGAACTTCGAACTCTCAACGAAAACCTCCGTAAATTGACAGTCAACGCCAAGAATCCGCCAGCAATGGAGGAGTCCGAGGACACCACAACAAGGAAGAATGTCAGTAGGAAGCGCAGACACATTGGAGGAGGAGATGTTTGAGGATGAGAACTACTACTCCTAGTACTAGTGGTAAAAGTAATGGGTGATTCGTGAGCATCTAGTAGAAATGTAATTACTGAGAAGCCGATTCTTTCTTGTTGAACTTCTCTCTTGTGTGCTGGATCATGGTGATTGTAGTTCGCCCTTACTTGTCATCCTCCTCCTTGGAAGGGCTACCTGCTGTCAACTTCAAATCAGCCATATCATTGGCAAGCTGCTCCTCGTATTTTTGGATAGCCAAGCTTTTCTTCTTCTTCTGGCGGGTGTTCATCTGGTGGCCATGCAACTTTGGTAGCTTGTCAGTGCGGACAAGGTCCCAAACTAGAAAAAGACCGGGCCCACAGCTGCTGGCCTTTCGACTTGCACTCTTGAGAGGGCGGAGGTCGAACTCCACCATACCATCATCCGAATCAGAAGGGTAGTACAAGAACTCCACTCCTTCTGGAAAAGTCAAACGAAAGTAGCGGTAGGCTCTGTTGCTATCCTTGTCGTCGGCCATTTGATTTAACTTGTCTTGTAAGGCCTTGGTTTCCTCCATTGTGAAAGCTGGGCTTGACTCGAGATCATGAATCAATCCATACTCGATGGAAGGGACTTGAATAATAGCTTCTCTGTGGCTAACCAACCAGAGACCGTAGTGATCGATGTCTTCGTTCTCGTAGGCTTGACGGATATCTGCTTGAACGTAGACAGAAAATCCAAAGAACAGACAGTCAGGGTCCAAGTCGGTATTCTTCAAGTCTCCATCTCTCTCGAGGACACAGACTGCCCCTCCTCCCCCATCTTGCTCGAAGTGGTTTGGGTTCACGACGATGTCCTCTGAGGAAGAAGGTGGAAAGAAACAGCAAGGGTGAGTCATCATCAAGACAGTACTAGTATTGACGAAAACAATACAACAAGCTTCTTACCGACATGGGTGCTGCCGTCAGGAATCTCAAATGTGTATGATGGTGGCGGGAACTGCCCGAACAACCGCTTTTTTAGGGGAGAGAAAAGTGGGGGAGTCCGAGTAGTGAGGGTCGTGATGGTTTTGCTTGTTGTTAGGGGCATTGTGCAGATGTGTTTTTCCTGTGAAATATGCACCATCGATTGTGAAACATCAACAGCAGCAGACAAGGAAGGGCTGGTGAGACGACAAATCGGAGACACCACTGAGACGGATTTATTTGCACTGTGGGACGAGGAGGATTGCCGGAACACAGGTTGTAAATGGTCAACCATTGAATCATCGTCGTTGTCGTCCCCGCTATCACCATCATCATGTTTTTGCACCTCATCCTTTTTCACAGAAGCCTGAACAGGAGGAGGAACAACAAGAGTGCTCTCGGGATCGTTTTCATCGTCATCCTTTTCCGGTGGTGGTTCTTGGACGACAAGAACGGGAGGAGTTCGTTCTGGTTGTACTGCTGGAGCAGTTCTTGCATCATCATGGTCGGTCTTTCCTGCACTCTTGGATCCCCGCTCCTTCCTTGCTTCTTCTCGTTGCTCTTTCCTCTTGCGCTTATGTTTGGAGACTTTGAGGGTTTTCAAAATTTTGTCGAACCCAGATTTTTCCATTCGGCTCCAACCTTGGACGACGTGGCAAATACCTGCTCTCAATTGACTTCCTCGTGTCCCAAACACATCCACTCGCAAGTCACAAAGCTTGCTAAGGTTCTGAGACTGACCTTGTTGCAGTTTTTCGATGCTGCCGTACAAATCAAGAATGTCAAAAGCCAATTCGCGTTTGATGTGGTTGGGAATGCCTGGACTCTTTGCCATTTTGTGAGAGAAGTCGAGGAGAGAGGTTTGCAGATTTTTTGACACTGCCATTCGTAGCTGAGATACGTTAGTGGTGACGAGTTTTACCATGACTGGACTGGTCGATCGTTTCATGATCATGTTGTATGTGTGTAAACAGTTAACAACATTCTTCTACTAACGTACGAAGAATGTTGTTGCATTCAAAAGTGCTTCTTCATACGACTAACTACGCCGACTACTACTACCGTTGTACTACTACTACCTAGTACTACCTAGTAGTAGTATTGGAAGCACGGGGTGTACAAACGATCGTATTGTAGCATTTAGTGAGAATGATTCATCGTGGATTAATATATCTATGAATAATTTGGCAGGACCAACAAGACGTTACAAGAAGATGAGAATAACAACTGCTGGTGGCGCGTGGCGCATGACGACACAGGTTTGGTTGAATCGCAACTAAAGAATCGAAGGAGCAACTAAAGTTCGGACGACGAAAACTAAAGATCAGCCAGAATCCCACAAAATCACTAAAGAACGCCGACGCGCCCAAAGACATCCAAAGAATAGATCTTTGGACTCTTTAGTTTTCCCCCTTAAATGAAGAAATATTTCTGGGATCCCCTTAAAAATTTGAAACTCATAAGAGTATGCATACATATATAAGAGAGTACCTGTGTACTACTAAGTGTGTACATATGGTTCGTACAATGTCACGAACGGATCTTTGGGACCAAGACTTGCGGACATTCCCGTAGGAATCTGTAGGAATGCAACGATCGTAGTATGGCGAAGTGCGGACTACGAGTAGAGGAACGTCGTCGTGCAACTCCCTTGTGGTGAAGGGTTTCGACGAACAACGTCAACCGTTGTACTGTACGAACCATTCTGTGATTGTAGTAGTTGTTGGTTGTGATTGTCATCATGGAGGACGATCACAGCATGGTCCACCACCATGCAGCCCATTTGGACTTTTTGGATATCGAACCATCGGCCAAGGACAAGGTGGAGGTAAGGAGGGAAAAAAACAGAATTGTGTGTGTTGTGTGTGGGAGGGGTGTGGTGTGGAAAATGAAAATTCCCTGTTCGCTACGTAGCGCCTAGTAGGGATGTTACGTGACCATGAATTGCATCCTCTTGTGGGGGGAATCTAGAATACTGGGCCATGGAATGACGCAGGGTTCCATGACGACGACGGGTCGATGACGATTTCCTCGCAGAACACAATGAGATTCTAAGAGGAAGATCTTGTGAGAGAGTGAGAAGATGGATGAAATAGAGATGTTTCATGGACTCTCTGCTCCACACACTACCGTACCACTCGTACTTGTTGTGCTCGTGTCGGTGCTTTGACACGCTTCTGGTTGTCACGAATGTTGTCGTTTCCATTGTTTGTTCTTTCTAACCACTGATGCTGATATCATCTTGTGATTGTTTCGACATGGCTTGTTGTTGCTGACAACTACCGGTATAACAACTACAATACCAACTACACAAATCTCCATTCTTACGCAGATGCGCAAGGCTAGCAAACGTCCTTCCGACTGGCTACGATTGATCTGCAAAGACTGGACCGAAGACAATGAAGTTCTCGCCGAAACGGCAGATGCCAAATTCTTACAATACAAGCCTTACCTCAAGGGACTCCTCAGTAGTCAGCTCTTGTGCCGTCTCTCCATTCCTCCTACGAAGGATATGGACACTCCCATTGTAGACTTTTGGGGTATTTGCGGCATCCACGATGAGTTTGACAAGGCCTACATTGTCGCTCAAGTGGAGCGTTTCTCCAACCTATACAACATTCGAGGACCTTCCTATCTTGATGAACCATCACCCAGTGTAGATTCGGCTCTCTTTGATGATCATGCTGCCACGGTAGCTGCAGCTGCTGCCGCGGCCAATGGGGGAACTCTCATGCCCTTTTTGAACGATGCTACGGTAGCCGCTGTGGCGGCGGCCGCGGCTGCTTCGGATGTCGCCAAGGGGCTCAACAAGAAACAAGCAGCCGAAGTTACCAAGGCTCATCGTCTCGCCAAGGATGCCGAGAAGGCACTTGAACTCGAGCGGCGGCAGAACCAAAAGCGAGAGCAACGACGCATCAGTCAAGAACGCAAAGAACAAAAGGCTCGTGAACGGGAAGCTCAAGCGATCCGCAAGGCTGCGGAACGGATTACACGGGATGCTGCCCGGGACGAGAAGCGGCAATCCAAGTTGCGTTTGCGCCAGCAACGAGAACACTTTGCACAAGAACAAAAGGAAGCTGCCCTCAAGCGAGCGGCCGAGTTGGTAGCTTCCAACCGCGTGCCTATTGAGATTACAAGAGGAGCTGCAGCTGCCAAGGCCGCTGCCAATGCGGCGCTTTCCCATTTGCCCATTTCCACACCATCTCCGGAACCAGAATCGAAGAAACAACGATCTGCCATTGTGGTTTCCACTGCCTACGATCTACACCAAATCGTTACGCACTCCAAGAATCTATGGGCCAAATACAACGCTATTGCCAAAGAACACAATCAAAAAGTCAATTGGATCACAGTCGCGAAAGAACTGGGGATTCATGTCAAGGTCCGAGAAAAGTATGCGCGCATGCACTTTCGTGCCGAACAACGGGGGTTTGACTGGGTCAAGAATGGTCACTGGAAGATCAAGGATCACCCCGAGATCTTTCACGAACCCACCGACGCCGAACAAAAGGCTAAAATGCCGCCACCTCCGCCTGACGCCCATCTCACTGTGTTGATCAACGAAAACAACAAGGAAATTGGGCAGGTGGCCAACAACGCTGCCGCCGCCGCGACCATGGGAGTTTCCGATGCTGCGGTTGCTGCTGCCGCAGCGGTCGTCACCGCAGGGGGTGGTGCCGAAACTACGGACCATCATGTGCATACCGAAGATTCGACCACAGCGGCAGCGGTAGCGGCTACCTTGGAAGATGTGGAATCGCATGTTGTTATTTAGAATACCTATTATCTACACTATTACTCTATACTATGATTTTACTATACGATACAACTACAAATACTACTCTTTCTGATCGTAGGATGTGGTTCTGTTTTGTTTTCCAGATTTGTTTGTTGCTAGCATTACAAATAGCCAAGCTCATACAATCCCAGCAGTACGTAGTACGTTGAATGTTGTGGTTTTGCTTGGTTTTGCAGTCGCACCAGTCGTACATGTTCCAATCGTACATGCTTCGTCTGACATCCCACCCGTCAGGCTCGTCTGTACCTCGAATGACCCGAGTCGAGTCGAACAGACAAGAAAATCGTGCGGGATTTTTTGGGTGTGACAACCACCACAACGCAACACTCCCGTTCTCCGATTGATTCAAGAAGTGCAAGCGTCGTCCAAGGAACGACGACGATATGAAGCAATAAGAGATCCAGGCCTGTACCGTACGAACCACTCCATACCTTCCTATTGAGCCTCGACACAAACAACAGGGCGAGAGCACTGCAGCTACTGCGGCCGTCGATCCATTCCCATTCCACGAGGCATTGTTGTTGTCGGAGGACACACGTTTGACTGATTCGACTACCGGTAACACAGCAGTGTCATCATTCAGCCATCCCATCCGATCCGATTCACAGGTCAATCACCACCAACAACACCAGCACAACAACAAGTGCATCCTCCTCCTCTTGTGTTGCTAACATTCTACTACTAGTAGCTCTTTAGTAGCCAAAGCTACGGTACCGTACTTCCCCCCGTTTCATCATGGCTTCCACCATTTTGTACAAATTCCAGTCGGGAACGACGTTTGAGGCGTTGCCTCTTCCTGGCTCGGCAGCTCGTTTGTTTGATGTCAAAAAAGCCATCGTCAAGGCCAAAAAATTGGACAATACTGGATCGATGGAATTCGATTTGGGTGTCCGCAATGCCGATACACAAGAAGAATATGTCAATGAGAGTATGTTGCTTCCTCGAGGGACGCGCTTGATTGTGCAGCGTCTTCCTGCCGCGAGGGGACATGGCTTTTTGGCACGCATGGCGAGGAATGAATATGCCGGAGTGCCGGGAACGGCAGGGGCAGCGGGAGCGTCGGCATCGTCTGTACCGTCCGGCTTTTATACGTTGGAAAGTCGAGGACGAGAAGATGATGAATTTGTCCAATCCAATAGTAATGTCGTTGGTGACGATGAAAAGGAATTGGCTGCGTTGCAAGCGGCCACCAACATGTCAGCTTCCGGTCCTGCTATGACCGGAGGGTATGTTGTCCCTCGACCCGCCGGAAGTGGGCCTCCTCCAAGAGGTCCTCCCGGTGGCCCTCCTTCTATGGGTGGTGGTCCTCCCAAACCAGGTTTTGTCCGACACGCCGATCCAGAATTGCGAGAACAAGAGAAACAACAAATGCCCAAGAAACGTGCCACCGGTATTCCCCGAACCTTTCTCAATCTCAATGCGCCACCCAAAACCGAGGCCAACCAAGAAGGCGACGACAATGTCCCACTCTTGCAACCCAACGCGATTGGTTTCAAAGAATTGGTCAACCGCGGTGGAGGTCAATCCGAAAATATTGCTGGCACCCGCCGGGATCTCGATTATGCACTCAAGTTAACGGCCTCTACCGTCCCCGAACATCTTCAATGTGGTATTTGTAATGGTGTAGTAAAAAATGCCATGTTATTGCCCTGGGATCCAGAAGGTCGCACTGCGTGTGATACCTGCATTCGGGATGCCTTGACACAAAATGGATTTCGTTGTCCTCTCACTGGTATGGACGGAGTCAGTCCGGATGATTTGATTGCTAATATGGGTTTGCGCAAAGCTGCCGAATTGTTCATTCAAAGTGTCATGGAAAAAGTCGATGAAATTGAAAAACAACAAGTCGAAGAAGCCGAAGTTACCATGGACGTCGATGCCAAAACGACCGAAGCTAGTGTATTGGATGGAGATGGCGTGGAAAAAGGTGTCATTGTATCCAAGAAAATGACCTTGGCCAGCAAACGAGGACCCAACGATGATATCTTGGATGCCGATGCGGATTTTGGGGGCGATGTCTTTGCCATTGAAACACCCAAAGCCAAGGACGAATCGGAAGACGCAGAAGCCGATACCAAAAAGGATGAAACAAATGCTCCGACATCGACGGGAGAAGCCGATACCAAAAAGAGCAAGGAAAGCGATGCGGCTACCAGTGCCAAACCCTCCTCGGAGGAAACAGAAAAAACCGAGACAACCACACCAGGCACTCCCACGGCATCGGACACCCTTGCACCCAACAACAGCAATACTGCTGCCACGGAAGAAAAGGCTTCTGAACAGCCACCCCAATCGACTAATACCACTACATCCACAACAGCAGCAGCAGCAGCTGTAGCTCCAGCTCAACCCGAAGCTCCAGCTCCCAAACGTCGCGAACGTCGTCGACGAGGTCCTCCGGTAGGTTATGCCATGGGTCCTGCAGGAGCCCGTGCCGTCGGTGGTACCGGTGCTCGCATGCAAATGCCACCCATGGACCGTGGAGGTCCACCTCCTTCTCCTCACAATAGTGACAATGGCAATGGCGGTGGTGGTCCACGAGGAAGCGATCATGGTAACAACCATTCCTCTCGAGGAGGAGGTGGATATCGTGGTGGTGGAGGACGTGGTGGTGGTAGTCGTGACCGAAGCAATCGTGGTGATGGTGGGGATCGCTATCGTGATCGTGATCGTGGCGGTGACGATGATGACAATAGCTCTCGTGGAACCAAACGAAGCTACGATGATCATTCCCGAGACAACAACAATTACGAAGGAGGTGGCGGCGGTGGAGGTCATTCCTCCAACAAACGACCCTACAATGATCGTGGAGGCAATCATTCTCGTGGACCACCACGAGAGTTCCGTGGCGAGGATCGTGGAGGTCGAGGCGGTGGATACCGTGGTGGTGGCCGCGGCGGAGGACGTGGTGGACGAGGAGGAGGAAACTATCGCGGTGGACGAGGTGGTGGAGGCTATGGAGGAGGACGTGGTAGATACTAAAACGCTTTAGAAACATCGGGTATAGAAATACTATATCCTCAAAAGGAATTAGGGATGATGCGTTTCTATCGAAAAAAGATTATGGTACCGTTTATTCAATTAAAATAGTCATAGGTACTAACTAGTACAAATAATAGGTGATATAGTCAACAAATAATTTCGAACATACTAGTACTAGTCACAGGGACATACTTTTAGTGATAGAATATAGACATTCCGTGGAACGCTGTTATCACAGATGATGTCATCGTCAACATTCTGCAAATACTGCCTCTTTGGCTTCGGAAGAGGATGATGGTTCTGCTTGCGAACGACTGCTGACCAACGTTGGAGTCGTCGTTGGAACCTGGGGAAGATCCAAATCGTCCAGCGCCCCCATTTCCAGTTCCAATTCCTTCATGAGATCATCATCATCCACCATTACTGCACTGACATCCGCAGACAAAAGCTCATTGACCTCTAGGGCAATATCATTACTGTCACGAATAGAATCCATCAACTCATCCAATTTTGTAACCGTATTTTCTCCCTGTAGACTGCTGAGTTGCTTGCTGCCTTGTTGAAGTGCTTCCATAACCTTCAAGTTTTCGACAGCTCTCTCAATAGAAAGTTGCATTTGTTCGAGCGATTCAAGTACAGAATTGATTCGGTCGGATTCCATTTGACACCGTTTTGCCTTTTTCATGTGACGGAGGGCACTTCGCTTGTTTCCTTCCTTGAGTTTTTCTTTGGCCAAACGTTTGGCCTCGTCTTCGTCTTGAGACATTTTTATGAGGGCATTTTCTTGACTTTCAATCGTACTTTCAAGCAAAGCAATAGTTTTCTCTCCTTCTTGTTGTTTCTTGGATACGACGGAAATGGTGGCTTCTGCTGTCGCTTCCCCGGAAGCAACGACTTCGGTTGGGATCGCGGATGCAGTCGTAGTTGTATCCTCCTTTTTGCTCCTTCGGAACATGCCTCGAATTCCAGTTTTCTTGGAACTCGAAGATGCCTCAGTAATTCCACTCGCCACTGTATCATCTGACTTTTGTTTGACAGGTTGTGTCTTGTTGACCTTGGAAGAAACCCGTTTAATGGATCTGTGTTTCTCGTCTTCCAGTCCAGCCGCCATGCGAGCTTTTTGCAGTTTCGCCATTTCTTCTGCCATTTTCATTCCGGTCTTTCCGGCTGAAGCTCCCAAGCCTACAAACACCATGATAACAACTTGATTCTTGTTGTGAATAGAAGTTCCAGTTCGTTAGTCGTCGTAGGAAAAAGTGGATTGTTGATTGTTGGACACTGCTGCTGCTGTTACGACTTTTTCACGACGAACGCTCACCGTGCGATTTGTGTGAGGGGTGAGTAGCAATGGGCTGTTTCCATTGGACAAACTGGCGAGCGCCAATTATTGCCTGTCTAGTTGAGAATCTGAAGATTCGGCCTAGATTCGAGAGGTACGACTCAATTTTGCTTCGGATGCAATACCACCATCACCACCATGAAGAATTCAGATCCTAGCAACAAAGGGGACCTCGAAACAAGAATGTTGTTCTGATGAGACAGGAAGAAGGAGATCAACGCTCTTCAATGGTGTCGTAATAGTGATGTTGTGTTTCAACCCAGCTACCGGTACCTCCTCCACGATGGTAAAAACTACGACAACAAGGAGAACTAGTACAGCAACTACTAGGTAGAAGAAGAGTAATAAGACTTCCTCCTCACAGGGTAGTAAAACACGATATTTAGTCGTAGTGCTACGAGGGAGCGACGAAAATTCTATTTAGCTTTTTCAAGCGACGGTACAAGAACAAATAAACAAAAGATCTACGTACGTAGTAGGTAGTAGCTCAACGCAAACGTGCATGCACGTTGTTCAATCAATACAAGATTGCCTCCTTTGTTGTCTCTGCTGGCCTTTCTTTCAACACGGGTGTTGTTCTTGGGACTTCTGGGAATGATGGCAATGGTGCCATGACAGCAGCAGTTGGACTAGAGTTCCCCATTTCCATTTCCAATTCCTTGAGAAGATCGTCATCATCCAATATGACAGCGGTGACATCTGCGGATAGAAGTTCATTGACTTCGAGGGCAATATCATTGCTGTCACGAATGGTGTCCATCAACTCATCCAGTTTGTCAACCGTCTTGGTGCCTTGCAAATTGCTGAGCTGCTGGCTACTGACTTGAAGAGCCTCCATCACCTTCAAGTTGTCGACAGCTCGCTCGATAGAGAGTTGCATTTGCTCCAGAGACTCAATCACTGAATTGATCTTTTCCGTCTCCAACTCGCATCGCTTCGCTTTCTTCATGAATCGCAGGGCACCACGTTTGTTCCCTGCTTGCATTTGTTCCTTGGCTGATTGCTTGCAGGCAACAATGTCCTTGGACATGCGGGATAGGGCCTCGTCTTGACTTTCAATTGTTCTTTCAAGCATGACCAAAGTCGCCTCTCCTTCCTGTTGTTTCTTGGTTGCCGCAGAGATGATCTTGGACTCTCTTGTTTCTTCACCAGTAGCAACCACTTCTATGGGAATGGCTTCTTTGGACTTTTTGCCTGACATTCGTTTGAGACCTCCAAAGATACTTCCCCTTGACTTCTTGGAGCTTAGAGATGGAGCATCCGTCAAGGCACTTGTCACGGAACCATCATCTGAATGTTTCGAGGTCTTGGATATGGAGCCAGATCGACCCCGTCCTTGTTGAGCAGGTGATGCTGCTGCTCCAGCACCACCGGCAGCCTGCTTGACCTTTCGCTGCCGGTCTCGTTCCAACATGTACTGCGCCATGGCCATGCCATTGTTTTTGGCAGATCCAATGTTTCCGAGCATCATGGTGAAGTGACAAAAAAATTCTTGTTGGAGGGAGGTACGACGGTAGCGAGCGTTCTCGTTGTTGTCAAGTAAGTTTATGAAACCGGGACGTTTTCAGATCTTGTCTCAACAAGAAGAACAAGAATTCTTAGTCGCCTCGCGAGCGAATCTTGAGGAAAGTGTCAAGATTCGTCCGTCGTGATGTCGCACATTATTACTGCCCACTGCCCACCACCAGGCCGTCGATGCTTGCGGAAAACAAAAAATATCATCAACAACCATCCCTTCATCCCACTCTAGCAGAACAACATGCACCGCTAAAATGGAGCCATTCACGTAGTTTTGAGCACAAATACCGACATTAGATGAGACTTCAAAGCCCAAGTGCTACTCTCCAACTGAGTCAATTCTTGTCCTAGTCGTCAACTAGATCATCTCTCAAGTTATTGTCCCGACAGATAGAGATAGGACACGAACTCGAGGTGCTCTGGTAACCTTATTATTCGTGAACATGGAAGATTCACAAATACATCGCACAACCGGGATTTGTTCGTTCGGTCCGTTGTCGACAAGCAATGCACCTTCGGACAATGGTAGTTGCTGCAAGTCCAACTCCAAGTGCAACAATGACAACTGACATAATAATCGCCATCTTTGCAATTATGCTCAAGGGTTGCTTGATAGACACTATGCCTCTTCTTGCTCCCTTCCGACCAGTTACAAAGATGTAGTAGGTATCACCTTCGTTGACTTTGAACTGATACCTCACACCATCATCTTCAAAGTGCACAGGACGGTCAAATAGATCCCTTTTTGTTTTGTCCTTTCCCTTTACACAAATTAATGGATCACAAGTGCCTTGAAAGACTGCAACTGTTGGACGGAAGTAGTCGTTTTCATCAGGGATCACGCTCACAGTAAAGCGCGTCCCCTCTGCAGTGTACTTAAACCACAGTCCCCCCCTTGAGTAGTCGTGAACCAGACATTCTTCGTCATCAACCGAGTAACCTGGAGAAACGTCATTTCCGTCAAAGTCGGTTTTGAAAGGCAACGACGGGACATTGATCGCTGATGTACAAATATCACCCTCCGTGTCTCCCAGTTTCTCAATTGTCAAATTTGTTGCTCCGAATTCTCCCCACAAATAATCATATATTTGATCACCGTAGACCAAAATATAGTAGGTTTTTCCCGCCCGCATTGCCATCTGGACGATGTTCATGTAGCTAGAAGTGCTTTCACTAACGGAACATTTGATGTTCTCGCAGCTTTCGCCTGTGAAGATAGCAAGCCCAGGGTAAAGGTCCCTCTGAGAATAATCTGTCAAAGATATTTGTACTCGCTGATCCTCGGACGGCGTGTACTGATACCATAAAACTTTGTCTCTGTAGTTCAAACCTCCACATTCGGATGTGGCGATGGAGGGGAATGCCAGTGTGTTGTCTGCTACCACACTAAAGGGCAAGTAAGGCACAGACATAGCATCCAAACAATTATCATTCTCAACCCTACCCAAAGAAGGGATCGAGAGCTCTGCAGACCACACATCATAGGGACTGCTCGCCGTGTAATCCTCAGCTGTCGCTACCGCGATATAGTATGTTTCCCCTGCATAGGCTGGGAATGATAGTGTATCACGGTCATAATCGTCTCTGCAGTGTACGCAAGTCAATGAACCGCACGTGTCACCTCGAAGGACAGCAAAACCCAATCTCGAAGAATAATATGATGATGAAACGCAACCGAATTCCACCATTTCATCCTGAGTTGCAGTATACTTGTACCAATAGGCTCTGGTATAATAAAGTGTTTCTGGCTGTGCAAGAGCGATAGTATAAGTTGCTGTCCAATCGATTTCAAATGGTGCACTTTCAATTGTTGGAATCGTGATCGCGGCATTGCAAAACTCAACGCTCATGATGGATCTGATCGACATAGTCACAATCCCGCTGTATGGTTGGCCATGGGAATCTTCTCCGACCCCAACAATCATGAAGTAGTACGTATTCCCAACATTGACAGGTAGAGTTACGAACTCTCTGGCATAGTCAACAACATCGATGCAAGTCAGCTCGTCGCAGGCAGGACCCTCTAAGATGACGATTCTCATTTTGTACTCGTAGCTCATCATCACATTCAACACATCGTTTTCTGTTGGCGTGAATTTATACCAAGCGCCCATACTACGAGTACCCTGTTTGAAACAAGGCAAGTTTGGTGACGAGATGGGCGTGGCTAACGTTGTGTTCACAGTATCTTGCCAAGACCCGAAGGCGTCCATTTCAATGGTTGAGGCTTGCTCACACGAATCATTGACAAGTGCGGCTATCCTTCTTGGAAAGGCAAAAAGAGCCACAAGGACACAAACGAATCGGGATATATTCATCATGAGGTGCCGTTGTAGTAAGATTTTTTGTGCCGATGTTGTGGGCCAAAAAATATATAATGTGCGGCACCGCGAGTACGAGTCGAAAAATACGATTCATTGATGTGCCGTTTTCATAAGATTCTGCAGAGATTCGTTCGACGTTCGACCAACCGACAACGGATGATAGGGTTTGCGGTTGGTCCAATGAAGATGATCAAAACCTCCAATGGACACTGGCAACAGCTTCAGGGTAAACACACACATGGCTTGTTGATGGGGTATCCAACAGTCAAAACCAAAATAGCAGAATGTTGTGGAGCAAACCAACATTTGTGGCTCCACCACGTCCATGATGTAGCACTATTATCAAGAATACCAATCCCTTCATCCTAGCACTCGACAACAACGTCCACTGCGAAAATGGAACTCTTCACGTTTTGAACACAAATACCGAACCCTAGATGAGACTCCAAAGTCCAAGTGCTACTGTACTAGTACTAACCCACTGAGTCAATTATTGTCCTATTCGTCAACTAGAACATCTCTTCCTAGTAGTCCCGGTCAAATTCCTTTTTGTGACCATGAAGAGTCATTAAAGATGGACTTCACAGTCAGTGTCTCCTTGTTGATTCGTTCGTCGTCGACGAACAATGTAAACTCTGATAATGACAGCTACGCCGAGGCCAACAATGATGGCCGACGCAATAATTGCCACTTTTGCACCTTTGCTCAAGGGTTTCTCGATGTACAAGGTGCCTCGTCCTGTTTCATACGACCACCAATCATAACCAGTCACAAAGATGTAGTAGATATCATCTTTGTTGGCATTAAACTTCAACGTCGCGCCATACGTACGCTCCGAAATTGCGATGCCCTTTACACAAATTAGTGAATCGCACGTGCCTTGAAAGACAGCGACTTGTGGATTGGAAAAGTGAGTGTCCACTCTCACAGAAATGCTCTTACTCTTCGATGCGGTATACTTGTACCATAGGCCCCTTGAGTAGTCGTCAACCTGGCATTCCTCATCGTAAAACGAATAGCCAGGAGGTGCTTTGAGTTTGTCGAAGTTCACTTTGAAAGGCAGCGATGGGACGTCGATTGCTGATGTGCAAATGTCACCGTTAGCGTCTCCCAGTTTATCAATGGTCAAGGTCGTTGCCCCAAACGTTCCCCATTGACGAAGGCCGTAATGATAGCCAAAGACCAAAATATAGTAGGTTTCCCCAGCGCGCATTGCCATCTGGACAACTTCGTCTACAACATCTGAGTGCCACGAAGACGGGGTATACGCGTCCCAGGTGGACGCCAGGATTGAACATGTGATATTCTCGCAACTTTCGCCTGTGAAAATAGCAAGCTCAGGATTGTAATACGTTGAAAAGCCCTCTGACTCCGGAGGATCGGTCACAGCTATTTGTACTCGCTGATCCTCGGATGGCGTATACTGATACCACAAAGCCTTGACTCCGTGCAAAGAAACTACACATTCGGATGTGACGACGGAGGGGAATGCCAATGTTGTGTTTGCTTGTACATGAAAAGGCAAGTACGGTACGGTCATAGCATCCAAGCAATGATCATTCTCAATGTTTCTACCCAAGGATGTGATCGTGAGCTCTTCAGACCACCTAAAGGGACCGCTCGTCGCGTAATCCATTTCTATCACTACCGCGATAAAGTAAGTTTCTCCTGCGTAGGCTGGGAATGATAGTGCGTCACGGTAATAAAAGTCTCTGCAGTGCACGCAAGTCAATGAACCGCAACTGTCACCTCGAAGGACACTAAAGCCCAGACTAGAGCAATATGAGTCGGAGCAGCCGAATTCCACCATTCTTCTTGAGTTGCAGTATATTTGTACCAATAGGCTCTGGTAACATGAAGTTTTTCTTCCCCGTCACACAAAGATGAATTGGCCAAGCAGGGCTCTGCAGGATCGATAGTAAGAGTAGCTGTCCAATTGATTACAGTGGGCGTAGTGTCAACTGTTGGAATCGTGATCGCGGCACTGCAAAATTCATCGCCCTTGATGGATCTGATCGACCAAGTCACAAACCCGCTGTACGGCTGGCCGGAGGAATCTTCTCCGTCCCCAACGATCAAGAAGTAGTATGTATGCCCAACATTGACAGGTAGAGTTAGGAACTGCTCGTCAAATGAGCTTTCATCCACACAAATCAGCTTGTCACAGGCAGGACCCATAAAGATGACTATTCCCAGTCTAAATTCGACATCTCGCATCACCACACTCAACACATCATTTTCTGTAGGGGTAAACTTATACCAAGCGCCCACACTACCATGTTCGATACAGGTTGAGTTGGGCGACGAGATGGGGGTGGTGGCAAACGTTGTGTTCACAGAATCCTCCCAGGCCCCGAAGGCGTCCATTTCAATGATTGAGGCCTGCTCGCACGCATCATTGACAAGTGCGGCTATCCTTCCTGGAGTGGCAAGAAGAGCCACAAGGGAACAAAGGAACCGGAATATACTCTTCATGAGGCGCCGTTGTTGTACCAAGATCTTTTCTGTGTTTTTCGTTCCCAAAGAAGGAAAATGTGACACTGGTGTAGCGGTACCTGGAACTTCACTTTCAATGATTTTCCGAAGAAAAACGCGTTGTACAACAGTGGGTACGAGTACTCGTACCGAACGTGCCGTAGACAAACTGAAGAACATTCCAAAGTGTGGCGATTTCAGGAGTTCCGTGTTGGATTCGCTCGACTTCACCAAAACAACATGCAAACAAAACCACCCTCCAAGGAAGTACCAAGTAACATGATGGTACAACACACACATGGTTGGTTGAAGGGGCATGCAGCAGTCTAAAACAAAACTTGTTGTTCAATTTCTTAGAGCTTCACAGCTTGCATAGTCGGTTCTTTTGTCGGGTCGATCCTTGCCTTGTTTTGTCATATTATGTTGTACAACATGTCGGTATGCTACTCCTCATTGAGTAACCTTCCATTCACTTTGTGTATAACCCAATTGGAGTGCCGCCCTTTCAAGTCAAACCACCGGAGCAAATGTTAGACTATTCCTTCCACCACCATAAACCATAAACCATTCCCATTGAATCCAGACAAACCAACAAAAGTATACGAAAACTCTGCCAACGTACCGTTGTTGTGCTTTGGACAATTGGTTCCATGGAGTAGCAAACAAACCTTGTGACTCCACGTCCATGTTCCAGGAAACAGGATCGTATCCCAAAAGTTGCGCGGCTTGTTGTTCTCGATCGGGAAGTTCATCCCAGGAATGATCTTCGCTCCATTGCATCGTGAGACAGGAAGACTCTTCATCCTCTTCTTCTTTGGGACGATTGGGTTCTAGAAAAGGACTGTACAAACAGTATGACAGGGCTTCTTGGACGCCTTCTCGACTGACTTCCCCTCCCCAACCGTAGGCTAATTGTAATGTTTGAAAAATAGGTGTGTTCTTGTATTCTTTCCATGGGTTTGTTTTCAAAAGTCCAGACAATTGCAATGCTTGTATCCACCAATCTTGTGTGTAGAGACGCTGGGGTCGTTCTGCCAAATATCCGTCGGAATGGACAAAGGAGTGATCGCGAAGGACTTGTACCAACTGTCGTGATTGAGCGTCGGAAACTTCAGGGATTCGTTTCGAAAGCAAGAGATCGTGAACCTTGAGTGGCATTAACATGAGATGTTTTCCTTGTACCTGTTGACAGGATTCGAGGCGTTGAACCAAGGACATGGCCATGGAGCCAGTGGGGACATCGCGATCATAGGTAATGTACACTTGGCAGGTGATTCCTTGATTGGTGGTAGGCGACGCCGCATCGAGGGAAACAAATCCATTCAGTTGAAGTTCATAGGAAATGGCTTGCACAAACGCACCACCATTTCCGGATCCCAACGCCAATAAAGGAATGACAGAGGAAGGTATTGCCAAATTGTCCTCGACGAGATGTCGGGTAATTTCTTCCAACACCAAGCCCACTCGTTCTCGATCCTCTTCCACCGTCCAACATTTCGTGTTTTGGTTCGACGCCGAAATCGCAACGACAGCCATCCCCAAACTACCCACAGCAATATCGACAATCGCACGCTCTTCCGCCAGTCCCTGACAATTGGGACAATCTTGTTGCGATTTAGCGAACCAATGCAAATGCGATCTTCCACAAGGATGTGCTAGAAACAAGATACCCGAAACAACTTGTCGGTTGGTCGGCAGACCCACAAGGACATCAATATCCTTCTTGATGGTCCTGGCAACAATGCGGATTGGAGAGTTATTGGCAGAGGAGGAAGCGGCGGAGAAAGACAATCCAGCAGCTGCTGTATCACCGAAACACAGACTCCAGATCCATCGCGTCAATCCTACCAACAAAAGAGCCGCCAAGAAACCTCGAGCAAAGTCATTCCGTGCAATATTCTGTAGTAGCAAGGGTACTCGTACTCGTGCCGTACGAGATGTACTCCTCTGTCTAGTTCTACTAGGAGATACAACATTCATGTTGTTACAGTGGTGTGAACCGTGTGAACCGTGTAAAACCACCGCACCCAGCTCTTGGAGACGACGTCACAAACGGGATACCCACCATCTCGTGACTTGACCAATCAGACCCGCTCCTGGGTGCACGATTGAAGCTGTTGCCAATCGATACAGAGAAACACAACTTTATGAAACCAAACTTCTCTCTCTCCTTTCAACCGGCAATCCTGGTTCAGTTGGTAAACAACATCTGAGTCTTGATAACTGGTATGATGAGCCACGAGTTGGAATCATGGGGTTTCTCCACCACCACCACCACCATCATTGCTTGAGGATGCACCACCAGCAGCAACAAAGCAGCAGCAGGAGTACCGTACTTTCAGTCGACTGACAAGAATTCGACGTTTCCATCCGACTCACCACCACTTTCGATACTCATCATTTTTGCTCCATGTCTTGTAGTTCATGGTGATAGCTAATTTATGTTTTGTTCCTTCATCTTGGTGGAACTACTATTTTGCATCTTGTCGCTTTTCTAGGAGAAGTACTACGAGAGTACTACCGCCGGTAGGTGATGCTTGATAGTTGTGTTCTTGCACCTCTAGAGTACGCATTGAACTACTCGCCACTCACCACTACGAACAACATTGCTCCCGATATTATTCTGTAGCAACGGTACCGTACGTACTGTTTTCAAAAACAGCATCTGATCTACTCAGCTCGATTGACCACTCCGAACCAAATCTACCACTCACCTTCAGTGACACTGCGTCATGCATGTGACACCAATGCGACGTGTCATGTTTTTCGCTGCTTTGGGTCATCACAGGCTTCCGACAACGACAAATGACCCTCTTGAGTACCGGTCCACCATTGGAGCGCGTTGGCGGCGGTGGTGGGGTACGTGGTACGGGGTGGTGTAGGTGGTGTCCTCCGACGATAGCAAGGAGGTTGGGACTTCTCTCTCTACTACGAGTAAGAGTGGTGCAGTAGCAAAGTACGAGTACCTTGGAACAGCACTGCTACTACGCATTGTAGTGGTGATAGTGTTGTCATTGTGGTTGTAGTTGTTGTGACTCTTTCGCAGTAGCCAAAAAGAGCTACCGGTAGAGGAAACAAACCCTTCACTTTTTGGTCTGACATTGACAGAGTTAGTGATTGGATTGGCGAATCCTCCTGAAACACAAAAGCACACCACACCGATTAATAGATCAATTTTTTGTTCCAAGCAGCAAGCCAACAAGTTCATTCGTTCGTCATCATGGGGTGCTGCGAGTCTATGGAGGAGAGCTCCTACATTGAGGGAGAAGAAGGGCAAGAAACCGCTGTCAAACAACCCGAAAAAGCGCTGCGAAAAGTCGAAGCGAGTGACGAACCCAAAGAGATTGTTTGTGGAGGTTTGAGATTGCGTTACGCATTTCTCAGTCAAAAGGGTTTCTATCCAGACGATCCTCACAAGCCCAACCAGGATGCTTACAGTATTACCGAGCGTTTTGGCAACCGCGAGTCCAACGATGCCTACTTTGCTGTCTATGATGGACATGGAAGGGATGGGGATTTGTGTGCCCAGTTTGCCAGAGACAAGATCCCTGGATACCTTGCCAAGCACATCAACCGAGCCAAGGAGAAGGAGGCTAGGAACCACAAGGCGGACTTGGATCGATTGACCAGTCGCACACAAGGAGATCCCCTGGCGCACGTGGAACTCTCCAAGGAGCAGTTCCAAGCGTCGGCACTCCGAGCACACGTCGAGTGCAACCAAGCCATGCACCACGATCCTAGCTTGGATGATTCCTTGAGTGGATCTACTGCCATTTCTGTATACTTCCATGGCCGACGCAACCGTATTACCATTTGCAATGTAGGGGATAGTCGAGCCATTGTTGGAAAGCAAGATGGCCGGGCACTCAAGGCATTCCCACTCTCGCGTGATCAAACTCCCTACCGAAAGGATGAGCGAGCACGTATCAAGGCCATGGGAGCCCGTATTCTCAGTTTGGATCAGTTGGAGGGTCTTGAGCCCATCAATGAAAACGATGATTCAGGAAACGAGGAAGACCTCGAGTTGGGAGAGGAATTGGATGAGGGAGGTGACCCTCCACGTGTTTGGTCTCCCAATGGAGACTATCCAGGAACTGCCTTTACACGTTCCTTGGGAGATGCCATGGCGGAAGAGTTGGGAGTCTTCGCCGAGCCTGAAATGTTGACCCGCGAAATCAAGCCGGAAGATCGAGTGATTGTCTTGGCCAGTGATGGTATCTACGAATTCTTGACCAACCAGAGTGTCGTTGATATTTGTGCCAAGTTCACGGACCCCCTTCAAGCCTGCCGTGCGGTCGTTGCCGAGAGTTATGAGTTGTGGCTCCAATACGAACTGCGAACCGATGATATCACCATTATTGTCATCTTTGTAGACCAAGTGTTGGAAGCCAGCATGATGGCCCGTGAGTTCGTCACTGCCTCCAAGCGCGATTTGGGAAGTCTCATCGCCAATGGAGATGAAGAAGAGGAAGAGGAACGTCATGAATTGATGACAGAGGAGGGATTGCGTCCTGTCCGTACACGCATGACCAAGGAGAAGGCCCAAGAAATTGAAAAGTTGAAGCAACAGGCTCTGGACGCAGAAGATTACATGGAAGAAATGAATAAGGAAGTCGATTTGGAGAAGCTCTATACAGAGAAGACTGCCTCCGAGAAGGCTCGTATTGCGGATGCTATCAAGACATCTGTCATGTTCCGAAACATTACGAACGATCAACGGGAAATGATCTTTGGTGTCATGGAGCCCATCCCTGTTAAGGCTGGAACTTGGGTTATCAAGCAAGGATCTGTGGGGGACCGTTTCTACATTATTGATGAGGGCAAGTTTGAAGTCCGCATCGTGCCGGATGGAGAAACCGATGATGGATCGGGTGGTGCCCTCATTCACGTTTACGAAGGATCGGTGGCCAAGCATTCTCACCCTTGTTTCGGAGAATTAGCCCTCATGTACTCTGCTCCTCGTTCTGCCTCCATTATTGCAAGGTCGGATGGTCACTTGTGGGGTTTGCACCGTTCCGCTTTCAGGCAGGTTCTTGCGCAAGCACAGGGTACAAGGAAGGAACTCATGAAGACTTTGTCCTCCATTACTATTTTCAAGGGTCTTTCGGAAGAGGAAATCCGAAAGTTGGCTTCGGCTTTCGATGAGATTGCCTTTGGCCGTGGAGAGAATATTGTGGAGCAAAGTCACTTTGGAGACTCCATGTTTGTGATCACATCTGGATCGTGCGGTACGTCATTGTACTGGTGATGTCTGTGGGATAGAACGTCTACTGCGCTCGCTCGTGCTAATCCTTTGTTGTCTGTCTGGTATTCACTACAGAATTGGTCAAACTCGTCAAGGGAGTTCCTCGCAATCTAACACTCAAGGCAGGTGACTACTTTGGTCACGAAGTCATGGTGGATCAGCAAAAGTATGCCGCTACGGTCATTTCGTTGCAAACCACCACTGGATGGAAAATCGACAGAACTGTTCTTTCCCAGACTGTCCCTCTGGACAAGCTGAGACGATCGGGGCATTAGGTTGGTGAAGTTGATTCCGATTTCTACAACCAACCAACCAACACGGAAATGCTGATACTCTACTGATACTCATAGTAGGAATATTTTAAGAAAGTAACTTCACCTCATGTCGATCGATTGTTCTACTGTAGTACTGCATAGACTAACGTTGGTAGTACTGTACCAGGTACAGTACGGTATGGAAGAATGTTCGGAACCTTTCAAAACCAGTCTAGAGCTCCGACTTGGGTCCATCAATACCCAATCGGGGAATCTCTTCCTTGGGGCATCGATCCATGACAACATCCAAACCTGCTTCGTTGGCAGTCTTGGCAGCAGCTTCATGGATGACTCCATGTTGCATCCAAACAGCCTTGGCCCCCACTTGAATGGCTTCATCCACAATCGGAGGAACAGCATCGGAATTTCGGAAGATATCTACCATATCGATGGGCTCGGGAATAGATTTCAAGTCAGCATATACAGTTTGACCGAGTAGTTGCTGGCCTTCCAACACTGGGTTCACTGGGACGACATTGTATCCTTTGGACAACAAGAATTGCATCACGTAGTTGGAAGCTCTTTCTGGCTTGGGCGATGCTCCAACTAAGGCAATGGTCTTGGTCTGTGTAAGAATCTTTCGCATGAGTGCTTCTTCGGATGCTGAAGTCATGGTAGCAAAAGTCAAAGTAAGTGCCTTTCGCCACTGCATTTCGTGCTTCCACCAACCAAAAAAACCTTCCTGGGCGGTTGTTGGGGTTGTGTTTGTTATTTTTTGTTGTGAACGTGTTTGTGTCAGCACAAAGATCTTTCACAGAAGTCGTAGCGCGAAACCTGACTGGGTCGAAGGGGTCATTTGAGTCTAAACGGTCAAAAGACAGAAGCTCGCGACACGCGACCTCTCGAAATCAGGTACATTATTATGCAGTGGCAAATCCTGGTAACTTATTGAAGAACAAAAGTGGTTTACAACATACAACAACATCATCATCTATCATTTCTTCGTTTGTCAGTTTGAACGATTGGAGAAGTATCGACCTAGGTAGTAGGAGATGAGTGGTGACGAGTCGATTGACACCATCTTTTTGTTTTCCGCCACCACCTTCAAAGCAGTCCTTCAACGAAACCTTCTTCCTTTGCCGACCCACGACGACAGGGACCCTCCTTCCCCTGCTGATTCGACTGCCTGCATGTCGAACGAAACTGACTACTTTTTGGATCCAGAAGTTGGCCATGACCGCTGTGTTGAATAACGAAAGGATTATAGTAAACGTTACTTCATATGGGTAGATACGATTGTTGAGCGATCACAGGGTTTCAACAATGCCAATCTAACAAAATTTCACATTGATCATGATCAATCATCATGCCTTGTTGTTCCTCCTCAAGCCGCACAAGCGGCACTTATCGTCCCTTTGAAATGTTGCCACGAGAAGACATTTATCAATACATCGTCCCATACACTTCGTATCAGGATGATATCATTCGCATGCCTCATTTCAGTCATTTGTGATTGAATGGAGGATGCCAGTTGTTGGGCGTCTCTGCATGCGGAACCTGAAGTGCGTTGCAAAAATAGCAAATGACAAAGGTTGTTGGAGGCGAGCACCCGAATCTCAGAAGGATAGCCAAACGCTTTCCATTTAGCAGTGCTCACTAGCCCAATTGCCATTGTGTACAGTTGTCGTGCCTTGGAGAAGGCTTCATCTGATCCTGTTTGATTTCCGATGCTGTGTTGCAACAGTGCAAGGTTGAAAACAATGGTGGCAGAGATCATGACACTGACAAACGGTTTGGTGTGAGCCTGGAAGTTGTAAGCTCTGCGAATATTCCTGTAGAACAGCGGCCGACTGTAGACAAAGCTATCCGTCCTGGAAAGTCCCCTGATCGACGGGACTATGCTGATGCTTGTTTCTCCTTGTTGTTGTTCAGAAGAAGGAAAGACCGGATCGGAAAGGGTTGGCGGATCAAATTGGTTTCCATGGAGGATGTTAGACTTCACCATTTCGAGACATTGGAGGAGTAGAATCTTTGCTTCCTCATTTCTCCCCACCAACATGAGAGATGCGGCTTGATCATTCCTTGCCACTACCTGGTCCATGATTTTGTGGGCAGTTGCCGCTCTTCGTGACGACGGAGAGATCGATGAAAGAGAGGAATGCCTGTCCGCAACAAATGACGCAGCACACAATGGACAATGTACAATTGTACGATAGTCGAGTACTGTACAAATGTTGTAAGAAGAGCGAAGCTTTTTTTCATCTAAGAGCAGTGTTTAGAGAGCAGCGGTACAACAAAGGAGGAGGAGGAGCTCGAGTTGAAGCGTTATTAATCTTAAGAACAAACTTTTCGGAGTGACACAAGCTGTAAGTGGCAACATTCGTGTATATATGATCAGTGTTTTTGGCATGACCAATGTTGTACTAAATAACTATTATTAGGTATTATCCGCGTGAACGAAAGCGTCAACATGCTCTCGATTAGCGGTGCCGGCGCTGAGCTGGTCCAAACACGCGCCGTCGTGATGCTTCATCGTATGGCAACGTGTCGGGAGTAGTCGGGAGTCGGGAGTCGGTGGAATGAAACAGTAGTACCGTACCTATTTTAGCAGGGCTTCATCTTCGGACGCTACCGCTACCAGTGGTAGCTACTACTACCCGGTAGTAGTAGTAGTAGTAGTAGTAGTAGGCGTAGTGTTCATGATCAAAGTAACATACCGCCTAACGATTCTTTGTGCATTGCATGTTTTTAGATGTTCATTGGTTGGATTTTTTTTTACCAGGAGGATAGTGCTGCCGGATGGCACACCCCTTGAAAAGGATTCGAGTTGGTTATGATCCTACCGACAATTTGAAAGTGACAGTCATCGACTTCGCCCCCCTCCTCTTCTGGAGAAGTCAATGAGTCGATAGACTCCATTCTTTGGATACCGTCAACCTATGTCTCTCAATGAAGCATTAATTTATAAGAAGTCAACCACTGCAGCAGCAGTTTCCCTGCACTACTATGTTCTTCCAAAACCCCATGACATGTTGCGTCTCACATTATGTTGAGAGAAACTGTCCACATTTTTTGGATCAAGCAATACAAAAAGTTGTCATTTTGAATACTACAAAGCTCACTATTTGTCAATTTTACTCTATCTGTGTAGAAAATGCACTGCGATGGCTGGGTACCGTGCTGATGCCATCCGTTCTTCATCCTAGTAGTCCTCCTCCTCAAGCTGCAGAAGCTGCAGATTTTGTCGCCTTGAAATGTTGCCATGAGAACGCATTTATCAATATTTCGTCCCAAACATCTCGTATCAGGACAAGATGTGACAAATCAACACCATTTGTATCATGCCTCATTTGAGACATTTGCAATTGAACGGATGAGGCCAGTTGTTGTGCCTCTCGGCAAGAAGATTCTATGGAAGAGGGCTGAAGAAGCATCAGATGACATAGGTTGTTGGAAGCCAGGACCCGAATCTCTGAGGGGCACCCAAGTGTTTTGCCACTCGTGGAATTCACTAGCCCAATGGCCATTGTGTAAAGCTGGCGTGCCTTGGCGAAGGCTGTTTCAGATCCTGTTTGATTTCCGATGCTGTGTTGCAACAGTGCCAAGTTGAAGACAATGGTGGCAGAAATCATGATGCTAACAAATGGCTTGGAGAAGGATTGGAAATTGTAGGCTCTGTAAATGTGGCGATAGAAAAGAGGCCGAGCATACACAAAGCTGTCTGTTCTGGAAAGACCCCTGATCGAAGGCACCATTGTTCCGCCTCCCACCACCACCGGGGGAGGAGCAGTTGGCGGGTCAAATTGGTTCCCATGCAAGATACTAGACTTTACCATTTCGAGGCATTGGAGCAACAGGGTATTTGCCTCCTCATTTCTCCCCACCAACATGAGTGAGGCAGCCTCATCGTTGCTTGTAACTACCTGGTCCAACACGTTCATCTTCTTGTTGCTTTGTATGAACTCTTTTACGTGCTTCAGGATGACGACATCCCTCGTATTTCGCTACTGGCTGCAATGCCACCTGAAGGAGGAAAACGCCTGTTCGCGAAAATGGTTTCTCCTACAATTCCACCTTTCATGAAGTAGTTCAATGCATCATCATATTCCCCTCCTGACACGAAAACTTAGCACCAATACCGTGGCAACACTATGCAGACACAAACACATAGCTACTACTGCGTGTCAGTATTTGTTTGTATAAGCAATCAAGCTCCCCATAAAGCGGATACTTAACGATTTCACAGATGCCAGGTTGGAAGGCCACGAAATAAACTCTAGGAAATACAGTCAGCTCCTGTTTCGTGGACTAGATCAGTGAGGCATTTTACTCTTTCAACATGTCGTCGTCATGACTTTATGGCTGATGACGGTGGGACCGTCGTATGATGGGAGTCCGAACAACACCTGCCGAAAAACTTCAAAACAAGATGGTAGTAGTGGGGGGATAAACGGAGATTCAAAGCCTCTACTTCTTCTTCAATGAGACGCAGAATGATCCACCGTTACAGATCCGTTTTCAGAGGGAGGACTTTCCAGAACGGACAGCTTCGTTTATGGAAGTCCTCTGTTCTACCGACACGTCTACAGAGCAAATCGTCATTGTCAAGCCCACACCAAGTCTTTTGTCAGTATTGTGATCTCAACGACCATTGTCTTCGACGTTATCAAACAGTAGTGTCAAATGATGTGACCTTCGCCAAGGCATGGTAACTGTACACAATGACTATTAGGTTTCCCATCTGAGATTCGAGTCCTCTCCTCCAACAACCTCTGTCATCTGTTGCTCCTTTGTCGGTCTTCAGCAGGGAGGTCCAACGACTGTCAGCCTCCATTCGATCGCAAAAAACTGTCCGAATAAGGCATACGAATCATACCTTTCTGATACGAAGTGTATGGGACGATATCTTGATAAATGTCTTCTCGTGGCAACATTTCAAAGGGACAATAACATCTGGTGCCGCTTGCGCAGCTTGAGATCCCAGAGGCCATGTTTTCTTGACAGTCGACAGTTTTCTACCTACCTACCAATCATCGTAATATTCATACTAGTACATTATTATAATCATCTACTCTTTATTCAACATTTCGGTGCACAGCACTATATTCAGTTTCTTCTCTTGATCGAGGGGGAATAGCTTTGTTCGAAGTTGTGTGAGGTGACAGGCTTGAAGAATATGGATTTGACTACAAAGGTTTTTCTCTATAGCCTGCATGCAGCATCAAGGCTCTTTTGGGTGCCAAACTGACTCAACCCCTTCGCCTTTGAATTGAACGATCTTCTCTCGAATCCGAATGTCAAAATGCTGTTGCTGTTGTTGTTGTTGTTGTTGTTGTTGTTGCTCTCAGAAAAATATCGTGTTGGGCACGTCGTCGTAGTGCGAGTACCGAACAACGAGTACTGTAGTAGCATCAGCATAACATAACTACCGTCGTACTACCTAGTACTAAACTTCAAGAATGACAATGAATAAAAACTTCTCTATTACATGAACTGATTCCACCTCGTCTTCCTTCCTTTTCAACTTTGATTTGGTCGGATATGTTGTATTAACACGAGTCGTTCTTAATCTTCATTTTCTCTGACGCAACAAGAGGCTCGTACGGTTCCGTTTCTGAACTTCGGATAAGATAGGCAAAGTAGTCACTCTTCTTCAGAGGCCAATCATTTGGCTTATCGGCTTCACTCTCTCCGAGAGTGACAGTTCCTCGCTTGGGTGTTCCAACGCAACCAGATTGACTTCCACAGGTGTACGTCCACAAAGGAGCGGCATCAAGAGCGGTTGCATCCGAATTCTTGTCGTAAATACCAATCCAATCTCCAACTTCAGGCTCACAGTTCACGAAATTGATATCAATTTCTTGTCCAATGGCAACACAAGCATCGGCCCACTCAATACTGGGTACACAGACGTTGGTAGGAGACGCGGTTGGCCTTGTAGTCGGACGTTTCGTGGGAGCATCAGTGGCGACTGGGGTTGGTTTCGCCGACGGAGAAGTGGTAGGACGACCAGTTGGCCTGACGGATGGCATGCCTGTGGGGTATTGTGTAGGACTTTCCGTAGGACTGCATTGTGTGCAGCAATCACAGAGCACTACATGGCAATCAACGTACAAAGTTTCCAAAGTTAAATCACACACTTCACGAGGAACATCTCCAGAGAGGTTGTTGAACGCCACTTCCAAATCCATGAGCCCGTTCAAATCTCCAAGCGACTTGGGAATTGTACCGTTAAGTTTGTTTCCTTCCAAAGCCAGTACCTCTGTAGGAACAAAATATTTAGTGAGTGAAAAAGCACGCTTTAGTGTATCTTGCAAATAATGTGCTCCACACCACTTACCAAGTTGATCAAGCAAACCAACCTCCTCTGGGATTGTCCCGGTGAGCCGATTGTAGGAAAGGTTCAATTCAGCTGTGAAACATCAATATCAAACACGTTAGCTAGTCCATACCAGAAAGAAACAGCATCGATGAACAAAAGCAGGAAACGTACTCAAAGAAACCAAGGTTGCAAGTTCCGTGGGGATCGTTCCTGTGAGAGAGTTGCTTTGAAGACGAATGCTGGTGGCGGTAGTCAAAAGACCCAAAGAGGTAGGAATTTCACCCGACACGAGATTTTCGTTCAAATCCAAAGATTCTGTTTGGACAGTGCAGGGAATACACGACGTGCATGTAAAGAGTGAGTCAGTCGACCACGAAAGGAAGAAAGGATGGAAACAGACGAAAGCGAACGTACCCAAAAGTGTGAGGTTGACCAATGCAGTTGGCAACGATCCTTCAATGTAGTTTCCACTCATGTTCAATGACTCTGTAAAAATTGATAGGCAGCGTAAGAAACAAAGATATCGTAGAGAAAGCAAAACATCCGATGACGACAGGACGTACTCAGTGACCCTGCGAGAAGGACAATCTCATCGGGAAGAGTTCCGTAGGCACTGACTTCTGCCAATTCAAGGTTTTCATAGTATCCAAATCCGTTGCACACACGGCCGGTCGTAGTCGAAAACCACTCGCACTCGTTGGTATCATAGTCCATCCAGCCTTCCAAGGTAGAGGCCAAAGTCAACTGTTGCGCCGAGCCGGTCGTGAGTCCATAGGCAAAGACACCCAAAACCCAACGTTGCACCAATCGATTGTCGGTATATTCGAAATAGGCAGGATCAGCAGCCAACCATCGCAAACTGCGGTATTGAGGAGTACCTTCGGCATCTTCGATAGAGGCGACATCGATTCCTTCGTCGACGAGAATTTGCTTGAGATCTTCCAGGGTAGCAGGGGGGACGACAAAAGGAGCCTCGGTAGGAACTGGGACAGGTGCCATGGTAGGTGCACTCGTCCAGGCGGCAAAATCAGTAGGAGTAAATGCGCTATCCTTGTTCTTGTCATCCTTCTTGCTGAGTTTGGCATATGCAATGGCCAGCGCACTGATGGTGACAATCAGGGCGACAGCAGCAATAATGGCATACACATAAATCTTTTTGGTCTGCTTGACTCCCTTCATGGCGGCCTCATCGGCAGCCTCCAATTGATCGAGAGAATCGAGCGGCTTCTTTTCTGGCCTTTGCCCCCAGCGACTTTTTCGTTGGGCCGGAGTCGCTGACTCGTATTCCTTAAAGTCTCGTTGAATGGGAGCATTATGATTTCCAGACGTAGAAACGATGTTGTTGGCCTTGGTGAGGACGGCTCCAGCAGTGACAACACTCTCTCCAGCGATCGTGCTCAAATCATCATCATTCCCAAGAATGGCAAGTTGCACTGGAGCAGAAGGATTATTTTGGTACGACGAGTCCGTCAAGTCTTCGTCATCGTCGTCACTTGGAATGCCATACGACATGGGGAGATTGGCACTCTTGTTGATAACTCCAGTAGTAGGAGCCGCTTCTTTGGAATACGAGAATCCCAAGGAATCCTCTTCTGGAAAATCTTGGACAATTTCCTCTTCTGGAGGAAGGAGATTCTTGGTACTCCACTTGACAGGAGCAGGAGTGCTTCCATGGACGGAAAATCCCAACGAGTCTTCTTCTGGGAAGTCACGTTCTGGTCCGTCTTCTTCTTCCATGTCGAGTTCTTCTTCTTCGCTTCGGTCAGATGCCATGATAATGGTGATGGTGATGATGTTGTCAAGCAAATAAAGTACTTTGCTGCGACCTTTTCGCCTGTTGTTGTTTGCTGGTTCTGTTGTGGCTGAGGCATCCACCACTTGAAAGGCAACAAAGGAAAAAGGCAAAGCTTCTTCCAAGGCGGAAAGTGTGAGTGTTACCCTCCAACTTTCCGTTCATTGTCTGTTCAACCTTAAGTATTCACCCACACTTAGACACTATTGGATGGCGAACTAGCACCGGCCATTGCTCTCGTACGTAAAATTAGTACGATCCATCCTACCAAAATTGGCAAAAAATTCTCCACCCCAAGTAATCAACGTCTACTTTCTGTGGCCACCCTCCGACCTCGTCTTCCCAAAATATGGCGGGGAATGGCGTGACATTGTCCCTCCGACGTTCGTGTGATAGAGAAGATTTTCCGCCGAGTAGGCCGACAAGTTAGATACACACCTAGATAGTTACTAGGTACTAGTAGTAGTTTCCTAGTTTCATTTTGAAACTGTACCAACATGCAAGAGAAATATTTATAATACTTTAACAACCGCTGCTAGAAACTTCCAAGGCATCGGAGGAGGCCGTTACCACTTGGTAGGGTAGCGTGGCAGTATTCATAGTCACATAGTAGTTGCCCTCGGGCAAGGGCCAAGTGGCACCATGAACGTGTTCACTGTCCAGTGTGACGGTACCATCACTGGGAGATCCTGAACAGGTTTGGCTACCACACGTCCAAACCCACAACAACGGATAGTTGATTTGATCAGGATCGGCACTCTCGTAAATGGCGATCCAGGCTCTAGTATTCGTATCGCAAGTGCGGAACGAGACACTCAATGCTTGGTCCGGGAAACTGCATTGTTCGTCCCATGTCACTTCTGTCTGACACTCGGTGGGTGCTGGAGTAGTGGGGGTCGTATCCTTCATTGTTGGAGACATGGTGGGAGCAAAGGTAGGAGCCGCCGTGACATGTGTCACGGGAATGCCACGGCATTCACTGCAACACGAGCAAGAGACCATGGAGCATTCCACTTCAATGGTATCCAAAATGGAGGATTCACAGATTCCTTCGGGGACCGAACCGTGTAGTCGGTTTCCTTGGATTTGGAACGTGTCCAACTCCAAGTTACCCAGACTGTCAGGGATTTTGCCCGACAAATCATTGTGTTCCATGTTCAAAAAGTCTACCAATATAAATGAATACGTATGTTAGGAAAAGAAAAAATACCCTCTTTTTCATGGTGGTGCAAGATACATTTCTTCACGAGACGTACCTAGGTTGGAAAGATTACCCAATTCCGTAGGGATGGTTCCTGTCAAGGCCAATTGTCCCAATCCCAATGTGGCTGCGAAAAGAAAAATCAAACTGTGAGATGAGGTGTGATTTTTTTCTACCAAAAACGTCGCCTTGTCCCATTCATGCAACGTACCCAATTGCTCCATGGCTCCAATTTCGGTAGGGATCGTTCCTGTGATATCATTGCGTCCAAGAGCTAGAACCTCCAATTGAGTCATGAGCCCGAATTCTGAAGGAATTTGACCCGTCATGTCGTTCACCGTCAACAAGAGTTTCTCTGCAATAAGGCAGGCAGCCAAGATGAGAATGGAAGAAAAACAAAAAGTACCCACTCTAACCCCAGCATGACATACCTAGTTGAGTACAAGCCGAAAGAGAAGAAGGGATCGTTCCAGTAATGTAGTTGTTACGCAAATCGATGCGTTCTGAAAAAGAAAGGAGTGAGAACGAGGTGTCGTGGATGATATCACAAGGATGACGATAACGTACCCAACGATTCCAAAAGGGAGAGTTCCGATGGCAGAGATCCTCGCAATTCCGTGTTTCGGAGTTCAATCCTTTGGTAGAACCCAAATCCACTGCAGGGCGACGTTGTGGTGAACATATCCAACCATGTACATTCGTTGGTTTCGTAGTTGGACTCCAAATCGATAATGTGAGACAAGGATGGTTCGGCCAAGGTGAGGTTTGTGGCTTCTACAGCCAAAGCCTCTTCTTCGGTGAGAAATTGGGAGGTTCGAAAGACCTGCAACATGACTCCAATGACATATCGTTGAAGCAGGCGAGATTCGGTGTAGTCGGCAAAGTTGGGATCAGACACAAGCCATTGGAGAGACTGAGATTGTGGAGTGTTCGTCGAATCGAACACATCCAGATCCACTTGGTGCTTGTTCAATAGTGCCAAGAACGCTTCTTCAGCGGTCAACGCAATAGTGGCATCATCATCCGTTTCTCCATTCGTTGGAGATTCAGTGGGAGCATTGGTTGGTTGTGTGGCGGTGGTAGGGGCCATGGTAGGAGAGAAAATCGACGCAATCGTGGGGGCTCCGGTGGGAGGGAGGGTTGTCTTCCCAAAGTCAGAAAAAGAGAAATCATCGGTTACGTCTGGTTCCTCTGATTTGAGAAGACCATCACTCTTGACGTAGATGTAGGTAATGGCGAGACCACCAATCACGCAAAGCAAGAATGCCCCCAATATGGCAACCCAAAGAATGGCTCTCCTAGAGATCATACTCTTTTCAGTACCGAAGGA
The DNA here is from genome assembly GCA_016586335.1 of Nitzschia putrida. NCBI lineage: Eukaryota > Bacillariophyta > Bacillariophyceae > Bacillariales > Bacillariaceae > Nitzschia > Nitzschia putrida. Next base: position 283,638 of record BLYE01000024.1, on the reverse strand, counting down.
GTTATCTTCCCCAACAGGACCTTCTTGTTGCGAAGTTGAGAATGCAATACCTGTGAAGTCCTTCTCGGGAGTTTCGGGAAGTGTTCTCTCTTCGTCGGCATCATCGTCATTCATCGATCGAGAATATGGATCCCAACCGTGTGACTTGGGCTTCTTGGGCGGAGTGAGAAGACTACTACTCTTGGTCGATCTACTCTTCCGTGATGACTTGCTGGACGAGTAGGTAGATGAGTAGTTTGACTCTGGTTCCGTTGGGCGATGAGCAGTTCGATGCACCACAGCTACTTCTGTCATCACAGTTCCTGCCACGGTATCGCCATCGATTGTACTCAGGTCATCTTGGTCTCCAATATACGCTAAGGGGAGGGGAGCTCCAGGGTTCTCCTCCCAACTTGTTGAAGGCTGAATGGTCATCATTGCAATGATATGAGAATTGTGCACGTGTTTGTGATTGATTTTCTTGTTTCGTTTTGTGTTGTGTGAATATCGTTCCTGGGTCAACTCGGTGCGCTCGTCACACATGGTGAAGTACGCGGGAGTCCCTACATTTACTACCAGAGTTGTTGGCAACCGCGACATAAAACGGACATGCACTCCTAAGTAAACTCAAATTCATGGGTACCCTAATTTCTAGCGCGCCAATTCAAGCGCGGCATCAAGTCTTAGCAACGAGACGAGTCTACTCGCACAGCATCCGACGTGAGTAGGACCTCATATCCATCAGTTGTAGCTGCTGAGGTTCGAATGAAATGGGCAACATAAGTCTCATCCGTTTCTAACAAGAATGAAGTGGTGGTCCCACCGATAGAGTTCTGAGATACCAGAGAGTCGCCACAACTCGTCCCACAAGGCCACAACCACATGATTGCAGCATCCTTTGTCAGAATAACTGCATCAGAACGGAAGATACCAATCCAGTCGCCCGAGTCTGGCACCTGACAATGGGAAAAGGCAATTGCCCATTCCAGGGTTGAGGAATCAAGGCAATTCGTAGCAGCCCATGTGATCCATTCGTCTGTGTCGGGGTTACAAATGGGGAAGATTGATGTGGGTGGCGCGGCAATTGGACTAGCTGTAGGCGACATTGTAGCTGCACATTCTGTACAGCAGGAACAATCCACCAAATGACAATCAGCACTCAGTGTCTCCAAATCCATATCGCAAATGCGCTTGGGTATGTCTCCTTCGAGCTGGTTGTTTCCGAGGATTAAGACTTCCAAGTTTTCTAGATCTTGTAATTCTTTTGGGATGTCTCCCGTTAGCTCGTTCTTGTCCAAAACCAACTCCTCTGGAATTTGACGTTAGTGCGCATATACTTTGATTTGCCATGGAACAATCACGATGGGAATGAGGGGACTTACCCAAGTTTTCTAGATTCCCAAACTCTTTCGGAATGCTACCGGAAAGAGAATTGTTTCCAATATCCAGCGTTCCTGCAAATGAAAGAGTTAGAGAGGTTTTTCAAGTCTTGTGTGATGCTGCAGCTTGAAACTACTTACTCAATTCTACCATATCTCCGAGTTCTTTGGGGAGAGTTCCACTGAGTCCATTGTGACCCAATCCGAGAACCGCAAGTTCCGTCAGCAATCCCAGTTCCGAAGGGGTTTGACCGGTCAAGTCGTTATTATTCAACTGCAAGCGCTCTGTTGCAAGGAAAAATGAATGGATGGAGTTAGATTCTCGTCAAATTTACATTGTTGCTCAAAGAAAGCATGTTAACGTACCGAGATCACTCAGTAGGGAAAGTTCGGTAGGGATTGGACCGGAGAAGTAGTTGCCTCGCAAATAAATTTGGCCTGTGAAGTATTGGACTGGTGAGAGCATGGCATATTGGGGCGTTGGTTGGAGCGAGACATATTTGACTTACGCAAATGTGTTAACAATGCAATCTCCGTGGGAATAGTTCCATACAAAGGTTGAGATGGGTCTTCCAAATCTAGGCTTTCATAATACCCTTCGTCGTCGCAGACATCATCTCCTGTAGTTGAGAACCAACTACATTCATTCAAGCTTGTATCCATCCAACCTGTTAGGCCAACGGATGCAAAGTTCACACCACTTTCATCGGTTGCCCAACTCAAGGCACATGTTCCCAACACCCATCGTTGCAACAAGCGATCTTCGGAATAGCTGTCCAGATTAGGATCTCCCGCCAACCATTCAAGGCTTCTGTACCTTGGGCTGTCTTCGTCCGTGAGAAATGTCTCTACATCAATTCCATAGGACGTCAACACATCTGCAATATCATGCAAATCGGAAGTAGAGACTGTTTCTGGCGAAGCAGTTGGGAGAGGGGCCGAAGTTGGAAGGGGAGTACTAGTTGTTGGGGTCATGGTGGGAGCCGTGATGGGGGCCATGGTAGGAGCAGCGCCAGGGGTTGGCGCGGACGTTGGAATCCAAGGGGCAAAAATTGGATTGCTGTCGTCCTCCTCCAGTTCACTACTAGCTTTGTTGTTGTTGTAGATACGGAGTTTGCGATAGCCAACTGATAGCAATAGAATGAACAAGAACAACATTATGGCCAAGAATACAGCCACCTTGATAAATCGGCGTTTGGCAATAGAGCGCTTGTGTTGGATGTCATGGTTCAAGGTGGGTTCGGAGATTTCTCCACTGCTAGACTGACTCTTGCTAGCTGTACTCTTGCTCCTGACCAATTGAGGAATGGGGGCATCATGTTGCTCTCTGCCTAACCAAGAAGCTCGAAAGATGGGCATGGAAAGTCTTGGCTTGAATGGGCTCATGTTGAATGGGTTCTTGTTGGTACTGGTGGGAGGATCCAATTCTTCGGGCGTTGTGTTGTTGTTGTTGTTTCCAAGGTTTGCAAAGACAGAAAATCGGGGAATGATACTACCGCCAGCGATGGTGTCATCAGCCAGAGTAGAAACATCCTGATCCTCATCGAACAAAACAGCACTGTGGATAGGGACATCATTTTCGAGCGAGTAATTGTCGTTGTCATACTCTTGGACAGAAGCCTTTTCCAGGATACTGTTGATATCAATATGCAAATCTTCATCTGACTCCTGTAGGATGTCTTCCACTACAGGATCGACTCCTGTGTTGTCTTCTTTAGGTTTGTCGCCTCCAATCATACTGCGACCTGCCTGTTGGAGCTTCGCCATGAAGGATTCCCCCATTTTCTTGAGTGACACTTTGGAACCTGCAACCGAAGTGCTGGACGACGATGCTCCGCTGGAAGTCCCAAGGGATGCCTGATCCGAGACATGAGTGGAAGGAGTGTCTGGCGAAGAGACAACAACCGGAGATTTTTGAGGAGTAGAGGTCTCGCTCAGCTTTCCCGAATCGTTTCCTTTTGTCACGTCCATAGCTTCCGTATTGTAATCGGAGGAGTGTTCATTCGTCAGGTTGTTCACAGACAACGTGTCTGTTCCAACCTCAACATCATTTTGAGTTGGTTCTTCACCACTCATATTGCTGTTCTCGTTATCCGTTGAAAAGAACTCTATGGCAGGAATTGGTCTACGAATACTGTACCACCGAGAGAAAGATATTTTTCTCAAGAAGGGATGGCCAGAGAATTCTTGTTGTGTCCCGGATGCATGTCTTGAGTGTGCCGTTGGTAATTTCCCATGCGACTGTGAGGCACGGCAGTCTGTGAATTTGATGCCAAGAGGAACTCATAGTCCAACATACGCAAAATATAGGTAAATGAAGTTGCATATAATCTAATACATAGAAGAGGCGTGACAGTCACATACAAGATTGAATAACAAACCATGAAGAAAGGAGAGTGTCTTGCCATGCCGCGCTCATGGAATAGCATGTCGGAAGACCAGAAGATTTATCCCCACTACTCGGACCCCCTCATTCTTGCCTCACAAAAGAAGTCAATGATCGATGGCAAGAAGGAGGAGGAGTCTCGCAACCACGACATCCTACAGTGGAATTTATGTGACAACAACATGCAATCATCCAAAAAAAGCAGTTTTATTCATTATTTTGTATCAATCGTGGTGTCCACACCAACTCGTTCCCCTTATATCAAAAGAACCACAGAGTACAGTAGTAGTTCACCACCATTCCATTTACAACACCATCATCATACACAAGAAATTATATCATAGATTTTTTACACATCACAGTTTTTGGAAATCTCAAAGACTGGACTGGACAAGTAAGCCACATCATCGCCCTCCAAGAGCACCAAATGAGCTTGGTAGGTTCCTTCGGCAAAGGGTCCCTTGAACGAAAGTGTTCCAGTGGAAGTACCGTTGACAATGTCTTCACAATCCTTGATCTTGTTGGATCCACAAGTGAACAATTCATCCTCTGGTTGTTGTTGATCCAGAGCCGTACTGTTTGTGGTAGTGGCATCAAAAATGCCGACCCAGTTCTCGGCGAGCAGCTCCGTGTAGGGACAAAGCGAAAAGTCCAATGTAACAGGAGTCTTCTTCAAGTCCTTGTGCAGGTAGCAACTACGAGTCGCAGTCAAGGATTCGTAACAAGCTTCGGTAGGCGAGGCGGTGGGAGCCGTGGGTGCCATGGTGGGGGAAGCGGTAGGAGACGACGTGGGAGAAGAAGTAGGCGATGACGTGGGAGGCGAAGTGGTAACAACAACACCTTCATTTGAATCAGTAGAAGATCCTCCCCCTCCAGCATTGGCAGCCTTTTGCGAAGAAGAAGTCTCGTCCTTGTTATTATTGGAAAGTCCCAATGCCAATCCTAGAACAGTCGACAAGAGCACCAGCAAAGCCACCAAGCCAACAATCCTTCGTCGCATTCCCTTGGCATTGTCCTTGGCGGCTAGACCTCCACCACCACTACCAACGGGATGTTCATTATGAATGGATTCAATTTCATCTCCATCCTCTACAATCAAGACATTGTAGTTTTCAGGCACGGGAGGAGGAGGAGGAATGCTTCGTCCAGACTCATCGTCTGAAACATCTTCGGGTGGGAAGTCCTTGCCATACAAGCTTTCTCCAGCATACTCTTCGTCGGTCATGATGTTGATGTTGTTGATACTGTTGTTGATACTGTTGGATGTTGTTGACACTGTTGTTCCAAAATAATAATGAGAAAGTGTTACAGGATGATGGTTTGAAAACACTCTCCAGGTTTTTGATTTTGTGTAATTGCTGGATAGCTGAGTGAAAGATAGAGTAGTGGCAGAGTTGTTGATAGGAGGAACAACTACTAACTACAACACTGTACTACTCGTACTACTACACGGGCAGGCAGGGCTGTTTTGGTGGTTTGAAACGAATGAGGCTTTTAGGAATCAAGGTTCAGACACGCTTTCTCGTGTCCTAGTAGGGCGTTCAAAGGTGGTGGTGTCTTATTTACGTGACTGATTCAATTGAATCGAGTCTAAGCATCCGTTCAAAAATAGGCGGCAAACTTTGTACGTTCCCGCCCAAACTTGTCTCCATCCCACGTGTCATGTACATGCCATCGACCAATGAGCTTTGAGACCAATCCAATACAACATTATTATTTTAGATCCAAAATCTAAAGAGCCGACCAACCAAGAAAAAGAATCCAATGCAAGTAAATGTGATTATCATCTATACACACCATCTACAGGAGAAGAAACACCACAAACATGCCAGCTTGCTTTGTAATACAGTAGGTATTTAGCAAGTCTCGGCCACTGTGAATGTAACACTGGTTGCATAATCCGAAGTATAAGGTGCACTGGATTCATCGAGACGCAAGAGAACCGCATAATAGGTTCCTTCCGACAAAATGCCATATCCAAATTGCAACTCTCCCGATTCGACCGTGGTAGCACAAACTTGTGTTCCACAAGCATAGTACCAGAGCCATGGTTCCGTATCCAAGCCATCTCCAGTGGCCCAAACACCAATCCAATCGTAGGCTTCTGCTTCGCAATTTTGAAAGACAATATCAATATAATCTTCCGTAGTGTAGCAAGTAGAAGCAGCCGCAATGATATTGACGCAGTCTGAAGGTTGGGTACCTTTGTCGGTAGTAGCCACCGAAGAAGCTGTCGTAGAGGCAGCGGTGGGTGCAATGGTAGGAGCCGACGTAGACTCGGGAGGAGACGTCAAGGCAGCGTTGGAGCTCGATGTCCTGGAGGATCCTCCATTGTTGTTATTGTTGTTTCGGGTTGCTACAATCACCGAAATGCAAATCACCAACGACGCAGCAAAACACAACACACTGGCAATGAGGATTTTGTGATGATTTCGGCCACCCTTGGAGACGACACTGCCAATAGAATCCAACCATCCTTGAGGAGGATCCACTTCCACAGACATTTCTTCGTCGTCCACGTCAATGGTCATTTTCATCAATTCCTTGGTCTCTTCTTCATCACGCATGCTGGACATATCCATGGGTGGAGGAGGGGGAGGGAGAGAATCCATGTCATCCATGGCCGAAAGGCCGTCGACATGCATGCCATATTCCATTTGCAAGTCCAATTTGGACATGGGAGGTCCTTGTTGTTGATGCGACATTGTTCCTTGAGGTATTTGTTGTTGTTATTGTTGTTGTTGTCAAATAATAATGGGTTGTTGGTCGTCGTCGTTGTTGTTGTTGTTGTTGTTGTCGTTTTGTGATGATTCGACGACTGCATGTGGTGAGAAAGCCAATTTGCCACGAATACTACCAAGCGCGCCCAATTTACTTCAATCTATTGGATGGAAACTGGGACCCATACCTATGCCCACTCCAACCTGAACGGACACTCCACTACCAATGAACGTATTTTCAAGTGGGAATGCCGTACTCTTTGTACTACGCTCAACCTAGATGTGCTCGCATGTGCTCTAATCGAAAATGTCACACTCCCTCCATCATCGACATTTTTAGTGATAATGGACGAACCTATGTAATCGGCATTCTCTCCAAATTTCCGTGCATCTAAAAAAAAACACAACCCAAACGCCGCATGCAACTCTCTTCTGTAGTTAGCTTCTTGTGATGGCTTGCTGGAGGAGAAGAGGTTCTCGTTGTTGTCCTCCACCTATTTTGTCAAGTGGGATCGGAACCAGTAGTAGTTGCTAATAAATGAATCGATGGAGATTCCCAATGCTCATAAACTATGCAATCAGAAAGATCTTTTTGAGATTCACCTATACTTGCCTCGTTCGCGAGTATGCTAGAAGTCTCCGTAGTGAGAACTTTGGAGTCTCATAAAATATGCTAGTAGCATTAAACATTAAATTCTAACCAGAATGAGTGGTCTAGGTCCACTGGATACATTGAAGACAAACACTTTTAATGGTTTTTTAACAAAAAAGACAAATAGTAGTACTCATTGTCATCCCTTTCTTGATGGTACAGTAAATGCTAGCAGGTGCCCTTGCTTAACGTCCACACATTGCTCACAGCATAGGCTTGGACCGGTGCCATTTGGTCCTCTCTAGCCAATACAATTTGAAAGGCACCCGAACCTGCAGCCCCATAAAAGGTTACTTTTCCTGATTCGACAGCGGCTCGGTTGGCTTGATCTCCCGACAACCAAACCCAGGAGAGAGGTGCCTTCAAATTGCTCCAATCATCTTGATCGGCGGCATAAACCCCAACCCAATCTGTGGTTTGGGGGGCGCAATTCACAAAAGAAACCACTACATCCTCTCCATTCTCGTAACACGTTTTTTCTGTTACAACTGTACTCTCGCATTTTGCCGTTCCATCCGTTAGGCTTAGAGTGGAAGTGCCTGGTGTTGGAGGGGCAGTCAGGGATCCATTGGGCGGGGCAGTCAAGAAATCAACTGGAGCAGACGTAGGAGGGGTGGTAGGAAGGGATGTAGGCATTCTCGTCGGGGCCTTCGTTGGGGGGTTGGTTGCTGCCCTGGTAGGAGAATCCGTTGGGGATCTTGTGGGAGACTGTGTGGGGGCATTGGTTGGGTGCCTCGTTGGACTCCTTGTTGGAGCCTTTGTAGGAGTGTCCGTTGTGGGTACACGGGTGGGCGACCTTGTCGGGTGTCTGGTAGGTTCCTTTGTGGGTGATTTTGTTGGAGCAGCTGTAGGACCAGGGGTTGGCCTTCTCGTTGGAACAGGTGTTGGCTTTGCAGTTGGCATAGCTGTAGGACTGGGAGTCGGTCGCCTCGTTGGACTAGGAGTTGGTCTAGCCGTTGGCATGGCTGTGGGGTGTGTTGTTGGTCGAGAGGTTGGGTTTTGTGTCGGCGAGGAAGTAGGTGACCGGGTTGGTCTCGGTGTAGGTGCAGGGGTGGCACCGTCGCACCCTCCTCCATCCGTGCAGCATTGGGTACAACAAGGACAAGAAATCTCCCTACAATCCATGCGTAGACTGTCCAAGCCACCACCATCGCAAAAGCCATCAGGTACAGAACCAGTGAGGTCTGTTCGCGCTGCCGCGAAATCTCGAAGCAAGTTCAAGCTACCCAATGCTGCTGGGATGGTTCCAGAAACTTTGGTAGACCCTAGTGAAATTAGTTCCATTTCAGAACAGGATGCCAACTGTGACGGAATGGATCCAGAGATATCTGTCACGGCTAGATCTAATGTTCGAAGATGCTCCAAATTTCCCAACTGAGTCGGCATTCGGCCTGTAAAGTCGTTTCCTCGCATCGCAAGAAACTGTAGAGCCTCCATATTGCCCAGAGTCGTGGGCAAACTACCCTCCAATTCGTTGGCTTGAATGGTCATTCGTGTGACACTTGTCAACAAGCCCAAAGTGGATGGCAAAGTTCCTCCAATGGAATTGGAGTTGAAGGATAGCTTCACCAACGCCTCTCCCAAATGACCAATTTCGCGAGGAAGGGACCCAATCAATCCATTATCTTCAATAGCAAGCTCCTTGATAGCACCATTACCATCACAGGAAGATACAAATGCCCAACCACATTCGTCCGTTGAAGTCAGCCAACGACCTGTGTTCTTCCAGGCAGAGTCTCCACCCGTGCTGTAGTAGATTGTGGCCAACACCCATCGTTGCGACACACGGAAATCGACCTCTTCTAGGTTTCTTTCTCGCATACGATTGAGATTCAACAACGCAAGTGTATAATCATCATCGGACAACCAATCCAAGGCTTGATATTGGGGTGCTGTAGGATTTCTCAAGTCCGACGCTGAGTCAGGGAAAGTCGACGACAAAATTTCTTGAATGGAACCAAATGGATCTTCTGTAGGGCTTGGTGTCGCAACGGTTGGTGTCATTGTTGGTCCAGGGGTAGGTGACACGGTGGGAGGATAGGTAGAACCAGGAGCAATGGGACTTCTCGAAGGCCGAGTGGAAGGAACAGATGTGGGTGCATCGGTGGGTGATGCTGATGGAAGGAGCGTGATTTCGATTGTGGGGCTCAATGTGGGTGCATCTGTGGGCACAAATGGAGGGCTGGGGCTGGACTTGTCCTTTTTGTTCTTAAAGACAACGGACAAAACGACAATGCCAATCACCAACAAAATCAAAATGCCGACAATAATCAATTGCAGAAACGACAGCTTACGTTGACGATCTTCTTGAGCTTGCACCTCCCCATTGTGCTTCTTGCCATTCTGAGGAGAATCATTTTCAGTTTCAATGGCCGCGGATCCTTTGGAGCTGACAAAAATAATGCCAGGAATAATCTTGCTGGTGTCGTCTCCACTAGGGATCGGCATCAGATCGCGATTTGGTATGGCAAAGGGTTCACGGTTCCCTCGACCATCCCCAGCCCTATCTTGGACCGTCAGGGCAGAAACGGGAGTTTTGATACTGGCGCCACCTACTTGGTCGTCGATTTTGTTGACTGCGGAACGGCGGGCCTCAAACCAATCGGCTTCATTTTGATCTGGCTCAATCCGGGCGATAGTGTCATCGGCATCAGTGTCATAGAACATGCCAGAGGTGTCCACAACACGGGTAGGTTTCGAATTCTGACCCTTGTAACTGTCATCCAACATGGATGTATCTTCAGGATCAACGAGTGTACGTAGATAGGCATTTTCGGGATCGTCACTCCAAATGATGCGATTGTCAGGGTTGCCAGTATCATTTGTCACATAAGTCTGAGCATAGGATTGTGTATCCAAGTCAGAATAATCTTCAATGGAAGCCATGGCTGATTCGGGGTGGATTGTTTGATTGATTGGTTTGCCAGTAGCAGCGAAAGCAACAAGTCCGTCTCCCCTCTACCAATGGGGACGACCACAAAAACCCAAAGGAGGATTGTGTTTCACGACAAAAAGAAGAATGGGAGGAAAATGTCGTCCTCCTTTGTTTCCTTGTACCGACAAGACGGTTGACCTTGGAAAACTTGTATATGCCCCTTCCTCGTATGATTTTACAATGATATCACAGAAGTTATGGAGAGGCCGGCGTTCGCGGCTAGCCGGTATACGGAACCAAAATACGTTGCAGCGGTCTCCGCACGTGGTAACGCTCTACTTACCGAATCCATTGGGTCGTGGCCCCATGGTTGGTGGGAGGGAAAAGTGCGACGACAAAAAAATACAATCGTCCTTGACTTCCGAGTCAAGTTCCAGTCTGCACCTCATCTTTTGCGACCTCGTTGGCTTTTCGAACAGCAACAACAACTGCTATATCATGTTGTTGTTGCTGTTGCCACAACAAGTACGAGTAGATCTACACAGTTCGTCGATTCAAAAATAATGATCGAATGGATACCCTCTACTACTAGAAAAGTTTATGACGTTCTTTGCCAAACGAACGAGAGCTGTCATCATCTCCTTTTACCAGCAATATTGGTGCCTGGTGGAATATACTATTTCATTCAAGCCTACCCTGTGGTTGGAGGTGCCGTCAAACTGAACCGAGAGTTGGGAGCTGGAGTAGGTGAGGCAACTGGAGCCGACGAAGGATTTTCTGTCGGGCTATCCGTTGGTAGTTTGGTTGGATGTGATGTACGGGGAACCGTTGGTGCCTTGGTTGGTCGTCGTGTGGGTGATTCTGTGGGTGGTTTGGTTGGAGACTTTGTTTGTACTCTGATGGGGGAATCTGTCGGACTGAAAGTGGGCCTGTTGGTTGGACCCGAGGTGGGTTGTGACCTCAGTATGGTAGGATGCAATGTGGGTGTCTCTGTGGGAAGGTTGGTGGGATCCGAAGTTGGATTCAATGCTAAATGCAATGTTGGGTTGGATGTTGGAAGTCTTGCTGGATTGGACGTCGGCTTGGATGTTGGGTTTCTTGTTGGCAACAGCGTGGGTAACCTCGTAGGTGTCGAGATGGGTGCCAAAGTCGGTTCGACGCATTCCCCGCCATCAACACAGCATTGAGTGCAACAAGGGCATGAAACTTCCCCACAATCCATTCGAAGATTATTTAAACCATCTCCGTCACAAAAGCCATCTGGAATGGTACCCGTTAGGTCGGTTCTTGCCGCAGCGAAATCTCGAAGGAGGGACAAGTTCCCCAATGTCGATGGGATAGTTCCCGAGAGTCTGGTAGATCCTAGGGAAATCGACTCCAAATTTAGGCACGATGATAGTTGCGAAGGAATGGACCCAGAGACATGCGTCACTGTTAGATCCAGAGTTAGCAAATGCTGCAAATCCCCTAGTTCCGTCGGGATGGGACCCGAAATATCGTTTTCTCGCAACACAAGATATTGCAGTGAAGTCATGTCGCCGAAAGTGGTTGGTAAATTGCCGACAAAGTTGTTGGCTTCAAGAGTCATCTGTTTGACCCCCGTCAAGAGACCCACAGTCGATGGCAAGGATCCTCCTATAGAATTGGCATTGAAGGATAACTTTTCCAGTGTTTCTCCCAAGAAACCAATTTCTCGGGGAAGCGAGCCGACCAAACCATTGTCTTCGACAATCAATTCCTGGATAGCGCCATTGCTGTTGCAGGAGGTCACAAACTCCCAGCTGCATTCGTCGGTTGCTGTCAACCAACGTTCGCTAGATTTCCAGGCGGCTTCTCCTCCACCTGTGCTGTAAAAGAGAATTGCCAACACCCATCGTTGGGTGATACGAAAGTCAATCTCTTCCTCCTCGAGAAATCGTCTGTGACTGGTGCGATTGGAATTCAACAATGCAAGTGTGTATGCGTCTCGAGACAGCCAATCCAAAGCCTGATATTGGGGTGCCGTGGGATTTCGCAAATCCAAAGCAGAGTCGGGAAAAGCAGTGGCGAAGAATTCCTCCAACGATCCATGTGGATCATATTGTGTGGGACTTGGAGTCGCGACTGTTGGAGACAATGTTGGCGACGGAACAGTTGGTGGTTGAGTGATAAGGTAGATCGAACCGGTCGGGGGTTTGGGGCTGTTACTGGGTGGGCTAGTGGGCGAAGTGGAAGGCGACGAGGTTGTGTTGGTAAGAATGGTGGTCGTCGGGCTCGTAGTTGGTGACATTGTAAGCTGTGAAGAAGCCCCGGTGCTCTGGTTCCTCTTTGACTTGTTGCCTGTAGTCTTGAACAAGATGGACATGCCGACAATGCCCACAACCAACAACGCGATCAATGCGTAGATGATACGGAGCAGTACAATGGACCGCTGTCGCTGATGGACCTCGTTATCCCACTTTTCCCTCCTGGTATCATCAGGAGAAGTGTCGCTCTCAGTTCCCAAAGTTCTTCCAGATTTGTCAGTGCTGACGAAAATATGACCGGGAACAAGTTCTCTGTCGGGATCGTTTCTGGGAGTCGAGTAATCCACGGGTCTTTGACGATCATGGGTACTTGTTGCCTTGAAATTGGCAAGTTGGTCGTCGATTTTGGTGACTGCTGTGCGTCTGTCTTGAAACCAGTTGGTGGTTTGTTGATCGGGTTCAACGCGAGCGATGGTGTCGTCGGCATCCGTGTCGTCGAACAACAATCCAGAGGTATCCACAATCCTGCTTGAATTTTCAGGACGATGCTCACGATTGCCAATGATATCCAGAACGCTATCATCCAACAAGGACGTATCTTCCGGATCGATCCAAGTGCGAAGATATGCATATTCGGGGTCCTCGCTCCAAATGACTCGATTGTCTGGGTTTCCCGTTCCTGTAGTTATAGAAGTTTGTGCATAGGAATGGGTATCCACATCAGAAACGTCCTCGCGAGTATCCATTGTTCTTCTCTTGTCGCTGGTGGTAGTAACAATGATCTTTCATTTTGTGGCTGGCAGTCAGAATAGGGTTCAATGTTCCGAGACAAATACTTGCCTGGAATACTCCCATGATATTATGCCCCCAAGCAAAATTGGTGTGTCGTTTGCCAAAAATGAGCCTGCTCGTTGCTTGTTGCAACGTGGCTAAAGCACGCGCAGTTGCAAAGAAACATTCCGTTGTGATGAGCTGCCTGACCATGAGCCAACTCTTGATTCACAGTTTCTCCTGTAGGTTATTGCCGTTCGAGCGTATTGGTATTTTCCTTGGGATGTTGCTTAGAGAATCGGGCACAGTAACGACAAATAATATAATCGGTCTACAACTCCTCTGGGAGCCCTACTACCGGGTAGTCGGTACCTACCGGTAGTCAATTTCGACGAAGAGATCTTAATCAGGAGTTTGGTATTGTAATGACATTCAAGCTATTTTTTACAATCAACTTCCAGTGCTTTTGTCAAGCATAGCCTCATCTCCATTTTTGATTAGTACGATTCACCGAGATCACCCGGATTGAGTTTGGCTTTGCATGAAACTCGACACTCGACGACAACATCCAGCTACTCGTAGCCAGCTGCAACAGGGCGTCGATACGATGAATTGGCTGTGTGGTGTACGACACGATGCAGTATGATGAACAACAGGAAATCCTACTTCCAGAAGGCATTCAAAGAAGGTGGATTTCTATTCATATTGATGCTTTGTTAGGAAAAATGGCGAAAGCCCACACATGATGATGCAACACTAGTTTGATGTTGTGCTGTTGGCATCCTTTGTTGTTGGAGACAACGTCCAGTCCAACATAGGAACGTGAGTTGGAGAGAATGTTGGTGCCTTTGAGGTTGGAGATGATGTCGGACTAGGTGTGACGTTTCCTGTCCATGTTGGGGCAACAGTTGGGGACTCTGTCTGTGGGTCAAAATTGGTCAACGTCGGACTGATTGTTTCCGGTTTAGATGGACCGAAGGACGGCGCCAATACAGGAATATCTGTGGGAAATTCCGTTGGTCGGACTGTCGTAGTTTCTGTTGGCCGTGATGAAGGAAGTGGGTCGGTCGGTGCCCCTGTGGGAAGTTGTGTTGGGTGCAATGTCGGATTCTGTGTTGGCACCAAAGAAGGCGATTTGGTTGGTGCCTGGGTTGGAGATGGAGTAGCTCCTAGACAAGATCCTTCCCCATCCACACAACAATGCGTACAACAGGGACACGAAACCTCCCTGCAATCCATGCGAAGTCCACGTAAACCACTCCCGTCACAAAAGCCATCTGGAACGGATCCTGTGATGTCAGTTCTCGCAGCGGCAAAATCGCGAAGCGAAGGCAAACCGCCCAACACCGACGGGATGGTTCCGGAAAGTTTCGTGGATCCAAGTGAAATGGATTTCAGTGCAATGCATGATGATAGCTGGGATGGCATGGAACCAGATATATCTGTCACGGCTAGATCCAATGTTTGTAGATTCTGCAAATCCCCGAGCTCTGTTGGAATGCGGCCCGTCACGTCATTCCCTCGCAAGGCAAGAAACTGAAGTGAGGTCATTTTGCCTATTGTCGTTGGCAATGGCCCTACTAGCTGGTTGTTCTTAAGCGTCAACCGCTGCACACCAGTCAAAAGACCTATTGTGGATGGAAGCGAGCCACCGATGGAGTTGGAGTTCAACGATAGCTTTTCCAACCCCTCTCCCAAATGTCCAATTTCTCGGGGAAGAGATCCGATCAAACCATTGCCTTCGATGACAAGCTCTACAATAGCCCCATTGCTGTTGCAGGAGGATACAAAGTCCCAGCCACATTCGTCTGTCGATGTCAACCAACCTTCACTGTTTCTCCAAGAGGCACTTCCGCCTGTGCTGAAAAAGAGTGTGACCAATACCCATCTTTGTGTGACACGAACGTGTGTATCTCCTTCCAAAAGAAGTCTGCTGCCTTCACTACCATTGAAACCTAACAACGCAAGTGTATAGTCATCTTCCGACAGCCAATCCAAGGCCTTGTATTGGGGTGTGGAGTGATTTTTCAATTCCGGCGAAGATTCGACAAAACTGGAGGACAGGATCTCTTCCAGGGCCTCACGTGGATCCTGCGTTGGACTTGAACTTGGTGACAACGTTGGCGAGAGAGAAGGTTCTTGGGTGGGAATATTGGTTGGACCAGGGGTTGCAACAGTCCCTGAAGGGCTTGGAGTTGATGAGAAAACAGTGGGGAGACTTGTAGGTGAGGCCGTAGGCGACAACGTTGTATTAGAGGCAAATCTCAACGTCGGAGCCAATGTATTGGTGGAAGAAACAACGGGGGTATCTTTGTTTCTTTCCTTTGCAAATATGAGGGACATGGCGACAATAGCAACAGCCAACAACAAGATCATGGCATAGATCATCCGCAGCAACACAATGGACCGTTTGTTCGTCCAATGGGGGCCCTCGTCGTGCCATTGATCATGTCTTTCGCCTTTGGGCGATGTTTCACTCTCTGTTTCTATGGTTCCTAGCCCTTCGGATTTGACAAGGATCAAACCAGGAACAACAATATTGTTGTTTGCATCCTCCGGCTTGGCGCGACTCGTCAATACAAGGTCGTCGATTTTGGAGACTGCTGCTCGTCGATCTTGAAACCAATAGGTTGTTTGTTGATCGGGCTGAACTCGAGCGACTGTGTCGTCAGCGTCGGTATCATAAAATAGTCCGGAGGAATCCACTACCCCTCCGATGAAACTGTTATTCCGATGGAACTTGTCCATGGCCTGAAGACTGTCGCCCAACCTGGACGATTCTTCAAGGTTAGCCAAGGTTTGCAAGTATGCATATTCGGGATCATCGCTCCAAATGATGCGATTGTCGGGATTTCCAGTGCCCATCGTGATACTAGACTGAGCATCGTAATCGGAAAAGGCCTCAAGAGGGTCCATGGTGCTACGACGAGATGATTTCTATTCCACAACAGTTGACAACAACTAAAAACTTGTTCTCGTTCAATTTGTGATGGATAACAAAGAGTCTTTTACAACGAGATTGTTAGGCAAAGGACCAGCAGAATATGCCTTGCGCCAAAATTTAGGTGTCGTTTTCCAACTATTTTTGTTCACCAAATTTTGGTACCGAATTTCTTGGCTCTGGAATTAGTCCTTTGCCCGTATCTTGGATAGGTGAATGGCTTCTCCTATTTCTGCAACTACATACGGAATCCTTCTTTTCTTGTTGGCATCACAAAATGGAGGATGTCAACGGCAATCCCCACTTCACACAATATCTTTAATGTGAAACATGTAAAAGAGCTATTGTCAACAAACTGTCTCAATATTACATAGGGTAGGTACGTATGATACGAAACGAAGGGGAAGGTTTCTCTACAAGCGTTACTACGAACTACGAACCACGTTGGAGAAAAAGGACAAGGCTGCATTATTAGACTACTACATCATTTTTATGGATCGGGGGCTTTTCCTCGGTTTGACCCCTTCTTGATTGCCCGCCGGTCTGGTGCGAGTTCTTCTTCACCCTTGCTAGGACGTCCCTTTCTTCGGGAACGACTTCCTGATCGGCGCGCTGCACCCTCTTCAGGTTTGGAAGGAGGACGTGACCGTCTACTATCGCGACTTCCATCTCCAGACTTGCGACGTTGCGCTCGATCCCTAGACTGAGAGTCATTCAATCCATCCTTGTCATCGTGCTCCGATATGTCCTGAACTTCCTCTCCTTCGTCTTGCAGACTGGGAGTGCCCGATGGTACGTCGACGGCATCAGCAACGGGGGCATCAGGAGCAGTTTGTCCCTCTCCCCAGGCATCTCCAGAAAACGCTGCTGCAGCTTCTGCCCCAAAACCATCGTTGCCACCTTGGGGTGCGCTAGCTGCCTCGGCTGCAGCCTTGTCAAACGATCCAAAAAAGTCGTTGTCATTCCCCTCACCCTTGGTCTCGAATCCTGGAAACGCGATTGGCAACGCAACAAAGTAAGTATAAGGAAATCCATTCCATTATTTGTCCGTGGGTACCGACCCACAACGTTTTAACGCACCTTTCATTTCACCAAAACCAACATCGTTATCAAAGGCTCCTTCTTCCACCTTGCCCTCCGAACCAAACGAAGTGAAGTCCAACGGATCTGCTTCTTTCGTAGGAGCTGGTGCAGGTGAAGATGCTGTCGGTGCAGTGGGGGGCAGGTTGGCAGCAGTGGCTGCGGCACGCTTACGACGAGCCGCAACCGAGTTCGATGCCAATTTCTTTCCTTCGGTTGCCTTGGTTGGGTCGTAGACAACCTCTTGGATTCCTTGTCCATCCGTTCGGTAGCTTCCCTTGCGAGAGTCATCACCCTTATCGTCCTTGCCACCTTCGCCGCCCTCTGTTTTGCTGGATTTGCTAACCTTTCGAGGAGGGAGTGGACGTCCAGAATAAATGGCAGACAAGCACAAAATAACTTCGGTCATGTCTGCTCTGGCCTTTGAATCAGCCGTTAACATTCTGTCAAGCAATTCAACCAAACCGTCGCCATAAGGATTGTCCTCAGGAATCGTGTACTTTCCAGACAAAATCGCCAGGTTGGATCCTTCCTCAAAACAATTCTGCAAGTAAGCCAATGAATACAAACAGCATCCCAAAGCCCAAACATCCGTACTGCATCCATTAGAACAGCAAATGGGTGAGTCTTGTGAAACATTGGTTCATCCAAAACAACATACACATATTGCGCTACGTACGCTTGTGTCAACTTCTTGGCCATGTACAAATCGACCATTTCTGGAGCTCGGAACATTTGCGTAGTCGTCTTTTGGATAACTTCTTCGGCCTCGCCTCTGGCCTTGGGTGTCCTCAAATCCACGTGACCAAAAACAGCCGATCCAAAATCGCACAGCTTGTAGGCACCATTCTTAACGAGAAAGTTGAGAGGTTTCAAATCCCGATGCACAATAGGAGGGCGCTGTGCATGGAGGTAACTAACAGCGTTACAGATTTGTCCAAAAGCAATAATCAAACTGGGCAAATCGAATCTCTTGTTGTTGGAAGCCAGCTTGTTGCAAACATCGAGCGCATGACCTCCTTCACAATACTCCATAAGAATGATGTGTTGCGGACGTTCCTTGGTGGCTCCCTTGGAAGACTTTCCACCTGCTCCGCTGCCACTTGTGGAGGATGTGCTGACTGTACGATAACAAGTGTCAAAAATCTTGACAATAGAAGGGTGATTCAAACGAGACAGGAGCTTGGCCTCTTTCTCCGCAATATCTCGTTGAGCGCGAGAGTGGATACTGGTAATCTTGAGTACCATAGGAACTTTCTTTTCGTCCTTTCCATGGGATCCAGCGCCTTCCTCTCCTGCCTTGGCACTGTCCACATGCGACGAGGAAATCATTTCGGTAATTTCTTTGACAAGATACACATAGGAGAAGCCACCTATTGTTCATAACATCATTACAACAACATAAACACACACACAAGAGTTGAGCATAATATATCCATTCATCCATGCCATCCATCATTCATTCATTCAAAAGTACCAGATACCAGTAGTACAACACAAAACGAGACCGATCCACAAAACTCACCTTCTCCTAGAAGCTTGGTAACATGCAATGTACTTTGCCCCACTGCAATTTTCTCCCCAATCAGGGAAGATCCCAATCCTCCATCCGCTCCAGTCATATTGATAATGTTGATATTGATGTAACCAAGTAACTAAGGGGATAATCTGATTCTCTCTTTTGCTGCGGCTTGACTGAAAAGAGTCGGTGTGTGTGTGTATGTGGTGTAGAGGATGTGTCGTATAAATACTACTAGAGGTAGGGACCGAAGGCAAAAGTCACGCTCTTGCAACTGTAGTCCACGCCCAAAAAAGAAAGGATTGTCCGTTCCGAGACAACAACAATAACAATACACACACACTAAACTGGATGTGTGAAGTATCGTATAATGTACTCTTGCAAACAATCAATTCCTGGATCCAACACTACGCAAGATTCTTAGTAGAACCTAGTACCAGTAGTAGAGACGATGATCCAACAACAGACACACAAGACGTCAAGAGGACGATGCAGCAGCAACCCAACTTCTTGTGCAACTACCGGTAACGTCTCCCTCGTCGTCCAAAAGCTTGCCCCCCCATCTTCGGGCAGGTCGTCGCCGTCCACCTGCGCCAGACTACACTCGTAGTAGCAGGCGGCAGTTAACCGTCGTTGATATGAAAGTTCGGCCGGCGCTTGCATTCGGACACTCTGATTAACCATCGACACGCCGTCGACAGAACGTGCAAGTGCGTCGAGCCTCTCCACGAAACTACGAACAACCAAACCCTGATAGTGTATCTATGTTTGTACTTAGTATAGATACATTGTCATCCACACAACCATGCATCATCGTCACCTACTACTTTTCCTCCACCTTGACATCTCCAAAGTCGAGTCCACCACGAGGAACAATCTCTACCCAATATCCATCTGGATCATATGCAAAGGCAAGTCCTTTCATGGTTCCACCATCCGGTTCCTGTCGTACAAATATAGGAATGAGATTATAATGTATGTGTGATCCCAAGGTGTTCCACTTCTGACGTACCTTTTTGAAACCATATCCCATTTTTCCAATTTCTTCACAGGCCTTGTAGACATCATCCACCAAAAATCCAACGTGTCCAAATCCCTTTCGTCCTTCTTCATTACCCGTGTAGTGTTGAAACTCAGGATCCGACTCGGTCCCATGATTGTGGGTCAACTCCAACACGGGCTCAAAGCGATCGTTGCGGTTGGTACCGTCATCCTTGGCATAGTACTGGGAGGTGGAAGCCGCCATAAAGTACAAACTGAAATCGGACATGTGCTTTTCTTGGACCAAGCTCATTCCCATCTTTTGGTAGAACTCAATCGACTTTTTGGGGTCCTTGACGCGAAGCATGGTTTGGGAAAAGTTACATTCCTTGGAAATCTTTCCGGGAGTTCCTCGAGCCACAATTTCAACCCAATAACCATCAGGGTCACGAACAAAGGCCAATCCTTTCATGCGTCCTGGTAGTAGTGATGTGTCAGGAAAATGATATGTGCGTGCATGTTGAGTTCATTTGCCTACTGCGACAGAGCATCGCAACAACAAGACGAAACTATAGGCACCACCTACCTTCATCCGGCTTCTTTTTGAATTCACAGCCGGCCTTTTCCAACTTGTCACAGAATGCATAAACGTCATCCACACTAACGCAAAAAAAACAGTCAACAACAACAGTCAACACCACGGTATATTTTGAGAATGGATTTCATCATCATCATCCAAACAATTACATCCAAACAAACAATAACTTACTTGACAGCCACATGTCCAAATCCATCCTTTTCTTGATTTCCAACATGATACGAAAAGCCTTCTTCCGATTCTGTTCCATGATTATGGGTCAACTCCAAAGCTACACCTTCCATGGTCCACAAGTAGTCATGTGCCGCTTGGGTACCAGGAGTCAAGGTATATGTGGTTCCTTCGGGAAGAGTCGTCAAAAAGTAAAGACTAAACTTGTATTGGGGAAAGTCCATCTTGTCAATGAGTGTGAATCCCAAAAGATCTGTGTAGAATGACAAGGTTTTGGGAGGGTCTTTGATACGCAACATGGTTTGTTGCCAAGTGGGGCGACCAGGAATGACGGAAGATTCGGTGGAAGTCATTCTTGCACTCGTTTGTGAAAAGGACCTAGCTGGAAGGACAGAAAAGGAAGTTTTGGGGGATCTCAACAACACTGGAGTAGTAAAAGCTCCACTAGTCACAACAGATGACGAGAACAGAGAGAAACGGAGTGTAGTTTGAAGCAACTTTCTCGACGCAGCTCTCATGCTATTCGGAAACTGGCACATGCAGTCGGGTGTTCGACTCACAACATGAGAATTCGAAAGATCTCATCTGTCGACGGAGAGACATCTTTGTCGATTACATGGACTGCTCTAGCTACAGGATATTATGATAAGTACATTTTTTGTGTTTCATAGTGCATCCTTCTGGATTACTCTTACGGTTGCATTTCTGCAATATAGTTATGAGTGTTTCATTTGCACAGTGCTCTCAACAAGGATGGAGACCGCTCCCGACGGAATCCAGTGCCTGCCCTGACACTCCATAGTAGTTGTCCCTCGTCATACATTGACTGAGAGTATCAACAGTCCCAATAAAATTGTTGGTTGCTCTTCCAAAGAGTCAACGCAACATGAAAATTAAACATCAGCTTCACCCACTTCACATTCAAACAGACGGGAGCTTAGAAGTCTCCACTCAAAGACATGTTGGCAACTCCGCCATACCGGCTTCCAGCATACTTCTTGTTTACGGCTCGTAGCTCGGGGGAAGTACTGTTCTTTTCGGCAAGGACTGCTCGTGCAACAGGGGCGACTTCCTCTTCACAATAGTTAGCATACCTCAACAGTGTTGGGCTCCACGAGTTGCGCCCAACTGTTCTTCGAGCAATGAAAACAGCGGCAGCAGCCAGTTGACTGGGAAGGTAGTGAAGCAGATTGTAACTTTGGAGGGTGCCATCCAAGATGTAACAGGACAATTGAACGATGCGCTTGTCAGCATGGGCAGCCTTCAAGAATCGAACAAGGAAAGCATGGGCACTGGGGATAGTGATATTGTATTCGAGGGTTCTCAAGATCTTTTCTTCCATCTCAATGATCTGAACAAGGAAGCAGTAGGTGAGTAAATGGGAAAAAAGACAATATTGGGAGCAGAAATGCACCAATGAACATACCTCAGGTCGAGTGTAGGCTCGGTCACAGATGTAGACCAAGTCACGGAGCTCTGGGGGGTAAATCTCTTCGTACTTGGCGGCAATCAAAAGAGCAGTGACTCCGACAAGCTGAAGCTTTGGTCGCGAAACCTCCTTTCGTTGCAGGTAGCGATCGATGATGTTGATAGTCAAGTACAAAGTCTCTGGGACAAGCTTGAACTTCAAGTGAACCTCTACCAACCAGTCGACAAGAATGGATCGCATACGCTCGTTGATGTGGGGCTGGTTCTCCATGTAGAGAGGACGAACCGAAGTGTGGACTTCCTTCTCGCGGAAATGGATGTACATGTCCTGGACGTAATCAGTAACACAGAGTGGATCCTCGGCATCACGCTCATCGATATTGTCAGGTTGTCCGTACTGGTATGCGGCAGGGTTGATGACTGGCTGATGAGATCGACCCATTGTACGTTGTTCAACTTGCTGGGGTTGAACCATCGACTCAGCAGGCTCGCGCTGTTCGAAGACAAACTGTTGGCTTTGAAAGTTGTTTTGGCGGGTAGGGACGTAAACATTTCCACTGGCAGCTCGCTTTTCGGGAAGAATATTCTGTCCTGGCTTTCCATTTTGGGTTTGGTTGGCGTTGGTAAGGTCCTATGAAATTGGGCAGAATTGAAGGGTAAGTGGAAATTCACAAGAGGGCAAGAAAAATATCTGGAAGCCCCAGGATGTCTGGCTAATCAGAGTAGAAGACGATTCACTCACTCTGAAAGCTCCTCTGGAACGAGTATTAGCAGCAATGGACTGGGTTGGGGCGTTGTTGGATCGGAACATTGTGGTTTATTCTGGAAATGGGAAATATGGAATTTGTGGACGAGATTGGAAACGATTGTTTGCCTGATACGAATGGAATGATCAACAATTGAAAGCAAGTGTTTCAACAACTGTCGGAGATGAAGTATTGGGCACTTGGAGATGTTGTGGGATGAATGAGAGTACCGAAACAACGACGATACTCCTCGTCACGCTCGTATTGAGTAGTGGCGATAGGAAATGTGTGGAACTGACTTGAGGTGAATTGGCGATCTTCATGTTTACATTCGTTTTCAAACAATATTCTTTCTACAGCATTCTAAAGAGTATATTCTTTTGAGATAGCTTCTTTACTTATGCGTGCGACCTTTTTGTCAAGTTTTCACTTAACGGATTATGTCACACAACGACGTGGCTTACCCATCAATAGGGGAAGTGGCATTCATAAGTCAACGGCTACAACCGAAAAGACTGTTTGGTGTTCGTAAACAACATATGTGATATTCAGGTTTGCAGACCCAGGATGGTAACAATCGCGTCGAGTTTCATCGAGGCCGGCAGTCAAAATATCGGTGACTCCGGCGACATAGGCAGAAAGTTTGGCCGAATAAGGTGCGAAAGGCAACGGGCGTGCAAAACAACGTACACGTACACGAGCCTCTCCTCGCTATATTTCGTTGGGAGCTGGCCAATTGGATGGAGAAGCGTTGGAACTCCTCCTCGTCACAACAACAGCATGCATTGTGACATCGGATGCGGTGCCACAGTTAACAAGACTGGGCCTCGTCCCAATGTCGACAATACTCCAAACGTTGCATTGGGAATTGCCACAGCTACTCCGTACGAGTGGCATCTCATCACTTTCTCTTGCAGTGCAAGTCCACTTTAGAAACCTCTTAAAATAAACTGCACCCTCGTTTGCTTCCTTTTAGAACTCTCCGAATAGATCTTGACTACTAGTAGTGTTTCACTACTACTAGTATAGAATAAAGGCCTATTGGTACCCTCCTACTCTCACTTCACGTCGGTTGTTCCTTCCTTGTTTCAACGAAGCTGCTTGCCATCTTAGCTGGAAGTAGCGTTCCAGCCACATGCAGCAAGAAACCAGACAGGAGGGTATCGTCGACGCAGCAGCTCAAACCCTTCTCTCCCCATTGCCAGTTCCAGATTTCGCACTGACCGTAAGTATTAGGAAATACTCATGTTAACAAATATTGTGGGAATTCTGAATTCCAGAGAAGTTAAGCCAACAACCTCTACAATGTATCACAGGAGGAAGGGGGACGGCACTCTTTTTGTACTAACGTTAGTGTAGTAGCTGAAACTGCTGCCCATATATCACCACAATTAAAATTTTGCACGATTCCTTCTTGTGATCCAGTTCATCGTTTTCTACAACAAACAATCACCTCGTTTTTCCATGGCGTGACCAAGAACCAGTGTACTAGTACTAGTAGCTTTTATCCTGGAGTTGAGGATGACGAGTACCAATGAACCAGTACGTACGACGTACAGTCTACACGATTCATAAAATAATTGCATAAGGAGGAAGGGGGCGAAACTGATGTCAGAAAGTCAAGCAACCTACAGGTTTCAACTCCCACTATTTTTCGGTACATCTCGTACAGTACAACAGGAGAACAACTCTATTACTCATTAATGCTTTGCAATGTCTGAAATGAAAGAATTTGCACCTACGAGTCGATACTGGTACACCACTGGTAGTACCAGGTACGCCTGGTATTGAAGAAGGAGCTTTCCTCCTGGAAGCCTTTCTCACCTGTGCTAAACGACGAATGAGCGACTCTTCCTCACAAAAACAAAATCTCATCTTCGATACAACACATTATTGAAAAACACACACCCGTCAAAATGGGAGATATCGAAGAAGCAAAAAAGAGCGAGGGCCCTCTCCCTCCTTACAAAGACACTCCAACGCCCTTGGAGACAGGACTTTGTGGAAATGAAATCCAGGTTGCTCTTGACAAGTATGGACCTAACGAAATTGTCATCCCCACTACGCCTCTCTACAAGCTTTTTCTCCACCAATTCATGGGTTTTTTGCCCTTGCTCATTGAAATCGCCGCCTTGATCTCTCTTGCCGTCGAAGACTTTGTCGATTTCGGTATTATTGCAGGCATTCTCGTTGTCAATGGAGTGCTGGGGTTCCGTGAGGAGTACCATGCCAAGAAATCCTTGGAGGAAATTTCCAAGTCCGTCAAAAGCGAGATTGCCGTCCGTCGTGACGGCCAAATGACCCGTGTTTTGACATCTGAACTTGTGCCCGGAGATATTATGTAAGCAATTTGCCACCGTGTCTTCTCGTATCTCGAAGTGATGGAACTAGATGAACTGAGCCAACTCACTTGAAATCTCCTTCTGAATGAAACAGTCTCTTGGTTGGTGGAACCGTGGTCCCAGCTGATACTCAATGGCGCTCTGGAGATCGTCTCAAGATTGATACAGCCGCATTGACCGGAGAACCTCTCCCTCGCACCTACCCCTCCCCCGAAAATGGCGACATCGTTCTCAGCGGGACAACCGTAGTGGCCGGCGAAGCCTATGGAGAGGTTGTTGCCACCGGAACCAACACTGAAATAGGAAGAGCTCAAGCCGACGTCATGAAGGATAAATCCATTCGCGTCGTTTCGGTTTTCCAAAGGAAGATTATGGTCGTGGTGCAAGTCCTTGTGTCATCCTGCATGGCTATCGTCCTGGCCGTCTTTTTGGTTACTGGAACCGTCTACAATGGATTCGACCATCACACAAAGGAGACCATTTTGAGCGCTCTCTCCATCCTTATCGCCTCCATTCCAGTGGCCCTTCCATTGGTGTTGCAAGTCAACTTGGCCTTGGGAGCTTCATTTATGGCTAAGGAACATCATGCCATTGTCACCAAGATTCCTGCTTTGCAGGATATTGCTAGTATGTCTATGCTTTGCAGTGACAAAACTGGAACTTTGACCACTGCACAAATGTCCATCATCCCAGAGCAAATCTACGCCGTCGAGGGTTTCAGCAAAGACGAAGTCATGATGTATGCATACCTGTGCTCCAACGCCGATAAAGACGAAGATCCAATTGATCGTGCCATCGTCAAGGCCTTGCAAGCATCCCCCAACAACGCTGCCCTGGCGAAGGAGTACACACAAACAGAACTCATTGGGTTCAACCCCATTGTAAAGCGTGTGGTCGCTTTTGTCGAGCGCAAGGGGAAGACCTACACCATTGCCAAGGGACTTCCATCCAAGGTCATCGACACCGAAGCTGGAGGAGAAGACGACCATGAACTCCAATGGAAGGTCAAGGGTATCAACGACAGAGCGTTTATGAAAGAAATCGTTGACTATGATCACAGCCTCGGAGCCGCTGGATACAAGACGATTGCCATTGCCATTTGCGAAGGAAATGCCCGTGAACTGGAGTCGCCAGTTTGGAAGTTTGTGGGATTGCTTCCCATGCTTGACCCTCCTCGCGCGGATACTGCCGCCACCATCGCTTCGCTCCACCATGCCAACATTTCCGTCAAGATGATCACAGGAGACCATGTGAACGTTGCACAAGAAACAGCCAAGTTGATTGGCCTTGGAACCAACATCCAAGCTGGAGAAACCATTCGACATGCTTCTCAACAAGAAAAGAAGGACTTGATTTGGCATGCCGATGGATTTGCTGCAGTCTTGCCCAGTGATAAGCGCGAATGCGTTTTGACACTTCGAGATGAGTTTGGTGTTGTTACTGGAATGACAGGTACGTTGGACATTATGTTGCTAGTTGCATGCCGTTGACGATGCCATTCATCTAACTGTTTCTGCTGTTGTGTTTTGCATTTGAACCAAATACTAGGTGACGGTGTCAACGATGCCCCTGCGCTTTCTGCCGCCCAAGTCGGTATTGCTGTTCACGGAGCCACGGATGCTGCCAAGAATGCCGCCGATCTGATCCTCACCGAGCCCGGACTCGCCCCCATCTATGGTGCTGTGTTGGAATCCAGACGCATCTTTGCCCGCATCAAATCCTACGTGATCTACCGTGTGGCTGCTTCGTTGGTGTTGTCCTTGACGCTTTCTTGCATCATCTTTGCATCGGGTTGCAGTGTTGACGCCCTCATGGTGATCATTTTGGCCTTGTTGAACGACATTTCCATGATTCCCGTTGCCTATGACCGCGCCAAGGCCACCACCAAGCCTCAAATGCCACGTGCCGGAAAGTTGGTCATCCAATCTCTCTTTTACGGCTTGTTGCACACTGGATTTGCATTGATGTTCATCTTCATCTTGAACCACCGAAACCACCATGTTGACTTGAATGAGCAATGTGACAGCGAGACCAGAGGATTCATTTGGTTCTATTTGGTGCTTGTCACAGAATTGTGCATCTTGTCGGTCCGAGCACCTTCTTTCTTCTGGTTGTCCATGCCATCCCCTCTCTTGTTCCTTTCTATCTTGGCAACATGCATCGGAGGAGCTTGCATTGCTATCTTCGCCATGGACTTGACCCCAGAAGCCATGGGATGGATTGTTCTCTACAACATTGTAGTGTTTGTGGTGGTGGATATTCTCAAGGTTGGCTTCCGCCACATGATCCATGAAGACCCCGGAGAACCCATCAACTCGGACGACTTGATCGAAGTGCCCAAGGACCAAGAGCCCGAGACCAAGAAGTTCTTGGAGAAACAAATGCGTTACCAAGTGCACATGGAGTCGGCCATGGCGCCTGCCGATTTGATGCACGCCGTCGAAATCCGTCGTTCCGGTCTCATGGAAATGTTGAGTGGAGACGTTCACATTACCGATGGATTCGGTTCCACCACCAATCTCGGATATCAAAACTTGTTGGCTAGTTCTATGGGTGGCCCAAGGGCGCCCCGTGTCAAGGCCAAGTCCAGTCCAGCCATGCTCTTTTATTAAAAAAGAGAGTATAGTATTTTGCTACTGCACGGCGGACATCATGACCAACAACAACAACAACAAAAAGCTACTCATAAAAAATGGTTGTGGTGGTGGTCGTGTCTCCTGGAATTCCCTGGTAATTCCATGTATTAGTTGAACAATCTTATATATACATCATCTTCGTGTATTGTGCAAGTACAAGTACTGCTGCTTCTTTACTTTTGGCAACATCACCATTGTTGTTGTAGTTGAAAGGGAGGACGAAGGAGATCATCGTCGTTGTTGTTGTTGTCCAAGGTAGAGTGACGACATTCACACGATGTCCAAACGGACAAGTATTTGTCACATTCGAAGGAATGGATGATGTGCGAGATTCGAACCCATCCCAAAGATCCGTCTGTCTGTAGTACGCCAAAACCTATGACGACGAAGAAAAATTGGAGGTGGCTTTCGCCCATCGCCCACTGCCACCATCTTCCCACAATCCTTGTCGTCATCACACCACATTCACCCACCCATCCTTGGTTGTTGGGAAGCAGTATTGTTGGCATTCAAGAATTGTATTTGTCTACCTTTCAACAACTACCTCAACAACATCACTACTATCATGCAACTCCCCGATCCTGTGATTGCTGCCATTGATAGCAGCTTGGCATTTGTTTACTCCTTCCAACCATTGGCCGAGAAAACGTTGATCCTTGGTAGGTACAAAAAAACGAACCCATGTATTTCTCTTGCTCTTATTATGTTCAGTGGGTTGGATACACTTGGTCAGCTGCATACCAGAGATTCATGTACCTTTCTTTGTGAACAATGCGTTGTTGACCTTGTATTTCTTTTTTTGGATGGGTATTCTCATTTTGTCATTTTTTGTTGTTTGGATGTTGGATGTTGTTGTTGTGTATTTTTCTTTCAGTTCCCGATGCCCTCCGCGCCCAAGTTGGTGTCGTCGCCGACATGATTGGTATGGACATTGAGACTGTTTCCTATGTTTTGGGATTGTTTTCTTGTTACCCTCTCGGTTTGATCATGTCCCAAATTCCATATGGTATGCCCAGGCACATTTTCTCTTTTCTTTTGGGAAGTTTCCTCCTTCAATTCACCCTTGGAGTGCAATGGATCCACCAATTGATTAGTTCCCTCATTGCTTACGCCATGATTCTTATCCTTCCCCGCAAGGTTTTGAAGTTGGCTTTGCCCGTCTTTGCCATGGCCTACATGTGTGCCGGTCACCTCCACCGTCAATACATCAACTACCTTGGATGGGATTTGGATTTTACCGGTGTTCAAATGGTCTTGACCCAAAAGCTTTACATGGTTGGTTTCAACCTCTTTGATGGAGAGCAATTGGCCAAGGGCGCTGACGACCGCATTGCCAAGAAGTGTTCCAAGTATGCCTTGAAAGATGTTCCTGGCATCATTGAATTCTTGGGATACACTTTCTGCTTCTCCAACCTTCTTGCCGGTCCTGCCAACGAGTACTCCACCTACCTTGGTGCTATTGATGGATCTGTCTTCAAGACCCCCGATGGAAAGATGAAGTCTCCTCCTTCCAACCTTTGGCCTAC
Source organism: Nitzschia putrida (assembly GCA_016586335.1). Classification (NCBI taxonomy): domain Eukaryota; phylum Bacillariophyta; class Bacillariophyceae; order Bacillariales; family Bacillariaceae; genus Nitzschia; species Nitzschia putrida. The sequence goes on along the minus strand of BLYE01000024.1, from coordinate 254,683 downwards.
CCTTTTCCCTTTGATCCAAAGTATTTGTTGCATTGGTGTCTTTTTGGTCGTGGGTGCCAACTTTCCCCTTTTGGACCCTGTTGACCCCCAAAGAAACACCCCTACCATTATCACCGAGGAGTTCCAGAAGCAATTCTGGCCTTGGCGTATCTTGTACTGCTGGTGCGGACTCTTGTCGATCCGAGCCAAGTACTACTTTGGTTGGAAGAACGCTCAAGGGGCCAACAACATCTGGTTCGCTGGATTTGAAGGCTTTGATGAGAAGGGTGAATCCAAGGGATTTGGTGGCTCGGACAATATGGATATGTTGGCCTTTGAGTTTGCCCCTGATGTTCAAATGATGACCCGCAACTGGAACAAGAAGACCTCCAACTGGCTCACCCGTTATGTCTACATCCGAACGGGAGGAAACCTTCTCGCTGTCTATTCCACCAGTGCTTTCTGGCATGGTTTCTACCCTGGATACTACTTTTTCTTCCTTTCCGTTCCATTGATCACTTTCTGTGACCGCATGGCCAAGAAGAAGCTTTCCCCCTACTTTTCGTCGTCGCAATTTTCTCTTTATGGAATTGCTGCCACGATTGCCACGGTCGTCTCTGTCAACTACATGATTCTTCCTTTTGTCATGTTGGCTGGAGATTGGTCTTGGGCCGCCTACAAGAGCCACTACTTCTTTGGACACATTGGAGCTGTTGTCTACTATGTGCTCCTTTCCATGCTCCCTACCCCCAAGAAGAAGGAGAAGACTGTGTAAAACAACAAACAACATCAATAGAATGAATACCTGTGCTATTGCAATAATAAGAACCACTGGACATTGCATAGAACAGTAGCAGTATTGCAAGGTTTATAGTAGCGCAGAACGCATCGATCCCTACAAGCCTAGTTTACTACCTCACCTACCGGTAGGTTCTTCAGAGAAATGTGAAAGAATGTGCTATCGTCGACAGGACTACCAGGGTTGATGCAGAGATCACCTCGCCACAATAGCAACCATACGTATCGTTTCCGAGACTGGCTGATACTGGTACTTGATACCATTGTATAGATCCATCCGATGCATTCTCAACCGTACCATATGTGCACAACATGTACAAAACGCAGTAAACCGGAGCCACAACCACCAGCAACACTTACCTTTCCAAACAACAACAACTAGTCAATCATAATAATATAATCATAGTATAGTATATACGTGCGCAAGGTTGAATCGAACAACTACGCCGCTAAGCGTCCCAAGGTTTGAAGCCTTGACCCACCACCAGGCAGGATCATGCACACAAAAAGGTAATGATTAAGGGGGGGATAGGAGGAGTCCCTTGAAAGTACTTGCAGCAAGAATAATCCCCGTTGAGTTACAAAGAATGATGTAGGCATAACTTTGCTAGGACGACAACGAGGGACCGCCCTCTACATGCTCTTGCCGTACACTACAAGCGTACGGCCGTCGTCGCAAGAGCGGAAAACCCTCATTGGAATCTGTTCCCAGATTGGCACTCTCTGCCGTTGCGTCCGGGGAATTTCCCAAAGAAGCTTGCCATTTTGACGTGCCCTCGGTCTTTCAAAAGAAAAACGGGGCGCTCCTCGAAGCCTACAATCTTGCCACTCTTTCAAGAAACTGAGTCGAGTGTCGAGCAGTGAACCCACCAACGCTCGTCGCTGCGTGCGCATCATCAAAAACGTATGACAGACATACCATCATAGCTTGGGTACGTACTTAACTGGATTGGAGAGAACATAAATTGGGTGTCACTGTTCAGTTTCTAGGCCAATCAAAGCGTCCTGTTCAACAAAGCGACACGAAAGATGAGGATAGTAGCGTGTGTTGCAACTCTCCGTCGAGTCATCGAAAAGATCGTGTTCGAAACGGATCCTTCTTGAAACATCATCATCATCTCCTCGATCGCGGCGAAGGAAAGTCTGACTGTTGTTGTTGATTCTCACTGTCAGAATACCTGGTGTTTGGCGCTATCACAACACTACTTCCAGCACTTTTCTCAGTTCCTTACCTGATTCTCTCATTATTTTATTATTGTAATGCTCTTCACTTTGTCTTCCACTTCTCTCCTCCGCTCTGGATTGGTTGTTGCCCAGAGTTCTTCTGTTTCCCGAACTTTCATTAGTGCAACTGCCAAAAGAACCATGTCCTCTTTCTCGTACCCCGCATGGCAAGTCTCTCAACAAGAAGATGGATCCTTTGCGGGCAAGGAAACCACCTTGTCGACAGATGATCTTCCCAATGAAGATGGCGGTGTCCTGATTCGTGTCAGTCACTCGTCTCTCAATTACAAGGACGCTCTCAGTGCTAGTGGAAACAAGGGAGTTACTCGAAAGTTCCCCCATACTCCTGGTATCGATGCTGTCGGAGTTCGGGCTGACAATGATACTCCTGTATTGGTCACAGGATACGATCTTGGTATGAACACATCCGGTGGATTTGGGGAATATATTCGTGTCCCTGAAAAATGGATTGCGACCAACCCCATGGGGCCCCGTGCCGCCATGGTGTATGGAACAGCTGGATTGACGGCTGGATTGTGTGTTCAAAAGTTGCTGCAAATGGGAGCCACTCCTGAGCAAGGAAAGGTAGTTGTTACTGGTGCTACTGGTGCCGTCGGAAGCGTTGCCGTCGAAATTTTGGCCAAGTTGGGATTTGAAGTTGCTGCCATTTCTGGCAAGACTGGAAGTTACGCTGATCGTTTGATGGAGTTGGGTGCCAAGGAAGTTTTGGGAAGAGAAGCATTGGAAGCTACCAAGAAGCCATTGGTCAAGCCTGTGTTCGCCAATGCTGTTGACACTGTCGGTGGAACCCCCTTGGCCGAGTTGTTGAAACAAATCCAACCTGGAGGTTCTGTCGCTTGCTGCGGATTGGTAGCTGGACCTGGATTGGATACCACCGTTCTCCCATTTATTCTCCGAGGTGTCAATCTCTTGGGTGTCGACTCTGTCGAGATTCCTCTCTCCGACAAGCAACAAGTTTGGGACAAGCTGGCTTCTGAATGGGCATGTCCCAAGACGGAGGCTGCCGCCGTCGATATTGGCCGACACCAGTTGGATGAATACCTCAAGGCATTCCTCAAGGGTGAATCTGCCGGAAAGATTGTTCTTGATCACAGTTTGACCAAGTAAGCAATTGATAAACAATGTGGAGATGCGCGTGGGGTGGTATTCCAACCTCCAGGATTTCATGTTTTAACAAGTTTATAGTCTATTGCTGTTTTTTGGTTTCCACTATTATGTTGTGTACACCTTGTCCAAGTTCTTCCCTAGTGTATTCTAGCATGACGGTAGGAATGGCCTTGCTTTGAACCTTCGCCAGGGACGTTTGTATGTGGAACCACAAGAGGGGAGTTTACAATATGGAACACTATTTCTTATAGACCTCACAGAACTACGTTATGTCGATTGCATGCGATTGTTAAAGCTGATGCCTAACAAGGATTCTCGCTGTCCACCACAAAGAAGAGTTGCGACCACGTGGAGGATTCCGTCTCTTGACCGGCCCGGAGACGAAACAGAGTGTGTCCATTCACAGAGGCTATGCGAGGAGTGTAGCTACCGGTAGCATCTGAACAGGAGGTACTACTGGACCAAGTCATGGTGGTCTCAAAGCTTTCACTTTCGGATACACTGCTGACGTGGTTGTCCCATGGTGAAGTACAGTAGCCGTTCGATTCAATCTGTGATAGAGAGACTGGAGTTGTTCCGTCTTGGCGCACAAACCTTAGAGTTACCGGTATTTCTGGAGAGTAGTGACGACCGACCCAGAGTTCGTACACCGCCTGGGTGAAACCGCATTCCAAGTAGGTGTTCATTGTGAAATGTGCCGTTTGAGATGTCAGCACGCGTTCCCGAAAGTCTGTTCCATAGTTGACCGTCTGGACAAACCCATAGGAGCTGGAGATCGTTGAAGGCTTGGCGAGAGCAGCCGTGTCAACGTCATCTAGGACGAAATCAATGTAGCGATAGGTAACGTTCGTGGCGGAACTTCCTGGGCTGGAGACTTCGACCTTGATTGCTTCCATATCATACAACGAACGTAGTTCATGGTCATCGTCATCGCCTGGCTGCTCCGAGCATGCATCGTGGGGTGTCCAGAATCCACCATTGCTTTCGTACCAGCAACATTCGTCCGCGATACAGGAGCAACCCGAATCATCGCAGGCACATGCATCACTGTCAAAGAGTGGCTCCATCAACGCCTGAATGTCCTCTTGCTCCACAAGGCAGTGTTCATTCACAGGCATGTCACACACATACACAGATTGTACCTCACCCTCATCGCTAAAGGAGATTTCAATGCACCCACAGGTACAAACTGTTTCCATGTTCTCGTCTTGTCCTTCACAATCAAAAGGCACTGCTTCGCACGCATATCTGGCTTGGCGTTTGAGTGCTGCTATATGCTCCGAGGACGAACCATCCACAGTTTGGAGGATCAGCACCATCGACAGCAACAGCCACAATGTGGAGCACTTCCAAACTTGTGCTGGTTTCGGGGATGGAGTGAGGGACGACATTATCTGAAAGGAAGCAATGAATTGGCACAAATGATCAACAAATACGAGGGCCTTGCAACCCCGGGTGCGTTTTTGTTGCTGGTTGATTATTGTTCTTGATGATGTCAAGAGACAGGGCGGAAACCAACATGAAATAATCGGGATTGCCAATGAGATGGAGGGCCTCTCACCCTCCATAGTATTGTTTTTGTCCATTGCTCATCGTCTCTACTGGTACTAGCTTGGTTTGATAGGCCACATCTTGACATTGTCTTGTGTTTCGTGTCTGGCAATAGATTTTGGTTCTGGTATTGATTCACCCAGGAGACAGAAGGTCTGACAGACGAATTGTTGTGCCCCGATGTCCGTCAGGCTGTACCTTTGAAAGCATGGTAGGAATCATGGAACGATGGTACAGTACATACGACAGTCCAGCGTCTTTCACCTTCTGCGTCGACAAAAAGATCTTGATGGTTGTCAAATCAGGAACTTCATGATGAATGATGATTGTACTAAGCCTATCCTCGTTATTGCATTATTCAAAACTGGAGTAACACTAGAGCGGTAGCAGCAAACCCAAGATCATCTTTTGGCTTCCAACCTAAAGGCCTTCCTGCACTTGCGTGTTGGCACGCATGGTGGCTATCCTAATAGGAAGGCTTTTCCAGGCCAAACAAGGCTGCATTGCATGATAGTAAAGAGGCCTCCAGTAGGCCTATGCCAAAGAGATGATAGTTTTTGGCTCACAATATCTTTTGCAATTTGTTGTTTCCATAAAAGGTTGAAACAAACGCTGCACCAACATCCGCAATGAAGCTTTATCTCTCTCTTGCTACTTTCCTTGCTGCCCTGGTTGGCGTCATTGATGCTGCCGCAGAGTGTACCCATGGTAGGTTGTACGTCTCGGAACTGGAACAAAACGTCCTTCATACCATTGACGTCTCCGAGGGTGATCTTTCCGATCTCTCCAGTCTCGTGAGTGAAACCACCTACACCGTGTCTGGTGGTGTTCCTCTCACATTGGCAGCCACGGGAAGCCATGAAGGAATCACTGTCATGTATCGTGGTGACAGTGAAGTCGGCTACACGGATGGTTTTGTCAAGGTCTTTGACACTGGTCTTGTCGTCGAAGCCCACGGAGACCACAACCATGTGGAATACATTGCGCCCTCTGAAATCACCAATGCTGGCTTTGAGTGCGCTCGTGCCATTCACTATGTCCCCCATGATGGACGTATTGCCATCTTTTGCGATGGAACTTCCCTCACTAGTCCTGTGGTCAACAGCACTATTTGGGTGTTGGATGAAAGTCTCTTTGGAACGGATGACAGTGCCATTGTTTTCTCTACAACTCTTGAATCATCTCATCATGGAGTAGCTATTCCTGTGGATGAGGATCACGTCCTTCACTCATTGGCAACCGCAAGTCGCCTTGCGGGGGACGCCGACTCAAGCTCGCTTCCCAATACCTTCCAAGTCGTTGACTACAATGGTACTGTCTTGCATTCTATTGATGACGAAGCGGACCCTGACAACTCTTGCATTGGCTTCCACGGTGAAGCTTCTGTTGGAGACTCATTTGCCTTGGCCTGTAACGCAGACCATGGAGGAATCTTGGTCGTTGACTACGACTCTGCAACCGAAACCTATTCTTCCCGAGCCATCCTGTACCCCGAGGAGTACACGGAGCATCGTACTGGAAGCCTCCAGTCCCACCATGAGAATGACATGGTGGTTGGAAACTTTGCTGGTAATGATCAAAACTACCTCATGGCGTTTGGTCTGGAGAATGAGCAGTTGCAAACCAACCAACTGTACAATGTCACCGAAGGGTACTGTGGTTTTGCCTACGAAATGGGTGCCGGTCATCACCTTATGGTCATGCATCCCAACGGTGTCTTCCAAGCTTTGGAATATGAGAATGATGCCTGGAGCGAGATTGCCAGTGTTACCCTTGACGGCATTTCATCTTGTGACAATGTCATTATGGTTCCTGGTGTCTTGCAAGCCTTTGTATTGTACACCATTGATTCCAACACCACCACATTGTTTGCCATTGACATGGAACATGCTGAGGAGGGCGAGATGGAAGTCTACAGCACCGAACTTGATTTCGTTCCCTACAGTGCTGTTGTGGCTGGGTTCAACGAAGATTCCATGTGTACTTCCGAGGAACATACCCATGATGACGACGATACTGACGGTGGAGTTTCCCATGGATTGCTTACGGCTTTTGTTTCTTGGGTCTCCGTTGGACTCCTCGCCATGGTGATCTAGAAATAGACTCCACCATCGGGTGAGATTCCGCGCCATAGAACAACTGTGTTGGCGAAGAAACAGTAGTGGTAGTTGAAAAGCATCACCAGATGCGAGGTCCAAAGAATCGATCAATAGATACTACCATTACCGACTCGGACCGCACTCTTGACGTAGCTATAGAACCGTAGCATATACATTCAATGAAGAAGAGCTATAGGAGATAGATAGCGGCTCCGACCCCAACCACGCCGAGCAAAACCAACGCAAGAAGAAAATCTTACCTTTTCCAAACAACCACCAAGACAACCACATCTAACAATACAATCATATATAAAGTATACGTGCGCAAGGTTGAATCGAACAACTACGCCGCTAAGCGTCCCAAGGTTTGAAGCCTTGACCCACCACCAGGCAGGATCATGCACACAAAAAGGTAATGATTAAGGGGGGGATAGGAGGAGTCCCTTGAAAGTACTTGCAGCAAGAATAATCCCCGTTGAGTTACAAAGAATGATGTAGGCATAACTTTGCTAGGACGACAACGAGGGACCGCCCTCTACATGCTCTTGCCGTACACTACAAGCGTACGGCCGTCGTCGCAAGAGCGGAAAACCCTCATTGGAATCTGTTCCCAGATTGGCACTCTCTGCCGTTGCGTCCGGGGAATTTCCCAAAGAAGCTTGTCATTTTGACGTGCCCTCGGTCTTTCCAAGAAAAACGGGGCGCTCCTCGAAGCCTACAATCTTGCCACTCTTTCAAGAAACTGAGCGAAGAAGAACGAAATTTTCTTGGAACACTTTCCTGCCTCTGCGAGGTTCGACTCTGTGGACCGTTCAGATTGAATCCACGTGGATAGTAAGGAGGTAACTGGTGGTGGGGGTAGAGATTCGCCGTACCACAACAGACAGGAAGCAGAACCAGTGCACTTCAGCACCTGTCATCGTCATCGTCATTCGTCCAAAGGACCCGCCACACATATGTGTTGCCTATATAAAAACATAGCTACATATAAACTGTGCTTCTTGTGAAGCAGTACGGAAACAATCCTACAGAGAGGTCTGTGCCATGGCTACTTCTTGCCGCCATCATCATGAAACAAGTTTGCTCCTCTATACCTAAACTACCTGGTACGAGTACTCTTCTCGTTGTACAAGAAGAAGAAGGTAGTGAGCGACAAACACGAGAAGACTGTGGGTGACTATTACCAGGTAAGATACCATTGCCACCACCACCGTACTACTGCTACTTCTTCTGGGAAAGCAATCGAAGTAGTAGTGGCGACGATCTGTCACACATTGGTACAATACTGAACTCTACACAAAACATTCTGTTCTATAACAACGACTCACATTCTATAGTAGTATAGATGCCCCTTGTTCAACTTGTTCCAGAGCTTTGTTAAATTAAATCTTGCGAGAAAAGTAGGTGGTAACAACGGGTCTTCCAAGAAGCACCACCACTTTGGATGACAGGTGCGTTTGTGGTGTAATCACCAGATTGTGACTACCTCGACAGCCTCCAGTCAAATGTTCTTGTATGACTGAGGCATAGGAACGAATGAGATGGCGTCGGACACAAAAACAAATTCAATAAATGAACCGCTTCCCCAATCTGTCCCAAAGCCGCGTCATCTAAGTCGTTCCATTGAATTCTAGCCTATGACATTCCTTTGTACTCCGCTAAGTCGAAGACATAAAACTGGCATCTTGTCTGGCATGAAGGCGCCTTGCACAAGACAGGAATATGCCTTTGATGTCACATTTACACCCAATGTTAATTAAGGGGATGAGGCTAATCGTAGTTTTTGCCATATACTCTGAACATCTGAGCCAATTCTACGTAAAGGCACGATACGTTGTGCTGGGTCTGGGGAAAAACAACGATTAGAAATACTACCGGCGCAATCCTGCAGGGACGTACGTTCAATTTCGCAGTAGTGGGCGAAAAAGGAGAGCCGCCTCTTCCTTCTGGTTCGTACTGTACGATACTTGTTTGTTGGGGGGGACGATCGAAACGGTACCTGGGTTACAACCAGCAACAACAACAACATTATCAACAATACGTAGCAGAACCCAAGTGGATTTCTTGCTGCCAAAGTAGTAGTTACAAGCTGCAAGGCTAGCGACGAGACACTCTTTGCATAGCAACCATGGTGTCGTTACAACAACATCATCAGGATACCACAATAGAAAACGACAACCACGCAGAGGATCATCCATCCACCATGCCTCTGCATCATGAAACAACAACAACAACATCCTCCTCTTCCAAGCGACAGACTCTTTCGAGTAAGAGCAGGACGTCTCGTAGAACTACTTCTCCTAGCCGGAGCAGCAATTCCAATGAGGAACAAAGATCAAGCAATCGCAAACTTGTGGAAGAGGCATTGGACCAATCTTTATCCAAACTGGAAGGTTTGGAATCGATTCAACAAGCTCCAAAAGTTGCAGCAGCAACAGCAACAAGATCTAGTACTAGTGTCAGTTTGGGAGATCATTTGGAACGAGGCGTGGGTCGAACCAAGTCCAATTCCTCTTCCAATTCCTCGGTTCGATCAGGAGACTCGGCTCTTTCTAGAAGGAGACAGTTGCGCAAAAAGTTAAAGGAAGCATGTCAAGAACAATGGGAGAAACAACATCATTCGGATATGGCTTCGGTGGGGTCCGCATCGCGGGATGCTCGTTCTGTGGCTTCTTCAGAGAGTGGATCTGTAGTCTCTTCTACTTCCAGCACTGGCACTCGAACGAGACGAAGAGTCAAAAAGCCATCAGACGATGATGATTCCTCAAGGTCTTCACACAGTAGCAGCACCCGCATTCGAGTCCGACGTTCCACAGCACCTTCGGTCCAAGAAGGTGAAGATGGGGAAAAGAAGGCACGTCCTTCGCCTCATGTAAGGAGGAGAAAGCGACATGGGCCTGCAGATACGGCTCCTGTTACTCCTAGGCGGGCACCTTCCAACGATCCATCTCCTGCTCGATTGGGTAGTGGTGGTGGTAGCGGAGAGACTACTCCTGAGGAAGAAGAGACCTTTGTCCCTAGCCGAGTCCAAAGGAGTCATTCGGATTCCACCTCGGATCGTACCATGCTCCGTACCTCGGATCACTCGGATGAGAGTAATGAAGAGGAATCACGCCCCATGGCCCAGCCTGCGGTGCAACCTCTTGATTGGGACAAGATTGAACCCAAGAAGGGATCATCATCATCTTCCAAGGCCTCCAAGGAACAACCTCGACGAAGGTTCCCAGCTTTGGGACGCACCTTCTCTTTGGGCGCTCGCAAGAGCGCATCCTTCAACTCCAAGGATGACTCTTCCGTCTTTTCTGGAGCTGGACGCACCGTGTCCTCCCACTCTACGGCTTCCACAGCCTCCATGTCCCAGTCCGACTGTTCCACCTTGTCCGGGGATAGTAGCCAAGGGGAGGCAAGCATCTCCTCCAAGTCTTCGGTGGCTCTCAACAAGGGACTCTCCCTCAAGAACTTTACCAACTTGGTGGACCGCATCAAGTCGGATAAGCACCATGACAGGTCCGAACCTACCGGTAGTGTTCCGCCTCCACCCCCTACAGAAGGCCGATCGACTCCTGGATCACAAGGATCCAAGTCTCGAAAGTCACCCAGGGGACGGACCATGGAGACCAACCGGGCTCGACGATCACGAAGCAAGTCCGTTGTGTTTGGCAGTGTCACAGTTCGGGAGTACGAACGATCCGTGGGAGACAATCCTGCAGTCAGTTCTGGTACTCCCATCAGTCTAGGATGGGAATATATCCATCTCTTGGATGTGGCCGTCGACATTTACGAAGCTACTGTCCGCAAGCCTGGGCCTAGGTCTCGTAAGGACTTTTTTCTTACTCCTCATCAACGATTTCATTTGTTGATGGATGAATGGGAACACTCCGTTCATGACATTATCAATGCCAAGAACTTGGCAACCGAAATTCGCTATCAACGCCATGTCTCGATCTTTGGTGAACCCAAACAACAGCAACAACAACAACAACAACCACCACCGAAACAGCAACAAGCCTCTTCCAAGTCTTCCGCAGCGCCCTCCAAGGGATCTTCCCAGAGTAGTGGCAGCAGCAACTTGGTCAAACGAGCAACCCGTGGTGGTGCTTACCCCAAGAGTATGAGCAAAAAGCTTCCCAAGCTCCCCAAAGGAGAGAGCCGATGGGATTCCTATCCTACTACCACCACGACCGCGACGGCCGTGGGTGTACAGCAATAGATGATGATGATGATACGGTAGATACTTCTCTTTGCGCGCGACCCCATTATTATTTCATATCCTGATCTAACTTTTAACAATAGCTATGCTTTTATATACTGCAAAACATCCTTCCTTACATAATATATGACTACTTTGGTATTATAGCAACATGCTATGTGGAGGTTACTCCACAATCTCAATAGAGGTGGGTCTTGTCCGTTGGGATCGTATTGAGGGAGAAACAACCTTGCTTACAGTCACTCACAGCCATCAATACGGTTCTTTTCATCTACTAAGACGCTACTACGTACATTATTCAATCAATGGTAGCGTCACAAAGAACAAACAAGGCTATCGTTTTGTACCAACCAACCAGCTAGTCTAGTCTAGTCCAGTCTATCGGTAGTCCAGTCTAGGAAGATTGAATACGTTGTCGCAAGGCCGATGACACCATATACGACAATATCGCTCCTACCGCAATGCCAGCCCATTCCATACCTGTCGTTCGAACCTGTTCCCATGCCAACTCTCGTTGCAACTCTTTTCGTTTACGGTCCAACTCGATTTGGGCTTGAGCGACACCTGCATTCGGACCTACATCACTTTTGGAAATGTATTCAAAGTGGGCCGTTACAACCGCTTCGACCAATTGAATTTCCAAATTGTCAGGATTGGTATCCACGGCTTGTCGAACAATGGATTGCATATGCCAATCTTGTACCGAAGGAACATGTTGTGTAGAAGCGGATGGTGGCGGAGCCAGGATCCAAACTTGTTGATACCGTGTCTCCAACAAATTACCTACTACCATGTGACTTCCATATTCTCGAATGGCACGTTCGGCTTTTTGACGCAAAATGGAATTGTTGGTTTCCAATTTGAAACTACAAACAAAAGCGTTGGGTGCCCATGTGGAACGAATCAATCCCATGACTTTGGGTACAGGAGCCAAGGTTACTGTCAAGGAACCATCCGATGGACTACCATCCTTGTTACTTCCGACATCGCGGCTTTGAATTTTGTGTTCGGCTCGTTGACTCTTGGGGACATAAAAGTCCGAGACGGCGGCGGCCAAAAACAAGAGAGCGAGGGATTGAGAGTCAGACAAGGATTGGGAACACAATTGCAATTTGGCCAAATATTCTTCTACGGATCGGAACGGAACAGTAAGAAGTCTACCCTGTTGCAACGCAGTCTGACGCTCTTGTAGCGCAGTTTGTAATCGAGAGGAATGGTGGATGCGACGATGCAGGGAAACTTCTCCATCTTCTTCTTTCGAGTCGGGGGATGCGGACGAGGCCTTGGATGAATCCATCAACCAAGGATCCTCCTTAGATTGAGCAAGTACAGCCTGAACATATTGATCTTCTTCTTCCTCTTCGGTTCCACCGGCAAAGAGTCTTCCCAAGGCGGACACCGAGACTCCCTGATGGGCGGGCGACGAGATGACTTCACTGAGAATGCGACCAAACGGACTGGCGGTTCCTTTTCGCCACAAATGAACGACAGCATAGCCTCGCCTCAAAAACTCTTCGACAGAGATAGCTCCTCGGAGACCTGTGGAAAAGTTTTCAAGAGAACGGACGGCCCGGACTTCCAAATCGGCGGCAGTGCCTCCAGAGGAAACGAGAACAATGGGACGATGTTGGGAGGCATGGCGGAGACAAAAGACCTGAAGTTGCTTGTCTAGTTCCTTGCGCTCAGTGGCAGGCAGATCGTCGACAAACGACTGGACGGTGGCCTCCACGTTCGATGTCATGGTGGTGATGAGTGTTGTTGTGAATGATGTTGGTTGTTATGGTGGTGGTAGATATTGGAAGGATACGAAGGATGTGTCGGCCGGCCCAATCATGTGCACAAAGAGCTCGCAGGAGCTCGTACTCCGTTTGCGACCTCTGCGCCACAGAAGACCAGAGCAAGCTGTCCACTGAGCTCGTCCTTGTTGTTGGGCACCAAGAACGTCTTACTCAACAACAACATACACAAACACACAAACACACATACATCTATTTTCAGAATGGATCTCTTGCAACGTGAATTGGCTCGCAAAAAGTCACTTGTCGATCAAGTCAAACAAGATGACGAAAGTGCTCCTACAACCAAGAAACGCAAAAAGTACATGCGTCAATCGGATTGGAGACGCCTCGAAGAGGAAGCACAAGAACAACAACAGGAAAAACAACAACCGAGCAAACAACAACAGGCTACTGGATCGTCCGACACTGCTACCCCTGCCGAGTCTTCCACAGACCAGCCTGCCAACAAACGGTCTCGTCCAACCGATTCCACCACTGACCAGGGAGACTCACATACAACTGCCACCAAGCAACAACAACAACAACAACAACAACAACAGCAGCAGGAAAAGAAGAGCAAAACCACCGACTCAGCCGAATCTTCCGAAAATTCATGGACCGAAGTTTCTGTTGCCTTGCAATTACGTTCTTTGGGATTACCCATTCGTTTCTTTGGAGAAACGTTTGACGAACGATGTAATCGATTGCAAGCGGCCTTGGCAGAACAAAACATTACCTTGCAAGGTTTGTCGGAACTACAAGAATTCCGGTTGGGGAAGGGTCACGGAATTCGGAATACCTTTTTGGAACGAGATGGCAAGAACAAGAATAATACTGGTGGTGCAGGTCAGGGCCACCATGGCAATGTGTCTTCCAAACACTCCAAGGCAAACAAAAAGGATGTTCCGCACGAATCGACCAATCCTGATGCTCCAACAACCTCTGACACAGCAACGGCAGCTACAGCTGCAGCGACAGCAGACACTACTACTGCTTCTTCTTCCAACAACAATACAAACGCCGCCGACGATCCTCCCAAATACATTTATCGCTTCTTGAAAGATTTACTAAATGAATGGGAAGACGATTTGCAAGCTCGTCCCGACCGCATCGCCCAGAGCGTGGCGGGTCGCAACGAAACCAAAACCTTCAAACAATGCAAAGACTACATCCGCCCTCTGTTTCGTCTCTTGAAACATCGCAAACTCCAAGAAAACTTGCAAGCGCATTTACTAGCTATTGTACAATACGCCGAACAAGGAGAGTTTGTCAAGGCACACGATGCCTATTTGGATGTTGCCATTGGACGTGCGGCTTGGCCGATTGGAGTGACCATGGTGGGTATTCATGCTCGCACCGGTCGGGCCAAGATTGAATCAGCCAATGTGGCACACGTTATGAATTCGGAACTCCAACGTAAGTATTTGACATCGGTGAAACGATTGCTAAGTTATGCTCAAAAGAAGCGAACCGATGTGGATCCAAGCAAAAAAGTGGGATAATAATAGAATGAGTTGGATGCTTTGGGTTGGGAATACTAGTACGGGGTTCTTCGCCGAGGCTGAGTACATATCGATGTATGCACTGTACGACTAGTTTTGCTTTTCACAGAAAACAGACAGTATGGTCTACCGGTAGCTGATGGAAGAGTGCAGAAAAACAAGTATTGACTATTACTACTTGCTAGCTAATTCCTAATAGGGCAGTGCGAAGTGATGACTATGTATTCAATGTTATTATTTTGGAAGCATGCAACAGAAATCTAACATCAATGTATCAATGAAAAAGGAAAGACTCTCACTCGGTGTGCTCTGTCATGGGGGTGAGATACATCTTCTTTCCGGAAGAGACAATCACTCCCTTAAAGTATGTGTACCGAACATGCAACACGATGAAACTCAAAATGTGCAGAAGCAACGTGTAGCAAGCCAAAACCACCATATCATTGGCTCTATTCGTGTCCTCAATCTCGTAAAACACCAACACATCTTCACCTGTAGGAAAAGGAGTGTCTGGAAATTCCAATCCACGAAACTCGGTTACCATAAAGGAACGCCAGGAGTACGTGTGGAAAGCAATGTCGTAAGTCCACCGCAAACCATTGGGAAAGTCAGATGGAATGATCATGAAACCTTGGAACAACATGAAGAAGCCAAACAATCCCGCAACTAGCGCCATGCCAATCACGAAATGGGGTACCACGTGCGATACCAACTGAGCCAGAGCTTCCGAAGTCGTCAAGGCCAGGAACATGTTCAAGAAGTACCATCCCGGATCGTTGAACTTGGTCATCGACAAGATTATGAGGGACACCAACCCTGCCAACAACGCCGCACCAGGAATTGATGCGAGTCCCTGTGCCACTTGATATGCTACAGGGTGGTAGTAGGAGTTGAGAACTTCTTTGTCCACGATGTCACGTTCCATTACAGTGAAGGGAAGCACGGCAACACTCATGAAGATGAAGAACGCCACGCAATAGAAACACAAAGCTGTACGACTGAGAATAGACTCGTAGTCGTTCCTCTCACCAAGGTCCCAGAACAATCCGCCAACCATCAAAGCTACCACCAGGTAAAGACAAAAGCAAAAGCGAAGATGAAGCGTGAGTAGCTGTTCTACTAGCAATGGAGAAGGCAACGCCAAAGCAAATAACACTCGCAAGGTCGAAAGCGATCGACGAACTTACCCAACATAGAATACATGGCCACACGGGTGAGAAGAATTCCTGGATTAAACCAGAGGTTGAGGAAGTATCGGTAGGTCAACTCAAACGCAGTCCCGAATACACCGGAGGATCGGTGGGACCGAACTACAAAGGTATTGTTCGTTTCTTCTTCGTCGTCTGACGCCGCTGCCTCTCTCTTTTCTCCGTCATCTTTCTTGAGGGAGAACCTGGAAGAGCCCTCTCCTCCAACATGATGCGTTTGCTCCCATGCGGTGTATAGACGAGCCCATTCCTCGACAGATTTGGTGTGCTCGCGAAACTCGTCATTGACCATCGTGACATAGTGATCCGCTGGGTTCCACCCAATTGGAGTAGGGTGACCATGCTTGGCAAAGAATGCTTCCATGTTGATTCGGGACCCCTGGTATACAAGTTGTCCCTTGGAAAGCAAGACCACATTCTCGATGCGCTTCCAAATGAAGCTGGAAGGCTGATGGATGGTGAGAATCACTCGGCGTCCAGGTGTGGCTTTCACATAGGTCTGGAGAAACTCCATCACCTGGAAAGCAGACTCAGCATCGAGCCCAGAGGTGGGCTCATCCAAGAAGAAGTTAGATGGGCCGCTCAATGCTTCCAACGCAATCGACAACCGGCGCTTCTGTCCTCCACTCAACCCCTTGAGGAACAAGTCACCAACAATGGTGTCTTTCTGCTCGGTGAGTCCAAGACTGGAAATCAAATCATCCACGAAATCATTCAAAGATTTCGAAGCAGGTAGGTGAATACCTGCCATGCGAGCGTAGTGCATCATGTAGGACTTGACTGTATAGAATCCATGCAAACGGTCCTCTTGGGGAACCATGGCAATGAGACCTGGAAGGTGAACTGTAGGAACACGAGTCGAGCGTTAGTCGCCGGAAGCAACATTGCAAGAGCTGCAGGATACCGATATTCTTGATTGGTAATTCATGGAAATGGAAGTACTTACTGTCCGCCTTTCCTTTTGAGTTCATCGAAAGTGAATCGGTCAAGATGCTGAGAAGTGTGGACTTTCCAGCTCCACTGGGGCCCAGAATGGCAGTGATGGTACCTTCTGGGAAGAGGAGCTTCATTGGGTGGAGCAGCTGCTTTCCAGCGGTTGTTTCGACGGATTCGATCAAAGCGTACCCATCATTTTCATGGGGTTGGAAAGTTGCCCCAAGGTCGTATTCAGCAGAAGGGTTCATGATATTGCCTTCTTTGGATGAATTCCAAATTTTGTGAACTAAAGGATTGAACGTCGCTTCTGGCGATCAAACCGAAGCATCCAAGAACCAGTGGATGTGTAGCATTGCAGTCTAGTAGAATGTACTACGACGCTACCGCGCGACAACAACATTGTAAACGGCCCCTTTCGGCTGCTACTTGAAGCACTCGTGAACATTGAGTGATGGTTTGATGGAAGCTGAGTGTTGAGTGAGTTGTTGAATCCTGCATACACCAGCAAACACGAAGAGAAATGGCGAGGATGATCTCGTCACTCGTCACTCGACCTTCGTCATCCGTGACCGACATCTTTTGTGGGCATAACATTCCATGTCGTAGTCTAAGTTAGTACTAGCAGTCTTTTCATCCTGCTCGTCGCTTTATTGTCGTTGACCAAACAAAACATCATTGCCACCAGTTCGACCATGGTTCCTTCTCTTCTTCTTCTTGCGGGCTTGTCACTATCTATTACGTAGCACTAACTGTTTTGTCAAACGAACTGTGATCCATCCTGTATGATGTATGTTGTTGTGATGGCAGCATGCCGGCCGCCAGGGGGATGCCAGGACCAGTCCATACGTACTCTACTACTATTCTTTTAGTAGTACCATCGTTTGTAGCAGTGATCCTTCTCTACTATAGTACTGATTGCTTGCTACTCTAGTAGACTGTGAGGAGTGATATCACCTGGTTGCCTTCCTATTATTGGGAGGATACCGCATCACCACGCGCTCAGTTTGAAATCCAAACAGGCGAACAAAAAACTGAAACCACGATGTTCACAACGATATTACTATTTGGTACACATCACAACCCCACCGGTGGCGTTGCATACTAAGAGCTGCCTTGCCTGAATCCATCATGAGAACATTGTCGTAGTCCATCATGAAAGTCGTCTCAGGGAGCCGCCGTGTCCGAAGCATTTTCTGAATGAACCCATCAGCTTCACCGTCTAAACTAGCTAGCTAGCTAGCTAGCTGTAGCTTCGTCAAGTAACGCTGGTGCCACAATGATCGGTTGTGTCTTTCTCCGACGACACTATAGTTCGAGCCACCTCATCACCTCATCAGCATCATCATCATCATGTTGTTCTTCACCGCTTGTCGTGTTTCAAACAATACACAAAACAACATCCCGGACAGTCGACTTGATCAATACCTTCTTCAAAGACAACTTCTTCTCCACAGCGACAATCATAGACTACCAAAGTTTCTCCCGTTTCTTCATCTTGAGCAACTTCTACACCCACATCGTCCATGTACAAGGTCATGATGGAACCCAATTTGGCTTGTTGATTGAGACGCATTTGTTTTAATTCTTGATCGTATTGTTGACGAGTGGAAGAATCTCGCAAAATTTGCCAGGCTTGTTGGATGGAACGAAAGGTCGAGGCATTGTCATTGTTATCGCTATTATCATTGTTGTTGGTATTGGAATGTTGTTGTTTTTGCTTGTCGGGGTGACTTTTTAAGGCCAACTTGGAAAAGGCAGCTTTGATTTCTTCATAAGTCGCTTGAGGTGAAACACCTAGCGTCTCGTAATGTGTAAGAGATGTAGTAATAGCAGTAGATGCTGCTGTTGTGGATGTGGTGGTAGTATTGTCCATGCCTGTTGGGTTGGTGGTGGTAGTGTGACGAAGAGACTACCAGAAAAAGTGTGTTGTGGGTTGTGGGTTGTGGGTTTCCATTCTTTCGTGAATGGATTGGATTGACCCACCAACAACGTCCGTCCTCGCCCGCCCGTGTTTCAGACATGCACCGCCCAATGTGATGCCTCACCTTCGACCCCTTTCTCACCCCATAACCCAATCAATTCGTGCGGTTCTGCGTGGTTCGTTCGTCGGTCGCCATGAAGGAGATGATCCAAACCCTACGCGCAACGTGGTACGATCCTTCGCGTAGTCGTACGTAGCGCTTTATGTGAGGTGACGCCGGTTCGCTCCTTTCGGGAAGTGAGGGCTGGACGGCCACAGACATACACATTAACGTTGGGTTGTGAAGAGAGCAGTAGTAGTGAATCCTTTTTGGGGCCAAACCAAAAAGAAATCATCAACAACAACAACAGCAACAACAGCAACAACAACCAAGTACTCTAATACTTCCGTAGTAGTAAAAAACACAACAACAAATATGGCACAACGATTCCGAGATGCCTTCCAAAGGATGGCCAAGCAAGCTGGAAACATGACGGGTGGATCCGGTGGCCGCGGCGATGGCGGCGGTGGTGGTCGTGCCGCGGCTGCTCTTGTCCGAAGCATCGGAGCCCTCGGTGTTGCCGGAGGATTGGCCTACGGAACCTACAACTCTCTCTACACGGTCCAAGGAGGTCACCGAGCTGTTGTCTTTAACCGCCTCATGGGAATGAAGGACACCGTTTACGGTGAAGGTTTGAACTTTAACATCCCATGGTTCGAATACCCCGTCATCTTTGATATCCGTACCCGACCCGTCAACCTCCAAACCTTGACTGGAAGTAAGGATTTGCAAATGGTCACCATCGCCATTCGTGTCTTGCACAAGCCTGACACCAGCAAGCTTGTCTGGATCTACCGTCACTTGGGCACCAACTACGACGAGCGTATCTTGCCTAGTATCATGAACGAGTGTGCCAAGGCTGTCGTTGCTCGATACAACGCCAACGAGCTCTTGACCAAGCGAGACATGGTCAGTCGTGAGATCAGTATTGAATTGAGGCAACGAGCGGCTCTCTTCAACATTTTGTTGGAGGATGTTGCCATTACTCACTTGAGTTTCTCTCCCGAGTACGCCAAGGCTGTTGAGGCCAAGCAAGTTGTATCTTTTATTTATTTACTGTATTTTTGTATCGTGTACATGACAGGATGGACTAACCCATTACCTTTCCCCCTTTGCTTCCCTTTTCCAAACCCACAGCCCACCAGGAGGCCGAGCGTGCCAAGTACATTGTCTTGGGAGCCATCCAAGAGAAGAAGACCATCATCACCAAGGCACAAGGAGAAGCCGAGTCTGCCGAACTCATTGGTACCGCCGTCAAGAAGAACCCTGGATTTATGAAGTTGCGACGAATTGACGCCGCCCGTGATATTGCCGATATTGTCGCCAAGTCTGGAAACAAGGTCTACTTGAACGCTGATTCTCTGTTGTTGAACCTCTTGGGAGATGCCGATGAGCGATTCGAGAAGGGAGTTGCCAAGAAGGGATGGTAAAAACATCACATTCATTCGTCGTTGCAAGGAAAACATACGAAACAGTGACGTGCCATGGTAGGAAGACGAGTAGTAGTCGTAATATCCTATTCTTTAGTTGGTAGTGGTGCATTCTTGGTTGTACAACAGAGTTCTAGATTTACATTGCCAAGAAGACCGGGACAGGAGATTCTGTGGTTCACGACATCGGAATCTTGTTTTGGTCGATGGAGTCCGACGTTTCGCTGGCACGTCTCGACAGTTCCACCAGTTCCATGTTTCCCATTACTTCTTCTTCCTTCTCTTTCGCATCCTCTTCCTCATTGAATGATAACCCTGACGACGAACAACAACAACCTTTTGGAGTAATATGTCGTTCCTGTTGTTGCGATGAGGGATTGCGGCTGGAAGCGTCTTTTTGTACTAGGACTGGCCCATCATTTTCCGACGACACTGATTCGTTCTTCTGTTCCTTGGTGGTGTGATTCTCTAGTACTGCCACACCTGCAAGACCGTTCTCCTCGTCGTCGTCAAGGCCAAACAAGGCAGTTCTTCTTGGAGCACGACCCTCACGACTTCTGTTGGAACTACTGGTACTGCCAGTAGTACCATAGAAGAGTTGATTGGATGTAGCACTACCTTTTCCTGTTGAATCCGACCCTTGTTCTTGGTGGTTGGCATCGTTGTCATCATCGTCAGCATCCTCGTTAGTAGAATTGCTACTTGGCGGCAGAAGACACCGTAGGACTTTGTTGCGCAACAATTTCCCTTCGGGGGTCAGCATTTCTCGTTGTCTCATGAATACCACGGCAAACCATACACCCTGTGTAGCTAGGAGACAACCAGAGGGAATAGATATATCAACCGAGGAGACAGAGGAGAATTGCATCATTACCTCCACGAACGAAAGGATATATGTCAGCAGTATAATATTGATTTGTTGTTCCATCAGGCTGAATCTTTCCCCCAACACTTGCCATGGTGGAGTTTGGAATCTTTGTGCTCTCGAATCTTTTGGATTGATCTCCTGCGATCTTTTTGGTGATGAAGCGACTAGGGGCGACAAGACCAAGACTCATGCTCTACGCGGATTTGCAGTACCGTTTCTACAGAGCCCTCCACCAAAATGTGCCATCGTGGATGGTACAACACAAAAAGAACACTCACAATTCCTCACTCAACACGTCGTTGTCACCGGAGCAACCAAACGATTGTTGAAACACAAAGCAACTACTTGATCAACACCATGACGATTGATGGACCCTTTGACGACTTGTCCTTTACAAGGACATTCTCTCGGATGTTTTCAATCTGGAAAGACCGCCTTGGCTATTTCAGTATCATTGGATTTGTGGTGCTTGTTCCCTTGATTGCCCTCTTGATTACGTGCATGTCTACTGTGTTGTACTGGTATTTGGAAATGGCTTACATTCCTGATTTCAAGCCAGAGCACGTTACCTTGGTCTTGGTTCTCCTCGGCTTGGAGTATTTCCTCATGTTGATAGCTTCCATTCTTGGAGAAGGAGCAGCCGTAGCAGGTGTTGTGCGCATGTACGTCGGCCAGAGCCCCACGGTAATGGAAAGTTTCAAAACAGCTTGGTCCCGAAAGTATGCGCTCTTCATGTCTGTTATCATTATTGGGTTGGGTGCTTTTGTATTGGCAGTTGTCTTTGGCATATTCGTCGGTTCTGCTGCGGCCAATCCAGACAACTCCGCCGCTAACATTTTGGCTGTCATTGTGGGTCTGGTTGTTGTGATTGGAGGAACTTACGCGGCGCTTGGAGTATCCATGACCTATGCTGCCATTATCACGGAAGGTATTGATTCTCCCATGCAAGCACTTGGTAGGAGCTGGGAGTTGGCGAGTGGAAATCGGTGCTACATCTTCTGTACGACGTTTCTTCTTGTGGTGGCCAACCAAATTGTTACGCGATTGCTTCATGCTATCTTTGCTACGGGGGACCAAATGGACATCACTTTCAGTGTCATGGGAATTGTTGTTGGACTGCTTCCCTTCTTGGTATTCTTCCCACTTGGTGTCATGTACGTGCCTGTGCCTTGTTTGTGCGTTGTTGTTCTTGATATTACAATTCTTTGCTCAAAACGTGCCTTGGATTCTCTTTGTGTTGGGATGCAGCCTAAGAACTGTGATCTATTTGAATTTGCGAGTACGACGCGAATCTATGAACGAGGAAGTCTTGTCGAACGACTTGATGAAAGATGGATCCCCTGAATTCTCAACCCTTCAAGGTGCAGGAGGTGTGGATCCCTTGACCTCGGATCTTTCTATCTACAAGGATTCCGAAGAAGACACGAAGATGACCAATATACCTGTTGCCACCACTGAAGTGGTTTAAGGTTCATGCCATATCTTCAACAGAGGTAACTACTATGCTCTTGCAATCGTAGTAGTAGAGTTCGTATCAACAGTGGTTTTCTTTGCAGTATTGCTAGCTAGATGATGGTTTGCTCTATGATTATCATGATTTGTTGTGTTTGCGCGCCTCGAGGGAGGGGAAGCAACTGGAGGGTGACATCGTTGCTGAAAAGAAGAAGTTATGTCTTCGTACTTCAACAAGGTCGTGTCGTCCGACGACGATGATGTTGCTCCCACCACCACGAATCTTTGAAGGTGGCCAAAAATAATATAGAGAGGAGATTCAGAATCCACGACTCAAAAAAGAATGAAACCTGCAACAACAACCAACAACAACCCAACAGCCACAAAAAATAATCCATCCACATGCCTCCAGCACTACCCCAAACAACAACGACAACAATAACAATAACAAGAGCAATAACAACGTGGCAGTATCCTCCTCCTCCTCACCTTTTTCATCATCTTTATCATGACAATCGATGGACCCTTTGATAATTTATCCTCTGGAAGGACGCTTTCCCGGACGTTTTCCATTTGGATGGACCGATCCAGATACTTTACCAGCATTGGGTTGGTAGTCCTAGCTCCTGTAGTCATTTCGACTGTGACAGTGGCGGTTACTGTGGTACAATGGTATCTAAAAAGCAAAAGTGGTGATCCTAATTTCCATCCACCGTCGTTGCCAGCCCGTGTCATGGTTCAATGTGTCGCTGTTTCCATGTTTGTTCTGTTGTTGATTGCAATATTGATTGGAGAAGGAGCTGCTGCTATTGGAGTAGTCCGATTGTATATCGGACAGAGCCCAACGATAGGGGAGAGTTTTCGAGAGGCATGGTCTAGGAAATATGTACTCTTTGGATCCATTGTGATTGAGATTGTTGCGGCGACGGTTGGAATGCTAGCAATGGTCCTTGCCGTACCCATTGCTGGCGCTTCTATGGGGGGTCTGGTGAATCTTGTGATAATGATGGGAGGGGTATATGCATATATGGGAGTTTGTTTGACATCTGAAGTCATTGTAGCAGAAGGAATTTCATCTTCAACACAAGCCATTCATCGAAGCTGGGAGCTGGCGAGTGGCAATCGATGCTATATTTCTTGTACCATGTGCTTGTTGGTGTTGATCCAAGCTATCTTTTTGCAAATTTTTCAATTGGTTGTCTTTTCTACTGGAAAACAGCTTGGTGCATCAGGGTTTGTGGTCGGTGGTCTAGTACAAGTGGTTCCCCAATGTTGTCTATTTTTTCCACTTCAGGTCATGTACGTACTCTAGTAGTCGTTCGAGGGCTGCACTGATATCAATCTTGATTCCTGTCATTTTCACTGCTTCTCACATTCAACTCTTCCATTTCTTTCTGGGTTTAGACTCAAGACAGTTGTTTACTTGAATTTGCGAGTGAGAAAAGAGTCGCTGAATCACGAGGTCTTGTCAAATGACTTGATGAAGGATGGTTGGTCCCACCGCCACCAAGAGTTGCTGCTGCTACACGAGAAGGTGGAGACGAGGATTTAATTGTATAGAGATCTTTTTATAATTCAATCAGCGCTAGTTCTAGAGTAGTGGAGGGACGGATGTATGACGTACAAACGTACAAACCAGTCCCTGTAGCGACTACAGAGTACAGAGTACAGAACACGACTCAAAGGAACCACATCATCCCATCCTTCGTACAGAATCTACGTACATTGTCTCGTAGAAGATCCAGGTTCAAATCGTGCACCGGCAAGCGGGTGTCTTGTGTTGTGCGTGCAGCGTGGCATTTTGGTTGCTCACTCTCAAATCACTCAACGGAATCCTCCTCATCACTCGTCGTACAGACAACCCAAAACAACCACCACCACAACCACCACAACAACCATCCAACCAACCCAACAAAAACTACAATAACAAAATGACGATTGATGAACCCTTTGAATACTTGTCCTTTGGAAGGACGTTCTCTCGTGTGTTTGTCATTTGGACAGATCGCATGGACTTTTTCACATCTGTCGCTGGGAGCATTTTGGTGCCTTGGGCTGTTCTGTTGATTACGTTTTCCTTCATGATGGCCTACTGGATCTTGGAATCCGAGGCGATTCCTGATTTCCATCCCAAGCATATTCCTTTGGTCATTTTTGTGTTGGGTGTGCAGTATTTCCTCTTTGTGCTTGTGACGATTCTTGGAGAATCGGCTGCGTCGATTGGAGTGTCTCGTATGTATGTTGGGCAGCGTCCAACCATCGTCGAGTGTTTCCAAGAAGCTTGGTCGAAGAAGTATGCTCTGTTTGGATCTGCACTCATTATTGGATTGGCTGCCTTTGTTGCCCTTGGAGTCCTTGCTATCTTTGTCGCCATTGCCGTTGCCAAGCCCAATCTTGTTACGGTTCTTTTGGCAACCATCATGGGACTGGTCGTTGCCATTGGGGGAAGCTACGCAGCCATTGGAGTTTGTATGACTACAGCAGCTATTTCCGCTGAAGGAATCTCTTCTCCCATGCAAGCTCTACACCGATCTTGGGAGTTGGCCAGCGGTTCTCGATGCTACCTCATGTGTGCTCTCTTTTGCCTATGGTTCGCCAATGATCTCGTTACACGATTGCTGCACAATATCTTTCTTACTGGAGACACGTTGGATGTCATGTTTAGCTTTGCGGGAATTGTGGTCACTCTCCTTCCCATTTTGCTCTACTTCCCTCTCTCTGCCATGTACGTACGAGTACCACTCTCCAAGAAATTGACGTTCTTACCTATATTGTACATGTTGTTGCTTATTGTCCATCTCACACCTTCTGTTGCAGCCTAAAAACCGTTCTTTACTTGAACTTGCGAATTGGACGCGAGTCCATGAACCATCAAGTTTTGTCTAGCGACTTGTTGAAGGATGCATCGTCGCCTTCGTCCCGATTCCGAAATGATGACAACACTGCTTCCGAATCCATTGGTTCCATGGATTATCGTCATGTTCCTCTTATGGACTCGGAGGAAGTCAACTTTGCCCCCATGGCTGACTCCGACATGGCCTAGTAGTACTACTACGGCACCGTACCGGTGTGAGTACAGTAGAGATCATCCAACAGTCTTGAACTGGCTCTTCTCCTTTACTTGCAGTTAGTTCGTCCTACTATAGTACTTTTTAGAATAACCATAATCCTAATTGAAACTATGAGTACAGTACTTGGAGTTACAGAGTTGAGCAAACGAGCTGCTCCCTTTTTGATGTATGCGTTTAAATAGGATAAACTACGAGTACGAGTCGGTGACAGTGAGCAAACACCATATGAGGAATCTACTAATGCCACGACATGTTCAACGAGATCATGATCCATGGAATCTTTGTTTGGAACCAAACTTTTTCCAACGAAAATGAGTTTTGGAGGCAACACTATAACACAAATAATATACAATACTACCGGTACTAGAATGCTGCGACTTCGTTGACTACGTCTGGCGTCCACCTGATCATCCTGGTCTTGCCAGTATCTTTTTGTGTCAAAATCCGAATCCGAATTTTGCGGGAGGCGACTAAACTTTTGGACAACCAAATCTTTCTGCTGTCATCCTCTAGCATCACAATCCTACACAAGCCACAACAACACACTTCTTCTTGTCGACACTTCTATTGACTACATCAAGAACCAGAGCAGTATGACGATTAACCAGCCTTTCCAAAGGGTGGATCGGCTGACGACGCTACCTCGCGTCTAATGCCATTTGGCAAGAACGCATCGGATACTTCACAGCAACTGGTGCAACGTTTGTGGCCATCAAGGTCATCTTTTTCATGACCATTATCTTCATGTTGGGCACTTGGTTGCTGGAAGCCAAGGCGGACGAGGACGTGAACGAAGCGACTACTCCAGAGAAAAAAATGTCCATTTTTGATCTTCGTCCAACCACTCATATTCTTCCGTTTGGAGTGGTATTTTGTATCGAGATCCTCTTCTGGATGATTATCGGTACAATTGGAGAAGCAGCGATGTGTGCTGGAGTTGCACGGTTGTATATTGGACAAAGCCCTTCCGTGGTTGAGAGCTTTGCAGAAGTATGGCCCAAGAAGTTCCTTCTCATCCATCCGAACAGCGTCGATTATTGGAATCGCACTGTTGGCCCATTTCGTTGCAATATCCGTATGCTTATACGTTGGATCGAAATACCCTGACGACTTTCTCACTCCACTTCTTCAACTAATGAGTTTTGCATTGGCGGTGATGATGGCATACGTCATTGTTAGCCTCAGATTTACATACGCTGCAATTGTCGTTGAAGGTGCAAAAACTCCCAAGCAGGCCATGCTACGTAGTTGGGAGTTGGCCAAGGGGTCTCTGCGATACATTGCCCGTACCCACGCTTGCCTTTGGCTCATTTTCTTTATAATTTCACGAGTGACGAAGGCAATGTTGGCTGGTGGTACTAGTGTGGATAGCTTCTTGCATCTGATGATTGAGCTCCTCTGTGACCTGTGGTACTTCCCTCTCCGCACCATGTAAGCAGAAATCGGGTAGTTGGCGTTGATGTCTATACAAATGCGTGCTCACCTCCCAAGGATATTATTTGTTTCTTCGTCGACCACCGGCTTTGTGTAGACTTGATATGGTGATTTATATGCATTTGCGAATTGATCGCGAATCGTTGGACGACAGGATTTTGGCTGGAGATTTGCAGAAAGCCTCGTCTTCCGGTGGATCAGAGTATGATCAAGTTCCTTTGGAGGTGGGAAGCAACAACCACTTGAAGCGCAGCGACTATGTTGAAATTGAATAATCCTAATCGACACTACTTGGTGTTGCAGAGTTCAATGCAGGTAGCTGCTACGAGTAGTTATCAGAGAAGTACTATTTCCACTGCTTGGGAATCGGAGAAGCAAGCTGTTCAATGGAATCATTGTTTGGAACCAAGCTTCTCAACGAAAAAATGTCTAGGGGTCACCATTGTATTCAGTAGAGTAAAATACTAAACAAATAAACAAATGGCTGCAATTAACCTTCTTGTAAGCAGTATGTTATCATTGGATCTACTATCCTCATGTGGCTGATCCGTCAAGTCTGTGTGATAGTCGGTCTCAGTGTCCACATGGTGCTTGTTATCCCTTTGATAGCAAACCCAGACAGTGGAAGCATTGCTTTCATGGCAAAGTTTGTCCTCCCATTTGTTGTTCAAGCAATGGATCCCATTGTGGGTCTCAGTCTCATTCTGATCAGTGCATCTGTTTTTGCCGAGGACATCACTTCACCGATGAAAGCCGTAGGGCGCAGTTGGCAGTTGACAAGTGGTTCTCGCTGGTACATTCTCAGCATGAACTCTTGCATTTGGGTAGTGTACTATCTGGTCTCTGTGATCTTAGTAGGAGCAATGGTTGTCGGGTCTCAGGGAAGTGTGGTAGGCATTGTTGCGGCGTTGTTGACACAACTTCCTTCATTCATGTGTTACTTGCCTCTGAACGCCCTGTACGTATTTTTCGATGCCTCTGCTTCTCATGGGATCGTCGTTTACTTCTTCCCCCCTCACACGTGATATATTTATGTCCATTTCCCTCTGTAGTCTAAACACGGTCCTCTATTGGAATTTGCGAACAGAACACAGACAACGGAGGAGCAACCCCTCGACAGCCTCATGAACACTCTTGATCAAAATTTCAAGACGATGAAAATTCTCCAGGAGGAGACGTTGTTAGCAGCTTGTTTAATACGATATCGAATAAATAAAGTACATATCTCCATAGACATCCGTCCTTCCATATTGGTGTATGAGCAAAACAATTTCACTATCATCACAACAACAAATTCTAGACATTTGTTCCCCACAAGCATACCCCTAGAGTGCCTTGGCCACCACTGCCACGACAGGAGGGCTTTCCGGTGTTTTCCTGACCAAAACAAACACACGGTCTTCCTGAATCATACATTCTAACGTCTGTCCCACGTGTACCTCGGCCATGTAGTTGATGGCCAAGGATCGGCTGTCAGGTTTCACATTGGCCATTTGCAACGCTTGAAGAGCGATCGATGCCAAAAATGCATGACCTGCATGATCCGCTAGGTTACAGTGGTGAAGCCCAACGGTTACGCTGAGAACCGGTGGCGGTGGTTGCTTGGGCTCCTCTGCTCCCTTGGAACGTTGCAGAGGCAAGAAAGACCCAAACTTTTCCATCTTGGGCAGTTCTAGGATTCCATCTGCATCCATATCTTCCTCCGTTCCCCCCGGTGGAATTTGCTCCATCAATTCAAGGATGACTTCGTCCATCCCACAATCTTCCTGCAATCGGAACTTTTCCTCATCCGAAAAAGGTGCAGGGTTTGTACTTCCCCGTTGTTTTCGCACATATACGCGGCGACTCGCGGCCACAACCGTATTGCTGACCGACAAGAGACTTCCAAAGTGAATGCTGGAGTTTCCAACATTGTTAACCCAAACGTGTGTTTTAGCGACGCTGGTATCGGCCGTTGTGGGCGGGATCAAACTCCAATTCATGAGCTCGTTGTGTGGATAGCAAATGACTGCCTGACTGGCACAATACCAGTCATGTTCGTACATGGCATTTGGAGATGAGGGAGCGGGAGGAGTACGAGGGATAATGCCACTGACATGCAAATGGTGATCAAACATGTGAAGTGCCGTGTGAGGAAAGACCTGCAGCTGCACTTGCTTGGCCTGGTTGCGTCGGAGCCAAATGTCCTGATTGCATCGGAGGGAGGTGTTGATGGTCCTGAAAACTGAATTCATGGTTGGATCTGAGAGACTATGAGGGGAAGTGTTGGTCAGTTCTTCTCCATCGACTGAGGGAAGATCGGTTTGATTAAGAGAATTCGAAAAAGTGTGGTCGTCATCCTCCCCGGCCATCATAGTAGTGAAGCAAAGGAAGTGGTGGTGGTAGTAGCGAGCGAGGTTGTTGGCGGATGTCCCTCCTCCATGTTTGGAAGATATGAATGTGACGTCACAAGGTATGAATGGACTTGTACAACAACAACATGTATAAGTACGTAGATTCAGGTATCGCGGTGGTTTTTCACGTTGCAAAAATGGAGTTCATGTTACATCCTTTGATCCCCCCTAAAATAATGGTCATAATCTGAACATGGAGTTGGTCAAAAGTCGCAACCCTTCTGGAGCATCGCGTTTTGTAGCAAGCAATGTTGTCATTTGCTGCCGACCTCTAATGAGTCCATACTTTGATTCGACTGAGTCAAATCGGGTGTCACGCAACCTGCGAGCAACAGAGTTTGTGGCGGCATGTTGGAACACCATGAACCATGATACACGACTCCTCACTCCTCACTACTGCAATTGTAGGCTTCATGATGGTGTCCAGACCCGCGCCTCACGGCAGAATCGTTCGATGCTCTGATGTTGACACAATTTCATTGGAAACTTACAACACCTCCTTGAGGTCATGAAACTTTCAGGCAGTTGCTTTTCGTCTTCCCTTTGGGCCCTGGTGTTGTTGGCTCAGCAGCACTTGCTCCTACTACTACTATCGGGATCAACCCGAGCTGCTGGTGCTAGCAATGATGCATGTTTGCAGGCGTCCATTATTCCTAGGATTCCTTTCCAAGTCAAAGTAAACACATCTTTGAATGAAACACACACAACCATTCACCATGGTCTTAATGGCACTCGAGGAGTTTGGCTGAAGTTCACCCCAAACAAAGACAGGATTGTGGACATGTCACTGACGGAAAGAGATTCCAGTTCTAAAATTGTGGTCCATATGGGTTCATCATGTGCTCCCATGGCTCGTATCCAAGAAACAAACGGGTATGGGTTCATGGATCAAACGCTAAGCTTTCCAATGTATCATGGAAATTCATACTACATATTGGTTGTTGGGAGTGGTGTAAATGACTTTGGAACCGCGACGTTGTCCATATCTTCCCCTGGAAGTGTTGCGAATGATGTTTGTTCTTCAGCCATCAACTTGCCCAGTATTCCTGCTACTCTCTATGCCAATAACACCGCTGCCGTGCCCCACTTTTCGGACGCTTCGTGCGGCGTCCGATCAAATGCACGTGGAGTGTGGTACAAGTATGTTGCCACCTATGATGCCTTTCTGAAACTCAAGATGGTCCAAATAGATCTTTCGCCCCATGTTGTCATCTATGAAGGAAGTTGTAAATCGTTAACCTGCATTCGCCGTCCGTTCTCTGCGGATCATGGTAAGGTCCAGTTTCCCACCTACACAGAAAAGACCTACTACATTTTGATTGTCGGAGGAAGCGAGGAAGATTATGGGACAGTAAAGTTGACCCTGACATCTGTAGAGAATGTGGGCAATGATGAATGTGCCGGTGCTATTACCGTGCACAGTCTTCCCTTTGAGGCAACGCCTGGCAATACCACTTCTGCCATTCCCTATGCCGTCACATTCGAAGACGGTGGAGTCTATATCACAAATAGGATGTCACGGTGGTATAGATACACGCCAACTGAGAATCACCGAATGCAATTGTCTGTCTCTGATCCGAACGCTACATCTTTCCTGTTCCCAAGTGTCAACATTTTTTCAGGAACCAATTGCAATGACATTACTGAGCGTATCCACTATGGGGTCTTTTCTTATGGATACTACCCTGCACCCTGTGTATCCGTTTCTCAATGTGTCCAATTGGTTGTTTTCGCAGGAGTGACTTACTACGTTTTGATTCCTTCCGGGTTTTATCCAGAAGGAGAATATGAGTCGACAACCTTGAGCATCCAAAAGTTGGATGATCTTGAAAACGATGTTTGCACCTCCGCAACCAATATCCAATCCTTGCCTTTCCAGACTCGCTTCAATACTGCAGAAATGGTAGCTGGTTTCACCTTTTTTGATGAGCCTTGCAACACCAACGATTACACGAGGGGTGTATGGTATCAGTACACAGCAACCGAGGATTCAAGTGTTTCTGTGAGAGTCTACAATCAGAACTTCTTGAACGCAAAAGCTGTTGTTTTCCAAGGATCCTGTGATTCTTTGACTTGTCTTCAAGTGGAGGATTCTTTTTTTAGTTTGTGCGACGTCAATATGCAATTCAATGCGTACAACGGAGTCCCCTACTACATTTTTGTGGTTGGAAACAGACCCGAAGATGTCGGAGAGGCCATTATTTCCATAGAAAGCCCTGCTGGAGAAGTTTCATCCCTCACCGGGGTACCAGTTCCTGATTCTGAGGTAATGGGATCATCCACTCATAACGCCTCGTTGTTGCCAGCTAGCGAGCATTGAGAAGTCAACCTACAACTAACTAGTTGAGTCATTATTATGGACTCAATTCTTTGCTTATGTAGTTTGTTTCTTTGATTCGATCGAGTCGAGTTTTGTCCCACAGGCTGCACATCATACAGCTTGACTTGACTGTCTGTCCGAACAACAACTGAAACAACAGTAACCGTCCCTGGTACGTACAGTACATGTACTTCCTATCCTCCTCTTCCCTGGCAGGCAAACAACAGGATCCCTTCGATTGCTGTTGCTGCCCTTATAAGGAGAGACCTCAATGCTCTCGCACTAATCCTGTCGGGAATGTGCTGACATACAACACTTTGACATGAAGGTTACATCGAAATGCTTTTCGAGCCTTTGGGCCCTGGTGATTGCAATGCTGGTTCCACTTGTTCTACTGCAATCGGGACCGGCCGGAGCCACTGCTAGCAACGAGGAGGCATGTTCTGACGCACCAATAATTGCATCCATTCCATTCCAAGTGAATGTAGACACAACGTCGGCTGTAACGATTACATCCACCAACTCCACTTGTGTCGACATTGGAACTCGAGGTGTTTGGTTTAAGTACACGCCAACCGACGACATTATTGTGGAGACGGTTCTAACAGACAAGGAATTCCAAGCCAGGCTTGTGGTCCATCAGGGTTCGTGTGATTCCATGACTTGTATTGACTCCACTACAGGGTATCAGAATGTCACAATGAAACTAAGCTTTCCGATGTATGCGGGGGACGAATACTATTTCTTGGTTGTTGGACGTCATGACGATGACGCTGGAACAGCAACGTTTTCCATAACTTCTCCCGGAAGTGTCTCCAACGATGTTTGCTCTGCTGCAACCAACGTACCCAGCATCCCCACTTCACTCTACGTTGATACCACCGCTGCCGTGCCCTATTTTTCAGATTCATCATGCAGCGTCCAATCCGATCGGAGGGGTGTGTGGTATCAGTACACTCCAACTTTTGACTCCATTGTGGAGCTCAATGTAACCAATCAAGATTTTGATGTCCAAATCGCCGTATTTGAAGGAAGTTGCGACTCTTTGAGCTGTATTGTTGACGTCTATGAAATTGCACATACGGAACGTGAGTTCCAGTTCCCTACTTACACTGGAGTGACCTACTACATCTTGGTTGCAGGGGGTAACGCTTACGCGTATGGGACGGCACAAGTATCGCTGACTTCGGTGGGAAATGTTGCCAATGATGAATGCACTGGAGCCGTCACGGTGTCAAGTTTACCCTACGAGGTGGAATTTCAGACGACTTCAGCTGTTCCCTACATGAATTCAACTATTTGTGGTGATATTTTTGATACCGACAGAGTGCTGTGGTATAAATACACACCTACTGAGGATCACCTGATGCAACTTTCGGTGTCTGATTCTCGGACATCCTTTCCTGAGTTTTCCGTTTTGTCTGGAGCGAACTGCAGTGCTATTACCACCTGCATGATCCATGTATACGATCGTGACACCAGTGTATCTAATCCCAATTCCGACACAGTTCAACTGGTAGTGCACGCTGGAGTAACTTACTACATTTTGATATACGGGAAGTACTGGTGGGAGCAATATGGACCAAACACATTGAGCATCAGAACGCTGGGTGTTCCCGGCGGAAACGATGTTTGTACTTCAGCTACCAATGTTGAGTCCTTGCCGTACCAGACTACATTCAACACCGCAAGCATGGTAGCCGGTTTCTCATTTTTCGATGAGGCTTGCGACATTGGCGATTACACCAAAGGTGTGTGGTATCAGTACACAGCAACCGAAGACTCGAGAGTTTCTGTGAGAGTCTACGATCAAAGTTTCTTGTTCTTGAAAACTGCAGTTTTCCGAGGGCCCTGTGCCTCGTTACTATGTCTTGAGGTCAATGGTGCATATGATGATTTCCTCGATGTGACCCTTCAATTCAATGCATACACAGGAGTGACCTACTACATTTTTGTAGTTGGAGAAGGGCCCGAAGACATTGGACAAGCCACAATCTCCATTGAAAGCTCAGGAGAAGTGACCGTCAGTGGTGGAGGAGTTATATTTGCCAACGTCCAGAAGTCAACAGTTGTGATGATTGTCAGCATCATTGTCATCTTGGGTATCCAACTTGTTTTTGATCGGTTGGCGCTGTAGAATACTACTACTAGTAGTGGAAATCACCTAGGAAATAGCACTGCTTGGTCTCGACGTTTTGGCCACATATACTAGTAGATTCAGTTGTTTCGTGAAGAACGATTCATCAAGGTAAACATTGTCGTCCAACCACCATCAATGCAAAACGAAGATTGAAGTGCAATTTGCATAGTGGTGCAGCAGCCGCAAGATGAAATACGATGAAGGCAAGATTGATTCGAATGACGGAATGAAGTACGGTACTAAGTTAGTAACTAGTAAGAGAGAGGACAATGGCTGCCGGACTTATGGCAACCTTTAGGACGCGATTCCAAAAGGCACTACTACTAGTACTGGTACTTAACAACGATTCACTTTTTGTGTCGCAAAAAACACAAGACCAAGTTTGAGCTTTCAAATAATGAAGAATCGAAATCCCATCACCATTGCCCATCTTTTGTACTAGTAGGATGGTCATAAAATTCTGAAACTATGATTCCAATGAAGAGTCTTTCGTTTTTTGGAGTCTTCGCTGTACTGGCTCTCTTCATTTCGGCTCCTGCAGCGGTCATTGCCGCCAGCAACGATGAATGTTCTCAAGCTTCGACTTTGTCAAGCATTTCAAGTACTCAGGTGAATGTGGACACATCTTCCGCTGCGACCGTCACAACCGCCAGCAATGCCTGCATCGACGTAGGCTCCAAAGGTGTATGGTACAAATACACTCCGAGCCAAGACATCATTGTACAATTGACCATGATCAACAAGCAATACCCTTCCAAGATTGTCGTCTTTCAAGGCTCTTGCTCTTCACTGATTTGTCTTGATTCTACTAACGGCTATCGATATGTTGACGAGGAGCTCGATATGCCCTTTTATGCTGGGAACACGTACTACATTTTGATCACTGGTCAATATGACGACGACGCTGGAACAGCCACATTGTCAATCACTGCCTCTGCGAGTGTTTCCAATGATGATTGCTCTTCTGCAACCAACGTTCCAAGCATTCCGGCTTCCATCTATGTGGACAACTCGGCTGCCGTGCCCTCCTTTGCTGACTCGACATGCAATGTTGAGTCAGACTGGAGGGGAGTCTGGTATCAGTATACTCCATCCTATGACACCATTGTCGAACTCAAGTTGACCAACCAAGATTATTCGGGCAAGTTTGCCGTCTTTGAAGGAAGTTGTGGTTCATTGACTTGCATTGATGACGTGTATGCACTTCAATACTCGGATCGTGAGATCCAGTTCCCTACTTACACGGGAGTGACCTACTACATCTTGGTTGTAGGAGGAGACAATGATGAGTTCGGGACAGCGCAATTATCTCTTACGTCTGTCGGAAATGTTGCCAATGATGAATGCGCCGGAGCTGTCACTGTGTCGAGTCTACCCTACGAGGAGGCCATCGACACCACACCAGCTGTCCCATATGTTGACACCACGAATTGCGGTGGTATCTATGATACTGACCGAGTATTGTGGTACAAGTACACACCCACCGAAGATCATCGTATGCAACTTTCCGTGTCTGATTCCCCGGACAACCTATCGTTTTATCCCGAGTTCACCATCTTGTCAGGCACCAGCTGCAATGATTTCACAGCATGCTTGATCTATGGAGATCATTACTATGCATATAATCCTGGCACCAGTGTGTCGGATGACATACGAGACAGTGTTCAAATTGTAGTCCACGCTGGAGTGACATACTACATTTTGATTTTCGGGAAGTATTTGGAAGGAGAATATGGATCCACCACATTGAGCATCCAAAAGTTAGATGACCTTGAAAATGATGTTTGTTCTTCGGCGACCAATGTCCAATCCTTGCCGTTCCAGACTCGCTTCAACACCGCAACCAAAGTTCCTGGCTATACCTTCTTCGACGACAACTGTCAAATTCATGACAATACGAGAGGAGTGTGGTATCAGTACACTCCTTCGGTGAGCTCAATGGTGTCTGTGAGAGTGTATGACCAAAACTTCCTGAATGTGGAAGTAGCTGTCTTCCAGGGATCCTGTGATGAATTAAATTGTCTTCAGGTCGATGGTGCATACTATGATTTCTTCGATATGAACCTTCAATTCAATGCATACTCAGGAGTGACCTACTACATTTTTGTAGTTGGAGAAGGACCCTATGACGTTGGAGAAGCCACGATTTCCATTGAGAGTTCAGGAGAAGTTTCACCCACTTCGGCACCAGTGGCTGGTAGTGGTGGAGCAGGCATACTGTCCAGTCTCCAGAAGTCAAGTGTTGTGATGATGGCAAGCGTCATTGCCCTTGTGGGTATCCAACTTCTTGTTGCTTGATCGGATGGCGCTCCAATCACCTAAACGGCACACCTTTGTCACTACATTTTGGTTATACATCATAGACTCAGTTGTTCGGTGAAGAACGTTTCATCGAGGTAGTAAACATTGTCGTTCAACCACCATCTATACGAATAGTGCAGAAAACAGAAAACAGAAAATCATATACCTCAAGTTCCTTTCCCAGATTCGTGTGACGTCAGCACAACTTGGACGTCAAGGTTTGGGAGAAAAATGCTGTCATGTCGGCCCGGTGTCGTAGGCTATAATGTACTCCAAGGTGCTTCGTGGAATTTCAATATTCCACCAAATGTACGAATAAGATATCTCTACCAACAAGGTGAGGGAAGAAGAAGTACTACAACAAGAAGAGAAATGACTTCTGGAGGCGGCGACGGCAGCAAGCTAGCAAGCAAGAGCGATACAACCAGAATCTCTGTCACTCCAGTTGCACACACACACAAGAAATCAATCCGAATCATCGATTTCTTTTTCATCTCACATGAACCCGCAATACTCTCCTTCCAAATCCCGGAAGCCCATCACAATCACCGAGGATGACTCCCTAGTAGGACCTCCAATGAGACGATGCATATCCATGCCAGAGGCCATTTGGGACATTCCTTCCATCATGAAGTTCCGAACTCTGGATGAAAGCTTGCACTCCAAGTTTGGTTCTACCAATAGCGATTCGATGGACAAGCGCACATCGTTTGACTCTGTTATTATCCGAGAGTACGGCAGGACAGTTGGGGATAATCCTGCTTGTAGTTCTGGGCCTCCACTATGGTACGTTGGATGTGTTGGATCCAGAGTGTGACATCTCGACGTTTTGTGCTCCCAAGGCTCACACAACAAGTCTCTTTTGTTCTTTTTTGCACACAGCATCTCTTGGGACTACAATGTATTGGGAAAGGTCAAATTGAATGAGTTTGAACGTAGTCGACCACCCAGGAGAACCAACTTTGAAATGGTCATCCCTCGTAAGGAACGCGAGGAAATGCTAAAATCCGAATGGAATTTGACACAACGCCAAGTGGCAGATGCGGTCCGAAAGAATGTTCGCTGTAGAATGCAACGTGTGGCAACTGTGAACAATCTAGACAAGGCTACGCGGATGGAAGAAATATGGGAAAGTGCAGGACGCAAGTTTATGCGCATTGTTCGGTTCCAAAGGCCAGTGAGTGCTCAAGTTAGGGCACTGGAAGCTAAGATGAACGAAGCCCAGCGCATCCGCAAACAACGCAAGCTACAAGCGCTCATGGCTATGGAATCACAGAGGCAAGAAAGTGCTCGCATTCCAGAATCCGTTGCTACGTATCCTTCTTCCTCGAATTCCTAGGGACGGACTTGTGTGCGCGTGTTCCGGTGGGGCTAGACCTTTTTTGCCATTTTTGAGAGAGTGCCATCATGGAATCGTCCTTATAGCTGCAACTGGAGTTCTATTATATCCATGTTGCTCTACTAGTAGAGAAATCCACCATTTTTCGACATTATTTTGGATCTACAGCTTATAAATGTTGTTATTGTTGTTGTGATTAACTATCTGTTTCGATCCTTTGGCCTAGCTAGATCCTTGCTACCGGTACGGGTTGCTTGTGTGCATGACGATTGATTGCAAGACTTGCACCACACTTCATTTCTTTCCATCTAGATGGGGGCCGACGGGGTATTCTTGAAACTAGCTAGTGGAACAGTTCGCAACAAGAACTGCAGAAGATGAAACCGAACCTTAGCTGTTGTTGTTGCATACCAAACCAAGACTAGAAGTCGTCGAAGTCATTCATCATCAACGACGTAATCTACAGTTCCCATTTTCTTCTTCGACCGGCGGCGGGGAGGTTGTTTTTGACAGAGTCGACTATTGACATAGGAAAAGATGTTTCCACTTCCCTCCAAAAGTACGGAACAATTTGGAATCTTCCGTAGTCCCTTCGGACAAAAGCTGCATCGGCCTGAAAACTGAAAAGTACGATCCAAAGGATTCAAGTGCCTCTTAGGCGTTCCCTCGAGTCATCTGGAGATGGAGACCCATGACAGTTGGATTTAATAAGGAGACATTCTTAAGATCGAGAGTGGTGAAAGGACTGTGAACTCTACATATTGTTTGCAGATTAAGATTTTAAGTACCCCCCACCACGTTTGTCCGTTCCAGAATGCTTTTCATAAACAAATAGGCATGTGGGTCATGTCATAGCCAAACGGGGGTATTTCAAAGTTTCCATGAGCGAATCCCAGTGGGGATTCCGTTGGCTCAGTTTTGTCCTACGTCCTAAATGCAAACAATGCCGAAAAGGGGAATCGGGCAGGGAAGATGATGGAAATATGGCCTGCATGATGCATAGCTCGTAGTTAGTTGATAAAAGTACAACTGAGAACGTACGCCAATAGTACG
Source organism: Nitzschia putrida (assembly GCA_016586335.1). Taxonomy (NCBI): domain Eukaryota; phylum Bacillariophyta; class Bacillariophyceae; order Bacillariales; family Bacillariaceae; genus Nitzschia; species Nitzschia putrida. The sequence continues at coordinate 216,448 of BLYE01000024.1, read as the reverse complement.
GCGGCCAGAGCGTTGTGTAGCTTTTCTCGATCTATCGGCGTCGTGGTGTAGGAACGGCGGGCGTAGTAGTACCGGAGGTTTGGAAAGGCTACTGTATGTACCAGGTACTACCGGCAGTACGAGGTACCAGAGTCCACTGTCGCACGACGCGAGAGGAGCGAGAACAAGTAGTTGCCACTGCAACAACAACACCACCGTCGTACGGCACTAAAAATAAATCCTTCTTCCTGACGCGTTGGTTCCATCCGTTGTACCAGTATACGGTTGTTCTTGTCTCTGTAAGAACTCGTCTTGACGATGGTGTGGAAGACGAGAAAGGGACGGCACCGAAAGTCGAAAACTACACCAAGTAGTCCTGGTTTGCCCAAGGCTCAGAATCTCAAGAGTTGTCTCAAGTCCAACAGTAGTCAAAGTTCTGGATATGGAGATTCCGCAGCCAGAGGCACGTCCAGAAGCAGTATTGGCAGTGGAGGAGGTACAAGAGAGTCGGGAGAATACATGAGAGATCACAGCACCAAGAGTGCTCGTTCCTACTTCAGTGGCTATTCCAGTAGTTCTGGAGGCGCGCAATCGGAAGGCAACAACTCTCACCTTCGATACACCGAGTCGCCAGGGTCCGCCAATTCCAATTTGCTCAGTCAGTCGCATTTCAATCGTATGGTTATGGAAAAGAAAGTAAGGTTCGGAAACATCCAACTTCGAGAGCATGAGCGAGCGGTGGGAGACAATCCCAGCTGCAGTACAGGTCCGCCAGTAGGGTACGTATACGTATGCATTTGTTTTGAAATCTTGTCCCTTGTGTCTACAGTGGTTGTTGGTTATGGTATGGTCTTTTCTCATTGTGTTTGCATGCATCCTCCTTTCTAATATCATCACCTTTGAACAGAATCGGTTGGCGTCACAGCGAAACCAAAATCATCAATATTGACGAGTTCGAAAGAGAAAGAGTACACAGACCCAAGTGTAATGTGTTGAGTCGATCCAAACGTGAAGAGCTATTGTTGGACTGGGGGATTTCGTTCAATGATATTATTGATGCCATTCGAACCAATATCAAAGTCAAGAATCAAAGACGGCAGACAGTCACGAATTTGGGAAAGATTGAGCGGATCGAAGAGGCCTTGGAAAGTGCGACTCGGAAAATCAAGCGTGCGTTCTTGTTACGAAAGCCAACTGGGAGAAAGGCCAAGCAACTGCAGCAACAAGCACAAGTTGTTGCTGCTCGGGAATTCCATGCGTTGGCGCTTGGGAATATTCATGTGGATGAACTGGAAGAATTGCGCAAGACGCAGGACTCTCCTGCCAGTGATGAGGGTGTGCACGAACCGGATGTAGGTGACAGTATCGAGTCTGATCCAAAGTTTCGAAAGATGGCATCCTCTCTGTCCTTGTCGGAAATTGATGATCATCTCAGTTCTGGATTGAGTTTGGGAAATAGTGCAACGACTTCGGTGAGGGAGATTGAGCAATTCTACAGGGACTTGGAAATGGAAATGTTTGGGGACCTTCCGCTACCAGATATGGTGGGAGAAACGCTAGAAGTTCCTTCGCTGTATATTCCTGAGGAAGAAAGAATGTATCACGATCCGACCGCAGGCAACTACTACCCCGAACCTCGTTCCGTGGCATACGACGAAACCAAAGAGGTTTGTGACAGTGCACCACGCTCCTATCCCCAACACATGAACAATATTGTACATACATCCGAATTGCCTCCTGGTTCCTATATTATCCCACCCAATGCCTGGAATGACCCCAATTTCATGCCGGCTCCCATGCCCTACAATATGGTCAATGGGGGCATGCATTTTGGTAGCGGACCAGTACTGACAAGAGGAATTCCCGTCCCACCAAACCGAAATCCGCGGGCGGAAATTCCTCCACCCCAAAGGGATAATCCTAGTCCAACGCAAGACCAAGGATTGAGCTCTTCGTTGCATTCGACCGAACGACTACAAAAAGAAGATCAACAAGGACTAAGTTCCTCGCTGCATTCTACAGAACGAAAGCATCTCGAGAAACAACAAGCCGACATGACCCGAATGTACTTGGCCCATACCGTGACAGCAATGGAACAACGCTATCTGCATCCTTCCTTGGCACCTCCGCCACCTCCACCGGTAGGATATGACCATGGCACATCGCCATCGCCTGCTTCCTCGGGTGATTCCAAAAAACAAGGCAAACGAGACCACCGAGGATCCAGTAGCAGAAGGAGAGATGGACCTGAAATTCGACATATTCCTTTTTCGTATCATTCACCGGCATACTGGATGGCCGATGGACCAAGAATAGCCTTTCAACAGTTTGAGCCCGTAACGATCACGGAAGATTCCGGCAGGGGTGTCTTGGAGGCCTCACAACCCTCCCTGAGACCATCCCCGCCTCGTCCTCCCATGACTCCTCCCATGTCTGGCGGGTCCATGCCCATGTCCACTCCAATGCCTGTCCAAATGCCAACGGCCATGCCAATGCCAATACCACCACAGACAGTTCCACCACCACCCCAAACAACATCAACGCCATCACCACCAACGACTACAACAACATCAACACCAACAACCGTAGCTGCATCTCCGACGCTAGGATCATCCCCACCGCTGAAAAGTACACCACTGTCGTATTCGTCAGCAGCACCGGACTTGATCCCGTCCCCACCCGATGTCAAGGTACCACTCTATGTGGCACCTGCTCGATTTCCAAGTTCCTAGAAGAATAAATCTGGAAACTCAAGTGTGCTAGACAAGAGGATGGCTTTGGAACTACTAGTACAGTACGACGGTTGCACTTGGCTCTTGTATTATAAACAACTATTAATCTCGCTTTCAACAACTACTAATATGTTAGTAGAATATAATCATCATCTTGCTTTCTGTGTGATGTTGCAGTCACCCACATTCATCCATCGTCTCCATACGGTTCGAGTTCTTCCCATGCCTTGCCACTCGCCGAATGATTCCGATAGGTACCAAAGAACTTGCAATGTGGCAAATTCTCCAGAGCCTGTTCATAGGCTTGTTCATCCTCTTGAAAAATATGAGAATCTTGGATTGGATTCAGGAGGTTAATATTGTTGTTGTTGGGAGCATCTGCAACAGCTACTGGAAAGTCTTGCAAGGTTCCCATGGGAATCCATAACGTTGTATCACGTTCATGATGATATTCCATACAAACAAAGGAACTGCAAATGGAACAAAAATAGCGTGTGGCATCGTTGGATGCTTGATAGGATTGGAGGGATGGCGCTGTAGACAATTGACTAGTGTAGAGAGGTTCTCGTGGTAAAGAGACAAAAGGAACACTGGTAGACCCGGAAACTTGTTTGCACATGCTACAATGACATACCAATACTTGACCCCAAAGAGTATCGGTTAGATTCCAAGCTATCGCACCACATAAACACCGACCCGAAAGTTGAGGAAGGATTCTTTTGGGAAGGGTTTTGGTAGTCGATGACAGAGAAGGAGTCGTCATGAAAGTTCTTAGTTTTTTACTACAAGTAGTTGTTCCTCTATGTTTGTTGGGTTGATGACTGTTGCAATAGTTGTTCCAAAAAAGGAGGTGGTGCGTAGAACTGCTTGTTGGGAGCAGGAGTACTGGTAGCGCATAGGAGATGCTATGCAATATGCACAACGTCATCATGATGAACCAACAAGTTCCAGAAAAGAATATCCATGGTGCCACGCCAGAATGTGGATCGATCAAAACCGAAGGTTCCAGAAGCATAGTGGAATCCAACGAGTCCATCCCAAATCGCATGCCAAATGGCGCGGCGAAGCCTTGATGGGATTGACTACTGTAGTGAAAAATGTACCACAGCGTACTGCAAAGAGGATACAGCGGGTATACGAACAGACGAAAGAGCGGACCCGAATTAGGTCCGGACTACGACGAACACTTTTACGCAAGAGCTCTCCCTCCAGCCGTACTTACTCTGTAAGACCTTTTACCGCTGTGTACTACTGCTGTACGGATAGACTCTTTGTTTTCCTTTGACTATTATTACGTACGGTATATCTTCCTACAGCAACAACATCTCTTGGCTATTGTATTTGTATTTCTTGCGAACAGTATAGTTGCTTGTTTCTTGGTTCCGTTGTTGGTACATTGAGTACGTGAAGAGATTTGTCGGAGTGACATCGACATTGATCCTGAAGCCATCCATCTATCTATCCATCCATCCATCATTCCTGACTGGATTCAAGTACGAGTACTGTTGTTGTTGATTGAGTTGTAGACACCACACCCACCAACGAAACAGAACAGAACTACCACAACACGTCATGGCTCCCATTTTGACAGGAGAAGTGGGGATTGCTCCTCAAATCATTGATGATGAAAGTCTTTTGCAACTTCGAAAGTCCTTGACGGATCTGCCGCTTTTGGTTCCACTCCGGCGTTCCGAACAACCCTCTGATCATCCTATGGTGGATTCCAATCAACGGGATGTTGATGTTGATGTTGATGTTCCTCCTCCTGTCGATGTGGAACGTCTTGTACAATTGTTGGAGCCTTGGACATCTTGGGATTTTGAAGAACAGGTAAGAGTTCCATGGAGTCAGTCTGTCCTTCCTTTGGGAAGGTTGTTGTGTGTTGTTGTTGTTCTGACCACCATTTCACAATAATAACACTATGATACAGGTCGATTTGTTGGAATGGATGAATCCCTTGAACAAGATTGATGCTTGTCTCTCTTATTATATCCGAAAGTATCCTGCACTGCTTCTCATTCAACCTGGAGACCGATCGCAACCAGGCTCCAACAACAACAACAAGCACAAGCTTCGTCCATCCGCCACGGCCCATGCATATGCGGAAACACTCGCCAGTGTCAAGAGTGTACCTCCCCATGTCATCCAACACCTTGGAGTTTTGCTGCAATTCCTTGCCGGTCTCTTGGCCAATTCCTCCAACAAGGTTGTCTTCAATTCTGCCGAAGAATTGGTTGATTTGTTGGCAGCGGCCGAGGACTCGGTGTCGTCGGCAGCACTCCAAGCGCTCTGTAGCCTCGCCACGCCTCCCGTCCTTCACAAGCAACAGGCGCCCGAGGCACAACAACATACGACGGCCTTGCACTCGTCTCGAACCGAGTCTCACAAGAGGCTCATGACCATGGCAAAAGGTTGGGGAACCAAGGGGTCGGGTTTGGGATTGTTCTCGTGTGCCACGGCGGATGACTCGGAATTTGGGCAAGGTGCTCTTCCACAAGATGCTGGTGAGTTGTATTTTTCCTTCTTTCAGGCATCTCCTGATACACAAGTAGTGGGGCCCACAGCCACAGCAGCAGTCACTCCTGCGGGAGATCCCGAGATGATCAGTATCACACTCCGTCGGAGGGATATTGTGGACGATGCGGGTGTAACCACAGACTCGGTTCGTAGTGCCTACGAAAGTGATGAATCTTCTGCCAGTATGCAAAAGAGGAGACGTATGGCCCACGTGCCCTTGGGAGAAGACTCGATACGTTCCACGGCCGAACTCTTTTTTGAGTGCCTTCAAAAGGCCGGTGGTCGCCAGAACATCCCACCCGAACGGCTCTTTCTCTTGCTTGCCGACATTCGATTGGCACGATCCTTTCATTGTCGTGCGACCCGTATTGCTGCCATTCAACGCAGACTCTCTGCCCTTATTGCTATTCTGTATTCCCATCCGTCACAAGAAATCATGTCGGGGTACTTTCAGGCCCAGCCTGAGCTCTTTGTGGAATTGATTGATTTGCTCCGTCCAACCGTTTCGGCCGCGTCTGTTTCCGCTTCCTCGTCTCATCCTACCTCGGAACATCTCAAGCAGGATTCGATTGCTACACTAGCACAATCTCCTGTGGTCCCCTATGACATTCGGGAGTTGGCGCTCCAGTCCTTGACGGCTCTAGTGGCCCGACGGGATGGGACGACCGGTGCTTTGACGGGGGTCGCCCGGCATTCCAATGTTCTTGCCGAATTGGGGGTGGCCAAAGGACAGTATCTTGGACTGCTTCCGACGTTAATACGTTTCTCTTTGGCAGCACTGGGGTCCTTGGTGGATGCAAGTGCGGAGTCATCCAAGGCACCCCCACGTCCAGCACCGCCACCGGAACAGTCTCCCGAGGAATCCTTGGCACTGGATATTGGTTTGGCCTTTGTGGAAGCTACCCTACCAGCACCCATGCCGCGTAGTGTGCAAGCAATGAAAGCGTTGGAGTTTGTCGATTCCGTCTTGACATTAACGTCGTCAGTGGTATCGACGCCTGCAGGGACAACCTCGTTGACGGACAGTGGACTCATCCCCGCCTTGTTAGGAACCGTCCAGATGGATCATGAGGAAATTGTCGCCAAGGCGCTCCCCGACGCATCACCTCAAGAAGTCTTGAGAATAAGGGCATTACTTCGCTTTGTGACGGCTCAAGCAGTGGCCATTGTGGAAGGAGCGATTGTCACGCATTACAATGCACTGGCAGCGTTCCAAGATTTGAATGGAGTAGAAGTTTTGGCGCAACGGTTGGCACGGGAAGTTCGGATCATGTCGGAAACGCACAAGAATCGTCCTACCAAAACTACCAGTACAGCAATGGATTGTGATGGAGGCGATGCTGAAATGACATCCTTGATGGGAACCAATCTACAATGCTCGCAGCGAGTGTTGCTGTTTAGTATTGTTACCTGCCTGACAGTTGTGGTGCACCAAGAGTCCGCCTCCTCCACCGTGGTGGTTCCTGCTGGTGCTGCTGAACTTCGGAAACCAGAACTTTCCCAAGCCTTGTTGACGCTATTGGAAAACACCAGTCTGTTTGGTGGCCATTTGGCTTCTTTGGGTATCACACTGCTATCGGATGTCATGAACAGTGATCCACATGTGGTTCGCCATGTTCATGAATGTGGTCTCGCCGCAACCTTCCTTCGCTTTTTTACGGATGGCGACAATGGCGAACCTCGTCTCCCTGCAGTTCCAGAATTGATCATGGCTGTTCCCAACATCTTGTCGGCCCTGGCACTAACAGAAGACGGAGCCAAAGTCATCAAGGAGGCGAATCCTTTCCCAGCGTTGCTCAAGCTCTTCTATCATCCCAAGTATGCCATGCCTCGAAGCAAATGCCTACTCAACGAAACGACGGCGATTGTGGGGACTGGATTGGATGAAATAATGCGACATGTCAATAGTCTGAAACCATTGATTTGTGAAGCCATTGCCAAGGCCATGAACAGGGTCGCTGATATTGGGGAAGATCTCGCTAGACGCGAAAAGGAACTTGCTCCACAGGCACATGGTCGAGACAGTCCTGCGAGTGTCATTGAGAATGAGAGAACATGTCTGATGCAATACACTATGAATTTTGGACAAGTGCTGGAACAAATTCTGCATAACGATGATCATTCAGAACCTTTTGTGACTGCTGGAGGATTGGATGCTGCATTACGACTGTTTCCACTACTCATGCCGACTGGTATGGAGTTTTTGTCCCATGTGAGCTGTTTAAGCTGTCCTTCGGTGAGCACGTTGGGTCATTCCACCACTGAAGACTCCATGATGCTAGCATTCAAGTGCATTGCCATGAGGTACAATTCGGCGGCGCTTCTGAAAACAGTAATAGGAGTCGCGGAGACGCAACTACAAAAGTTGGTCGAATTGCGAGAAGAGTTGAGTTCTGCCACGAACGAATGTACAGATGGCCTTGATGCTTCTTTTGTGCTGTCGTGCCTACCAACTGAGCCAGTTTATTCTTCCTCCATCAGTTCGGAAAGTGCATCTGTGCTTCCAGCAGCAACCCGGTACCTTCGTCAGGTTGTGGTTGTCCAATGGGCTACGGGTCTTTTGTCTACAGTAATCAAATCGGCTTGCCAAAAGAATCAAGATACTGGCACTGGATGGGATCGCAACGAGCGTGAATGGAAAAACGTGGTTTCTTCTCCCAGTTTCCGTAACCTCGTTCACCGTCTATCCATTTTCCTGCGATCGTCCATTTTCGAGACATGCAGGGTCCGCACGGAGGAAGGGTATGAGGAACGTGCGTTGGATCGGCAGATCCATCCGAAATCAAAAGAGCTACGCTATCGCTTGCGAATAGTTTGTCCTGAGGGAGCAGTGGTTCGGGATGGAATCGAGATTGATTCGTGTGCAAGTGTTGGCAGTATGGAAATGTGTGAAATTACTGATGCGTTCGATAGATGTGTGAATTCGTCCGGGGTTTTGCGCTACCGTACCCACAGGGGCTGGATTTCGGAACAAACACGCGGACACGGCCGCGAGCCTATTGCAGAAGTTCTAAGTGTTTGGGAGGCGGGAAAACCGGATGACAAGGAGGCTGATTCCGACGCGGAAACCAAGAACAGAATTGAGACTGGCATTCCTGATATCAGGACTACCGGCGCCAACGTCCTTGCCAGGTTGCAAACTAGCTACACTGAATTGTTTTCTTCTCTCTCCAAGGTGATTGTGGAAAGTATCCGAAACATGCCGGTGCGTTCACCGTCTACTCAACCCAACACCATTGGTGGACACGTTGCAGCAACGACTCGGATGTTGCACGAAGAGATTTCGGAGGGTTTCCGACATGAAGCCATTCTTGCAAGGATGGCCAACGCCGAATCGGATTGTGGTATCAGCACCACTGGTACATCGATGTACCTGGGATGTCTTTTGAGTCATGTTCGCTCTTGCCTTTTCGAAGAGAAGCGCGAGCGACTCTCTGTCAACATTCCCCTCCTGCTGCTTCTTTGTGGCAGTGATGTCAAGGAGGAGACTTCTATTCCAGGAAAATCACAAACATTTTTAGACGCTGCCAACTATGTGTTTGAACAAGCTCTGGTGGACTTTGACACGCATTCGTCACAAAACATGCCGTCAGAAACGGCGGCCCCAAAACGCAGGCTAAACCGAGCCACTGCAGCCAGTCTACCAGCTGTAATTTTGTTGCTGAAACAGTTGGCATCTGGGCCTTCCATCACTTCATGCCCGGCCTCTTCTGTGTTAAGTCGAGTGCGGCTGCGGGACTTGTCGTTGCTCCTTGGGAATACAATCCCCATGTCAGATGAAATGGTAGATCTGGATGGTGAAACCTATTTTTCACCGGAAAAGTTTTCTCGCGAGGTGTTGTGCAAAGTCTCGGAATCGTTGCGACGTGTTTGGGTTGACCCTCGACTGGCCAGTTCGCCCCCTCATGTCACACACCCCCTTCTGACTTTGATTGGAGAAGTAATGTTTGGCCTGGATGATGCAACAAAAAAACCTGCACAATCAGTGAACCCACGGCGCAGTGGAGCTCGTCTGCTGGAAGCTGTCCGAGAAATCGTAGGTGCTGCCCGGAACAACGCAAACGATGATTTTGAGCCTACAGAGGAAGCCATCACCAGCATGATGGATATGGGCTTCAGTCGTGATCATGCGTGGGATGCCATTGAAAGAACCCGCTCAAATCAAGTGGAGGTAGCGATGGAATACGCTTTGACACATCCTCCTCCAGATCATGACGATGTGGAACGCCGCCAAAATGAACTTGCTGAAAGACGCCGGCAACGTGCACAAGAACAAGAAGCCGCTGCCGCGGCAAATCCGGGAAACAATGAGAGCGAACCCGAACCGGCAGCGGAGATGGAGGTAGAGGAACATGCCGCTGAAGTATCCGATGTGTCCATTGAGACTGCAAAAACGGCCTTGTTACAATGGAAGAATGACTCAACCCGGATTCCCTGTACCATTTTGTCTCGGTTAAATTGGAATTCTCCTATTGATCCCAAGGTTGAGAATGGAGACGTGGAAGCACTTACCGTAGTCTTGTGTACCTTTATGTTGGATGTCTGTCAAAGGTACCCAGAGGAAAGGGAATCTATGACTACTCAGCTATTTGCAAGCATGCACTCAAAACTAATCACCACACAAGAAGGGGAGGTCACGATAGTTCAAGTTGCAAAAGGTCAGGACCTAAGTTTTGCCGCGCTTTGCCACTCTGCAGTATTGATCTCTCGGGCTCTTCCGAAGGCAAGGATTGCTATTCTCTCTAACAACTTGATAGGACCGACAATCGGGTGCATTCAAAATGCTCTCACTACTTTGGGAAGAGATGACGAGAATGAAGTGACTTGTCCGGTGTGGCTGTCGCAATCCCTTTTGCTCCTCGATATCCTAGCTCAACCAGTGGTGGCCTTCAATAATGACAAGGACACCGAATCCAGCAACGCGGAAAGTGACGGTGAGCTTGGCGATGTCCACGAGGAACACAAACGCCAAACAGCAGAAATGTCGCAGCTAGCTAGGGACCTTGCTTCAGCATTGGGATTTGAAAGCTCACAAGGAAAAGACAACAATGGCTTGGATACCGAATGCCCACAGAATGAAACGAGCAAACTTTTTGATGTGGTTCCTGCGTATTTCCCTCTGCTACCACCGGCTCACGCACAGACTTGCGTTGACATTTGTGTACAAGTACTCCGCCTGAAACTTAACTCTCCGGGGACCATCAATGCTGCTTTGTTCTTGTTGATGCGACTTTTGCGTTCCCCGTCGCTCTCGAATTACTGTATTAATGCTGGAGTGTCAGATTGCATTCTTGGGTTATCAAGGAAAGTACGTTTTACAGGCCATACCGGCCTAATCACCCATTTGCTGCGCCGACTACTTGAAGACGATCATACTCTTCAAGCTGCCATGGAAACTGAAATTTGCAGTGCAATGATGAAGATTCAACGGAAGCATTCGACTGCCAGGTCAGATGGGCACAAGCCGCGTGTGGCGCTAAAAGAATTTATTCAGGCAACTACCCCCATCCTTTGTCGTGAGCCGCATACATACATGAAGGCTTTGGCTGTCACAGTAAATTTTGAACAAGCTGGAAACTCGGATTCAGAAGGTTACGTGGTGACTCTGCTCTCACTAGCTGAACGGACTCGAAACTCGAAATTAGTGAGTGACGTGTCGAAGAAGTGGGGAACTTCCAAGGTTAGTAAATCGCCCCACAGGAGATCAAGCCTAGGGAAATCGAAGAGGTCTGGTCAAGGCCCTCGAAGCAAAACACCTGTTCGTTCCAATACCAAGCATGGTAGTACTCCAAAAAAGATCAAGCGGGAAAAATCTGATTCGAAAGATAGGGTTGAAGATGACACAATACCCTCAGCGGCCCATTTCGTGACATACTCATTGCTAAACTATCTTCTGCGAATATGTGACTACCCTTGTCAAATAGTTTCGAATGAGAATGATGACGGGTCAGATTTGGGATATGACTCCGGCTTCCTATGGGCGGCTGATATTCTTGGAATTCTTTCAGATTTGGTAATGGTGGTCCCCGCATGCGCTACGGCGATCCACAAATATAGGCCAAGCAACAACAAGGGAAAGGTGGCTTCGCTCAATCATGCGCTCCGTGGAAGTTCAAGTCCACCCAAGACGTTTGTGAGTTTCTTACTACATTCACTTATTGTCCAAGATAGATGGTCGCCTTTGCTGGAAGCACATCACTCCGCTGAGTTGCCTCCATTTGAGGAAAAAAGAAAGCGATCTGTCTCAAGACGGGCAAAAGTTGCTCAGTCTGCTGGAAGACTCCTGGTAGCACTGGTAGCACGACCTGGGGAAGGTCGTCGAAGAGTCATCACTGAATTGGTATTCGCCCTCTCAGCTGGTCAAATCGCAACCCCCTCGCCTTCGCTTCGAATGTCGCAGACTGTCAAAATCTCGAACAACCATGAAATGTGTGCGTTGCAGTCATGGGGAGAACTCTGTATCGGTCTGGTCGCACCCAAGAGCACGGGTACTTCTTACGACGGGATTGCAGCATTAAGTTTTGAAGTGATTCGCTTGATGATAGAGTCTGGAATGGCCCACGCTTTGCTCTTGGCTATGCATAAGGTCTCCCTGTCTCACCCACGGGCCAATGCCGTTGTAGCGTCACTTGTCCTTCCCTTTGAGGTTCTGAGTCGCCCAGCAGTGTCGGATGCACTCCGGGCGCTTGTGGAGAAAGAAGAGTCAGCAAGTGGGGGTAGATCGTCGAAAGCCTCTGAGATGAAAGACTCGACAAATCGTCACGACTCATTTGCCGATGATCACATGTTGGAAGAAGCGTTTGCCCCTGGTGCGCACTTGAACGCCCAAAGGGCTGACGCAGGCACTGGGCATCTCGACGAAGCCGAAGGCCACGAAGGAGTATACGAGGTGATGCCAGGTGATCCAGACATGGAGGTTATTGAAGAAGATGAGAATGGCATGGACATCGACGGCGACGTTGAGGTTGACGAAGACGAGGAAAGCGAGGACGACGTGTCCAGCGAATCGGATTCAGAAGAGTCAAGTGAAGCAACTTCCGCCGATGATGATGATGATGATGATGACGATGATGACGACGATGGTGAAGACGACACAGAATCGATGGTTGAAGACGACGACGATGACAGCCAAAGCACCGGTGAAGAACAGGATTTTCTAGACCCTTATCGGGATGACATCGTTATTGACAACGGAGGGTATGAAATGGGAGTACAAGGGGAAGACGATGATAATCCAGTAGAACAGCCTCTTGACCAGGGATGGACCAGGGTAGAATCTGGAGGTTTCGGCGGAATGGTTCTGGGAAATCGTCGGGGTGGAGCGTCTGCTGGCCTCGGAAATTTTTCATCCCGAGGAATTATCGATGCAGCAGAAGCCATGATTGGCACTTTGTTGAGAAATGGTGAGATTCAATCAGGAGATGATTTGGAGCAAATGGAGCCGTCTTTGACTGTTCAAGTTTTGCAATATGGGTTGGGCGGTGGCCCATCTGTACTTCGAGTCAATCGAAACGGTAATGATGATGTGAACTCTCTCAGAAATGGGACACGACGAGAAGCCCTTGGGACTCTGCCTCAAATTCAACAACGATCGCAACCTGATGTTGGATTTTCTGCCCTAGGAGGGAGTGGTAGATGGAGTGACATTAGCTCCATGGAGTTCATTTATGGTGGCCCTTCTGTAACTGCCGGGAGCAGGAACTATGACCTCATTTCACGTCCTGAGGCCGACAGTGGCAGACTCAATGAAGTGTTTGTCCAAGCGGACGCACCGCTTTTCCCTGGAGGACCGGCTGCTGTTGCTCATTCGCGAAATCAGCTCACATTACATCCTTTGTTGAGTGCGATTGATTTGCCACCCGTGAATGCATTGGCGTCTGATTTGGGTTCCCAAGACCTGAGGGCAACGAGACAAAACCAGGCAACCACGCGAAGACCAAGAAGTTGGACTTCGGGATCGCTTCCAGATTTTTTGATGCCTTCCACTAACAGGAACAGTTCCCGGACAAATGCGTTTGGAGGTTCAAATAATGCTAGCGCTCAAAATCGCGTCGCGTCAAATGCCATTGGTTGGACCGACGATGGACTTCCATTCGATTCAGCGGTTGAAGATTTCAGCTCTGCTTTCGAGCGTGCACTTGGAGAAGTGATGGCAACATCGACACCAATTGACACAACCTCTGAGCCCGCCCAAGAGACTGAACCCACCAGTATGACGGCTTCTGAGGCCCCCCAAAACGATGGTGCTGATATGTCAGTGGTGGATGCATCGAACTCTCATGATGATGCAAACTCTTTGGTCGATCCCGGAGAAACAGAAACGGCTCATGACGACGTGAATGGGACATTGGCGCAATCTGCTGTTGATCCCGCGGAAGAAAGTGTTCCTTCCCAAGATGCTGAGATGGTTGACGCGCAAGCTCCTAGCAGAGCTGCAGAGAATGACGAAACCAACCGCAGCGATCAACCAGGAAGCAATGATGACACAGGCGCCAGTAATGAGGAGGAAGAGGAGGATCACGGTGCTGTACCACAACCGAATGAGAATGGGCTTCTTTGCCCTGGTGGTATGGACGAAGAGGTGTTCAATTCCCTTCCTGTGGAAATGCAACTGGAAATTGTGGAGCAGGCAAGGGCAACTGCCGAGTTGGCGGCACAACTAGAACCTGGTTCATCCCTAGATCTGGAGGCTTTAGCAGCATTACCTGAGGATATGAGGCGAGAAGTCATTGAACAAGAACAGCGCGAACGCAGAATTCAGGCCGAAGCTGCTGCCGAAGTGCCGGCTGATCCAGCCAATGCAGAAGAGATGGACAATGCTAGCTTTGTTGCTTCGTTGTCACCAGAACTCCGTCGGGAGGTGCTATTGACTGCCGACAGTTCATTGCTGGGTAGCCTCCCACCAAGCGTTGTAGCTGAAGCACAATTGTTACGGGACCGTGCGCGCTATGAAGGAGCTGCCGCTCCTGCCAATCAGGGAACTGCAAATGTCGCCGCTGCTGAAGAACCAGCACAGAGGACTCAAGCTGCTCAAGCGGCATCTGCGAGAGAGGGAAGTGACAACGGTGCTATTTCGAGGCGCAAAGGAAGAACATTCGGGAAGCTGCGTGTTGATATGGACAGAGACTCAATTGTGTTCCTCCCTTCTGATGCGGGACCACAGCAATCACCTCCTTTGGCAAAGGCAGACGTTGTTGAACTTATGCGCTTCATGTTTCTGTTGAATCCAGTGCGCCCTCCTGACTTACTTCAAAAGCTGTTTCAAAACATCTGCACACAAAAGTGCTTTCGTCAAGCTACGATGGCTGCCATGATTGCCTTGTTACACAATGACAGCTCAGCCTGTCTTGGAGCGCTTGGGACAATCGAGAGTGTCTACAGTGCAACTGACTGGAGGCTGATTGTGGATGCCCATTTCAAAGACACAATGGATGAGTTTCCACCACCTTCCCTCATTGGTGTGGCACCTGAAGTCGTACACACTACGAGGCCATACTCCAACATTCCATGGATTCGAAGAAAACAAACTACGGATACTGCCGCTTCCATCGCTGCCAACATTCCATTGACGGCAACCGGGTCGCGGCGTGAGAGCTACCTTCCTCCAGCGGTTGCAGTGCGCTTTGTCGAAGCACTTCAATGCATCTGCAAGAACTCACAGCGTTTTTGCATTGAAATGTTGATATGTGGTTTGGTGGGAAATATGGGTGTGGACGGAAACACCGCGACCGGATTTGAACGTTTGATAGATCTTTTGCAAAATCCAATGTACTCGAAAAGTTCTGCAAATTTGGAACAGTTGCTTGTACTACTTGAGTCAGCTGTTTCCCCATTGTCGCACCTACCCAAGCACGGCGACGAGGATATGGAAATTTCACAGTCTGAACTGGAATCTGCCGCAAGTGCACGGAAAGAGTGGGTGGATGTCCCGAGGATTTCAGTGTCGCAGGCAAGGTTACAGCTGCTTTGCTCGGTGTTACGAATGGAAACCTGCCGAGATGCCTCTTTTACTAAAGTCAACACTATTGCACGGCGTTTGTGTCGAGTACCAGCAAATCGAGGGTACGTTCTTGCTGAGCTCGCATCTGTTGCCAGAGCTCTGGGTAGCGATGCCATCAAGGATTTGAAAGCTTTGTCCTTGCGTATGTCACATGCTCTATCTACGAGAGCAAGGGATACTTCAATGGAGCCGGGAAGTGATGAAGGTGATGGCAAGTCTAGTGGGGGAGCTTCAAGTTCGGTGGCCGTTTCGACAAGTACCAGCGAACTGAAGCTGCTTCGTGTGCTTCAAACGTTGCAAGCACTTTGTGTCGACACATCAGAGGATAACTCGACGAAGAAAAATGAGCAGGGGACAGTGTTCGTGACAGAAGAGCTCGTGGAGCTACTACGGAGAATGGAACTAGATGACTTGTGGGCGGAATTGTCTTCGTGCCTGCAAACAGTACAGGCACTTGAAGGAGTCAAAATAGAGGAGGAGAGTGATAAGTCATCAGAAGGGGCCAGCAATGAAGGTGAAGATGAAAACGATGACGACGCCAAGAAGCTGCAGAATAATGCGGTCGGCTTGCTTACGAGGTTCTTGCCGACGATCGAGTCGTTCTTTGTTGCAAATGCAAGTGCCACTCGGGTGCTTGACAAGATGTCAGAGTCGGAGGATGATGGCGAACATGACCCTGATGGCCTGCGGTCGCTAGTTGGTGGGGAGAAACTTGTTCAATTTGTAACTTCAAACAAGGTTCTTCTGAATGTTTTGATTCGGAATAACCCAGCATTGCTGGACAAGGGCCTTCGTGCCCTTGTGCACATACCACGTTGCAGGCCTCTATTGGATTTTGATGTGAAGCGCAATTGGTTCAAGACGCAAATGCGACGACTTCGGCAACAAGCCAGTCGACGTTACGGAAACCTCCGATTGCATATTCGACGCCAAAATGTATTTGAAGACGCATACCACCAACTCCGATTACACACTGCCGATGAGATGCGTGGGCGGTTGCATGTCACATTTCGTAATGAAGAAGGAGTTGATGCAGGGGGTTTGTCTCGAGAGTTCTTCGGAATTCTTGCGAAGGAAATATTCAACCCAAATTATGCCTTGTTCACCTCAACAGAAGATGGGAGCACGTTCCAGCCTAACCCACACAGTGATTACAACCCAGATCATTTGAGTTACTTCCGCTTCGTCGGCCGTATCGTTGGGAAGGCTGTTTCCGACGGATATCTCCTTGATGCACACTTTACAAGGAGCTTGTATAAACATATGCTGGGAATCAAACCTACGCATCAAGATATGGAAGCTATCGATCCTGACTACTACAAGAACTTGAAGACTATCCTTGAGTACAATTTGGGCGATCTTGGATTGGAGTTGACCTTCGCTATTGAAGACCACTCCTTTGGAGACAGAAAACTCAAAGAGTTGATCCCAGGTGGTAGCAAGATTCCTGTTACAGAAAAGAACAAAGAAAAATACGTGAGTCTTGTGTGTCAACACCGAATGACAAATGCTATTGCAAGTCAAATCAATGCATACCTTGATGGGTTCTATGAGCTTGTAAGTCGGGATATGATTTCAATTTTCACTCCACGCGAGTTGGAATTGTTGATTTCGGGACTACCAGACATCGATGTAGATGACTTGAAGAGAAATACGGACTACGTCGGGTGGAAGGCCACTGACACCCAGATTCAATGGTTCTGGAATGTTCTATTCAATCTTTCCAGAAACGAAAAGGCTGCTTTCCTTCAGTTCGTAACTGGTAGCTCCAAGGTGCCTTTGGTTGGATTTGGAGAGCTACCTGGCATGCGTGGAGTGCAAAAGTTTAGCATTCACAAAGCTAGTGGAAGTGCCGGAGCGTTGATGTCGGCTCATACTTGTTTCAACTCGCTTGACTTACCCGTGTATAAGAGTGAGGAGGAACTGAAAGAAAAGCTATTGTACGCCATCACCGAAGGAGGTGGAACTTTCATGTTGGCGTAGAAAACAAAAAATCATTGACCTGTGAAGCAGGTCTACAAGATAAAGATTACAATATGATTAGCATGTAATGTACAAAGCAAACAACATTATTATGACGTAGATTCCCATCCCTTTAAAACCCGAAAACATTGATTCATGGTTACACCGTACTCTCTTGAGTCCACTGCAATGGATTAGGACTCGCCTTCCGAAGCAAGTCCAGCGTCAGAGTCCGGACCATTTGGTTTTCCAGGGCAAACAAACTCGGATTGGAGTTCCATACAATTGACTTTACACTCGATATGGGACTTGTCCCAGCATCATCATGCTCCTCGCTACCGCTGCATGTTCTTGCAGTCGGGTTGTGTAGGGATGCCATGACAGCATTTGCGGCTCGCGATTTGGACTCACACATTGCTTCAATCTTGGGGACTGTCTTATCTAAAGCGAGCTCTGGAATTCCACAAGAACCCACCGCTCCTTTGGCGGCAAGTCTCATGTAATATGGAGAAACATCTTGGGTCATGGCGGGATCCTTCTGTTGAAACCATGGATGATAATATATATCATTATTCTGTTGTGTTGTAGTTGTTTGTTGCCCACCTTGTTGTTGTTGTTGTTGTTGTTGAGCAGGTACAATGACAAACCCCCATGTTTGTTCCAGGACCATTTGAAATTGTGAGTAGCTCGTTACTCCCAAGTGTTGGGTAGCAACCGTAGCAGCAAATAGAGGTTTGTTCCGTACCACAAAGCATTTGCCCATGGAACACCACTCTATCAATGATGTCTCGTTGTTGTGATTCTCCCGTTCTTCATGGTCATTTGTTGTGGAAGAAAAGGAGGAGGTGGAGGAATCCAGCAATCCTCGAAGACCCACTAGGAATTGTGGAGACATCCAATGAAAGGTAGTGGATGCAGGAGGAGATGTTTCCCCTCTAGCAAATGAAGGCATCAACAGGTCGTTGGAAGATAGAATAGCATTATTGGTGAATGACTCTTGGAAAGTCTCTAATGTCAGGTTGGGAAGAATTTTGGAACGCTTGTGAGACAGTTCTTGTCGTTGTTGTGGATCGCTGTTGGGTGAGTCCTGGTGTTGCTGCTCATCTGGAATGACATTCTTTGTTTCGTCATCTACAGAGGAATACCTTCGTTTGGTCGGAGGACTATCATCAATCCTACCAACTCTCCGAAAGTGTTCCAAAAGAGATTTGTTTGTCATTGTGAAGAAATTCAAAGAAAGGAAAATGTCTTGTTGTGTCTTCTGTAGATGATAGATTTTCGGAAGGCTAGAGACAGGAGGGTTGGACCCATTTTTCTGTACGTTGGTGGTCTTGGTCCTGGAAAGGGAAGGGATAGAAAAAGTATCATTCGATTGCCTTCTAAATAGGGGTTCCAGCAGGTGCGATGACCAGTGTCTGTTCGCTTTTGTGGGTCTTTTGAGGTAGGAAAACTCCCAAATCCCGTACAACTGATGGTTGCACACCAAGCGAATTCTAGTCGTTGCTATTGGCTGACTCTTGAAGGCTTAGAAAAAGATGGGTGATTGGACCGGTGTTTAACCGTTTCCATCTTGTTTAGATCGCTCGAAACCAGAGAGATATATGGGGGTCAATCATGTAGGGTGGTGGCACTTGCTGTCGTAGACCGTACCAGGTAGAGTTCCTCCATACAGACATCATCAAAATGTTGTATTGGGGGATTCTCGCTTTTTCAAAAAGAGGGGAAGATCAAAATGAGGGGATCCATAAAATTCCCCGGAACTCTCTGAACCACTCCTTTCACGCACCACTTCGTAATTTTGTGCACCACCTTGCTAGGAAAGTCCACTCAATCAAGAAGTTGCGGTTCTCATCACTTGACTGCAGTACAAACTTCTCCTTCACTACCTCTTTTTACTTTCCCATCTCGTTTCCAACCACCACCCGTTCGAGTACTCATACAGCGTAGCTACTTGAACTACAATACCCTTGCTGGAGGAGATATAAAAAAGAGACAAAAGTCACAACCACATTTTACTACAGAGCGGAAAAACTCATCAACATGTGGAGAAAAGCGACATCTTCGGCACAAAGCAAATTTTCACGGTATCAACGAGTGGCAGCGCCATTGGCGTTTGCAGTTGGAACTGTCGTTTCCATTCGGCCGGTTTGTACATTGATGGAATCATCAACAACAGCCTCCAAAACCTCTCCAGTAGTAGTAGAGGAAGCTGAGCAGACACAAAAGCGGAGTTTCCATTATCTCGGTCGATCGTATATCCCACAGGATATCTACTACAATGCTCCTATCAAGGATGCACTCGCCACGCTACGAAGTCAAAAGCGTGATCAGATTTCCGGTGACCTAGAAGTCACTGCTGAAGCTCCCAAAGAGGGTACCAAGGGAGGCACCAAGGCATTGAAAGACTGTGGAAGAAAGGATTTGGGCACTTTGACTCTTATTGGTTACAAAGGAGGCCCTTTGCATTCACAAGTCAACCAGGATCGTGCCATTTGCATTGAACCTTACCTTATTGAGGAACGAACGGCTCCGAAACGGAGACGCATGTGGACATACCAAAAGGCACCCGCGCCGCATCCCAGTCAAAATGTATTTCTCGGAGTATTTGATGGTCACGCACAATGGGGGGAGCGAGTGTCCGAATTTACTGTCAACGAACTCCCTCGATTGTTGGCTGACAAACTACGAGAATTGGAAGGAACGACAGAACAAGTAGCTCAAGCACTCATTGACACGTTTGTCGAAATTGACAAGAATGCACCGGCTGAGATTTCGGGTGGCTGCACAGCATCGGTCGTCCTCAAATACGGTGACAAGGTCTACTTTGCCAATGCCGGAGACAGCCGTTCCTTTTTGGTCGTGTACCGAAAAAGCGCTGGAACTACCGAAATTGTTTACATTACACGTGAAGACAAGCCTCATTTGGAAGATGAACGCAAGCGTGTCGAAAGTATGGGAGGCAAAGTCTACATTCCCATGGCTGGAACATCGCGGGTCCTTTACACCGATCCTATTTCCAGGGTCCAGAGTGGATTGGCCATGAGTCGTAGTATCGGTGATTGGACGGTAGGAAAGTTGGGTGTCATTCCCGATCCCCTTGTTCACGTCGTGGATCTTCCCAATTTGGTCACACAACAACTCAAGGAAGGAGGTGATGACGATGTCTACATTTTTGCCGTTTCGGCGACGGATGGAATTACCGATTATGCTACCCCCAGCGTTGTGGCGGAAGCAGTCGCTTTTAGTATGTACGGAGAGGATGGTCCTCATCTCTTGTCAGCATTGGAGCAACTCATCTATTTTGCTGCCAAGGGATGGGAACAATCCAAGCAAGGGAGGTATCGAGATGACATGTCCATCGCGGTGGCTCAGCTACGAATACCGTCGGAGGACGCTAAGCAATAAAAACTTACATGTTGTGTACAACAACATGTTGTTGTGTAATCCTCGGAACAAAACAGAGAGGGATGAGTGTTCCTTTTCTGTTTCGTATTCCGCCATTGATTTGAAATGGAAAGGCTGCAAGACTAATAATAATATTTGACAACGGCAATAAGTATTGATAGAAGAAATCAGACTACTACAAATTCTTTACCATGATATCGAAAGTGTCGTTTCGTCTTGTTTCTCCTACCAGATGGAGGAACCAGGTGCCGCCCAACTGGTGGTTGGAGTCGTCTTGGAATCCCCTTGATTGTTGGAGGTATCTTCCCCATAGGAAACATGTGGTAGACCTCCCAATGGAGGGATAGTGCTTGACTCTGTACCGCCCCAAATGGAACTAGCTGCAAGGTTTGGTCCGTTGGTGAACGCGGAACTCAGAAGAGAAGCTGTATTGTCCATTGCAGGTGTGCTGCCGACCCCAAAACCCATTCCAGAGAGTGCCATATGTTCGGCATCCGTATTCGGTCGAAGTGAAAATGACGAGCCCATTCTAGATTCTGTAGGCAAAGAAGGTAGTGGATCCAGAGAACTGGACAAACCCAAACCCAACAATGATGGACCTTCCGAGGGATGACTCGAAGCAGCACCATCGAATAAGCCAGGTGGCAGTACGCCCGATTCATCCAATCGAGGAGCGGTTGTTTGCATACCAGGAGCACCAGAGAAAGATGGGAAAGGACCACCGCTTTGCATAAATGCAGATTCATCCAATGGAGTAGCATAGGAATGAGGAGCATACGGTCGGCCTTGAGGACCAGCAGCCCCAGGTGGGACTTCTTGATTTGGAACACCAAAAGGTGACCCCATTGAGAAGCCTGGAGGTGGGGCTGCTGGGTTGGAATGCATGAACGGAGCTGAAGATACAGACAATCCAGGATTGCTTCCAAACGACGACACGGTTTTATCATCATCTCCTCCAATAGGTAGAAAGATTGAAGTATTGAATGGGGATGGCTCCAATGAAGGGATGGGCACACCAGGGTCCATAGAGGGATTTGGAACAGGTACGGCAGCCGCCTCGGATCGGGAAGGCATGTTGTTGGTAGTTGTCGGAGCAACTACATTTTCCACCACACTGGACTCCTGCGAGGTTGCAGGTTCGCTGACTATTGGTAGGATCTTCGACCCCAATGCCGATTTGGACTGTGCCGGAACGCCGGCGACATTGACTGGGGGGAAGGATCGCAATCCTGCTACGGGTGGCTGAGGATTGACAGCTGGAGCTCCGCCCATGACCAAGGCCAACTTGGCTTGTGCCTCTTGTTGCTGACGTGCTTGTTCTCGATTGTTCCACTCACGATTGCGCCGACGTTGCTCATCTCGTTTGGCAGCCAACAGCTTTGCTGCCTCCTCTTGTCGCTGGGCTTCCTGCTCTTCCCTTTCCAATTGCTCTTTATCCACTGCTGGGACCTTTTCAGAACCTGCAGTGTCCGAAGGTCCATCTGTGGGCGCACTCGAGTCATTGGAATCGCCGCCACCAACATCGTTTCCGAGGATCCATGTAATCAAGTCATCCGCCGTTGCCCGATTGGTTCCACCACATGCTTTGACTGCCGCTTCAATTTGCTCTTTGGCAAACCCCATTCCTAATAGAGCTGTCACCAAGGGATCGTCCGACTCTTCCGGAGGGAATTCAGTCTCTTTGGTTGGGGATGACATGGAACTTGTTTGACTCAAGGATGCAGGATCTTTTGCGGCTGTCTTTTTCTTCTTTTTCTTTTTGCGTTTCTTAGCTGCGGTAGACGTCTCTGAAGCACCAGCAGGCTCCTCGTCTGCCTTGTCGCCTCCATCGCCGCCACCGCTGGTTTGTGCTTCTGACAAGGGAGTGTAACCATTCGCCAAAACATCTTCCAATCGTTTCTGTACCTGATCCAGATACCGCAGATAGATCCTTCGTTCACTAGGATTACTGAGTATGGTATTCTCAATCTCTTGGACCGCCACACCATGTGATTCAATTTCTTGTTCAAATTTCCCCGACCGCAAGGAGCGTACCAACTCGAGCGGAGTGACCCCCAATCCATCGCTACAAAAACAACAACAAAAACAAAAACAAAAACATGCGGTGAGCCAACAAGGAAAAATCCAGATCGCATCCACATTTCCAAAACAACTCGTTGTCTTTTCCTGCAAACATACCATATGCGCCACGTGTTGGTATCATTGGACAATCGACAAGGAGAACACCCCTTTTGTAGTAGCAACTCCAACAAATCCATTGACCCTGACAAGGCTGCATAATGCAACGGTGTCCAACCCGAATCGCCACATGTCACATGAAACGATTCTTGTGTGACCACGATGGGAGGATCCATGTTCGTGGCAGTCGTTGTTTTGGCAGCAGCATTCGCATTGGACTCTCCCTCTTTGTTGATTTCCCATTGTTTCCATACCAGTTTTACCCAATCAATATCTCCCTGAAAACAAGCTGTATGCAAGGGTGTCCGACCGGTCCGTAAGGGTACAAAGGCCAACCGCAAATCCATTCCCAAAAGATAGTCTGTCAAACAACACCGCGTTGGTTTGGACCGTTCCACATGCGATCGATTCTTGGCGACCATGTTGGGTGCCAAATATTCCAAATGGGGCCAGCAGAGGGTAGAATCCAAGACGGGGAATTCTTGCAACAAGACTTGGAGTTTGGACAATTCGGTGGAATGACAGGCGGTGACGACACGGCTGCGCCAGGAAACCAACGCTTTTTCGCGTTTCTTTTGCGCCGCTTGAGCTTCTTGCAAGGCAGCTTCTTCTTGGAGTTTTTGTTTGCGACGTTGTTTCTTTTCTCTTCGCTTGGCGGCTCGTTGTGCCAGTGTATCCATATCAGGAGCATCGTGGGATGAACCATGTTGTTGATATTGTGGATGCAGTTGATTATTCTGGTGCTGTTGTTGCTGCAATTGTTGTTGCTGCTGCAGTTGCTGTTGTTGTTGTTGATGCTGTTGTTGCCAATCCGCCCACGAAGCCACACCTTTTTTCTTGGCATAATGCGAAGCAGCAGTGCGTTTCATGGGAGCAGAAGAAGCATTCGTCGTAGCGACGTTAAGGCTGTTGTGATTGTTGTTCATGTTGTTTTTGTTCAAGGCAGAATGAATAGCATTAGAAAAAGAAGCAGGCAACGAAACCGAAGCTGAATGGGCAAGATGAGCATTGGTAGAAGCCGATAACATGTCGTTGGCATGAAAGAATTCTCTCAAATCTTCTGGATCATGAACCCAATCGGCAAAGACGGGGCCATCGTCGTCATCGTCGTCATCATCATCATCATCGTCCGAAGAAAGGTCATCATCATCATCGTCGTCATCATCATCGTCATCCTCATCGCCATGTGCCGTTGCCATTTTCAAAGCATCATTTCCAAACAAACCCGCAGCTACCTCCATCCATTGATCCGGAAGTGTTCCATTGTACAGAATAGGATCATCCTTACTACCACTCCCAGTACTGTTGGTATTGCTGTTGGTACTGTTGCTGGTATTGGTATTGTTGTTGTTAATGCCAACCATTTCGACAAACATGGACATGAGAGCCTTCATTTCTGCTTCGGTACAAGGCAAACCATCCACAGGGATTGCGTTGGCTTGAGAGAGTGATGAAGCAGTCATGGCTTGTGCAGCCTTTTGTGTGAGAGCTTGAATGCGACTCATGGCCATGGTGGCTGCAGCAGAGACGCCATGGTTGTTGGTGTTGTTCATGTTGCTGTTGCTGTTGTTCATGTTGCTATTGGTGTTGTTGTTGCTGGTTGGAGGAGGCGGAGGTCCAAACGACACTTTGGTTTCCGATGGCATGGAAGCAGAAGCTGAGGAGGATGCCGACGTTGTGTTTGTGGCTCTCTTGTGGCTAGAGGTTGCATAATTCTTTTTGGACGACTTGTGAGGTCCCATGTTGTTCCTTTCTTGCTTCTTGTGCAACAATGCAACAAACTTGTCAAAACCCGTCTTGCAACTCCTACTACTGTGCTTGTCCACACCACTATTCCCAATGCAAATGAAATACTGCAGCACGTCAGTGACAACAATTACTTCACTACTACACCACAATAATACAATACAAGCAAGTCGCAAGGAGGACGTATTCTCCAATCACTCTTTTCACTCGGCTCCTCGTCGTCCTCGTCGTCGTCTTGCAGTAGTAGTAGTAGAAGAAGGTGTGTACAGTTTTTGTGGTGGCCTTGCCTTGGTTTCGTATATGCCCACGTCATCGTGTACTCACCCGGGTGGCAGGCCAGACATCGGTGGATGTTTAGAGGTCTGTGGCAATGGCTACGAGGTCTTGTGGTGAGAAGGAGGGACTGCCGGACGGACCGTCGTCGACCTGCACAACAACAAACTACGAGTTCTACTAATAACTACGTGCAAACACCATGGCCGATCCCAGCTCCAACAATAGTCATACAAGCAACAGTAATGCATGTTTGTTACATGTCTTGCAGAAATATTCCAATCGATGCCAACCTCGGAAACGTTCTCGAGAACAAGCCTTTGATTGTTTGACAGAAAAGGCGCCATTGCTTGTTTTGACTACCAACGACAATACAACAACTACCGGTACTGCTGCTCCTACTACTGCCAAGTCTTCCAGGAAGCGTCCGGCACCTACAACTTCGAATGAGGACAAGGAAACCATAACAACAACAACGACAACAGCAGCCACTGTTACATCCGATATTTCACAACAACAACAACAACAACAACAAGTTGAAGATCGTCATGCACAAGAATTACAAGCCAACCAACAAGAAATAGAGCAACAAAAGCAAGCCACGCAAGAGTTCTTGCAAGAAATTGTCGATACCTGGGGTGTCTATCGTCATGGATTGCAAACCATTGGAGGTCTCACCGAATTGAGTCAAGCGCCTGATGCTATCATGCCTGGGAATTGGTAATAAAATATACTGATTAATATGCTAATGACAAAAATATTATAATGTTCACTTCGTGTTACCCGATACATATTCGTTTTTATTCTTCTTGGAGTTCTTCCCCTGCGGAGTCATTGTCACCCTTGCCCCAATCTCCTTGAACACCAAAAGAATCATTGTCTTCGCCATCATCATCCTCGCCTTCTTGGAACGAATATTCGCTCTCTCCAGAATCCTCCTCATTGTCTTGTTCCATCATGTCGTCATCGTCCTTGGTTGTATCTTCTTTTGGTAATGGCGGTAGTGATGGTGGTGGCACGGCAAGTGTATCCGACAAGGCTGCCCAAGGAGCTGACCGTGTTGGTAAACTTGGCAACGATGTCAATTCCACACGACGCAAGGTTTCTCGACGTTGCGATGTTGTTTTGCGACGTGTAGTAAGAATGTTGGGCGTTGTTGCGGATGTACGAGTACTCGTAGAACCACCCATACCTGTACTAGGTGTTGCCGTGTGGTTGGGAGTACCGGACACTGTCGCCGTAGAAAACTCGGGTGTGTCCATCATGGTCATGAGGGTCGTGGCACTTGTGGTGGTTGGACCCCCCGATACAGCGTGTGCTTGCTTTTGTGTCTCCAACATCCTGGCCATCTTGGTGGTTCGTTTTTGTAACCATTGCCAGGTGGACGTTCCCACAGCATATCCACGGGTCAATCGCAATTTGTCACACAAATCCAAAATCGGTTCCACAATCTCCTTGTCCAATCCGACCAACAAACCATGGAAATAGTGGACACTAGCTGGATCATGCCTTCCGGCGTCGGCAACCACACCTTGTGCATTCCGCCAAGTTCTGCAATCGCGACAAATGCCGTCCAATAACCCAACCATACTCCGACAACTCGTCGCCACAACCAATGGTGAACCAAACAAACCCCAGAAGGCTGGCAACAATCGTATCAGTTTCCTAAAGGTCCCTGCCAATTCCAAAAAACTCTGGTACGGACTGGTATTCCGAGGAATCCATAGAGTTCCCGGTTCGAGCCGGACCATGGCGGTGGTGGCTACCGTCAAATCCAAGGCCAATTGAATATGGAGGGCAAGATGGTCATGGGATAACCAAGGGGCATCCGTGGGAGGCAAATCGACATTGTTCTTCTCCACTGATGACCGGAGTTGTTCACTGTCGCTGTCGACATGAGAAGGTGGTTGGTATTCTTCTTCCTCTTCGTCACTTGGATTCTCTGCTGTATCGTCCTCCAGCGTGTTGGTGGTAGATGATTTCTTTGTTGATTGATCATCCGGTTGCTTGGTATCGTCGTCGTCCTCGTCGTCGTCATGGTCATTGGCGTGACGCAAACTGGGAGGCATCTTGATGCGTTCTAGATACTGCAGCAGATCCAACCATAAACCAGACCAATGCTTGGCCAAGGCTCCCATAGAGGGACTCAGTAAGATAGAGAGGCCCCAATGCCGAAGCATGCAATGAGTCAACCAACTTTGACTACCGCTCTGGCCCAGACGGTTGGCGAGCTTGGAGACCAACTCCAAAGCTGTCTTTTCAAGGTTGGTTCTTGGACTCGATTTAATTCGGTACAACACCTTTTGCAACGCAAATGGATTGCCTGAGCCAGAATAATACTGCGCAATACTGTCAGTTGTACGAAGGGTCAACCAACTGGTCTCCAGGATCTTGGAATGGTCAAGTGGATTGGGAGATTGCACAGCGAAAACAGAAAGAGTCTCCATCAACGTGACCGCTACGTTGACT
Organism: Nitzschia putrida; assembly: GCA_016586335.1. Taxonomy (NCBI): domain Eukaryota; phylum Bacillariophyta; class Bacillariophyceae; order Bacillariales; family Bacillariaceae; genus Nitzschia; species Nitzschia putrida. The sequence continues at coordinate 189,187 of BLYE01000024.1, read as the reverse complement.
TCATGACAAGCGTCCAAATGATTGTTGAACATGTTGTGCAAACGTGTGAAGTCGTTTCGACTCGTTGATGTTTTGGTGTTGACATTGTTTGCGGAAATGTAGAGTGACAGGAAGCGGGAAAAGGTCTTTCGACGACCCGAAGACTTGGATGATGCCGGATGTTCGAGACTGGCGATTAGAGTCTGTTGCAAAATTCGAAAATAAGAATGCACCATTCGATGAAAAATGGTGGACGAAAGCGTGTGATGTTGCCTCTTTTCCAAGAGGAATAACAACCGGAAGGACAACACAGCAAATGATTCGAACTTGGTTTGGAGAATGAACAAATCGTCTTTCAAAGAATTGGATGACTGATCTCGTCTATCTTGGGATCCAGTCGCACGCAATTTGTTCTCCAGAAGCTCCAGACTACACAACCGCAACTCCCATCCAAGAGTGGTGGTTTCTGCCGAGGAATCTTCCTCCGCAATCAAAACGCGGACAGATTCGACCAGCTTGGAGTCCTGTAACGGATCCAATGCAAACTGACAAAGCATGTCGGTAGTGATCCTTTCATCCAGAAATGACAGAACAGAAGACATTTGATCCCCCACAGTGCCAACATCCTGGATACTTGATTGTGATCGCTTTCGTTTCTTGGAATTGGCTATTTCCAAAGCATCCATACGGCGAAGAAATGTCGCCATAGTCCGACACTTTTGACGGAGATGGAAAACCTTGGAGAGCTGATATTGTATCAACGACATGGTCTCACTTGGAAACTTGGGGTTTGGATGCTCCCCAGAAGAATGGGAAACTGCATACCGCTGACATGTGTTTTTCAACAAAGCGACCGACACCGACAGTCCCAGTGCAAGAACGTAGGAATACTCAATCAATCGATCCATGATTTGAGCCCGCTGTTGGCGACTCGATCCTGAAGGACGAACCATTTCCACAAGTGCTTGAGTCACATTGCTTCTAGATGACTGGAGCTCAAGAACATCAAACTCGGTAAAGATGTAGGCAACCGAATCCCAATGCAAGGATGGAAACGAAAGGTTGGGGATTTCCAAAAATGCGTAGACCCAGGGATGGGGTTTCCAATTCTTGGGTGCCTCCGGTCGACCTCGTCCTAACCAAAGATACGTATCGAGCAATTGAAACATCCATCGACACGTGTCCTCCAATTGCGTTGGCGGGCACTCCTCCAAAATGGCACTGAACGAAAATACCATTTGCTTCTTCTTGTTAGAGGACGATTGCGACGTGGTCGACATTTTCAGTTCCTCTGGAATTTCTCGGTATCCCCAAGTATGTGTTGTGGGTGGAACATCCGAGGAAGGGTCGATGTATCGCACTAGACGAGTGGAGGATAGAACTGTCGTCAAGGTAGGAAGGAACAAGTCGTGTATGGATGCAAGCGACTGTACAGAAATGCCACGAGCCGGAATACCCTTCCAGGTCCACATAGCCCGGAGCGACTCCAGGCATGGAGACCCAATGCTGGGAGGAACAAACCTTCGTCGCTGGAGAGACGCTGGAAGGAGAATGGAACGCACCCATTCCCATGCCAGAGTAAAATGAGATGCATCCAATGTGGACTCGGGGTGTGTGAGCCATGTCTGTAAAAACAAGAGTCCTCGTATTTCGACAGGATTCACCAGGACACTACTGGGCTCCTCCGGAAACATGCTTCCTCCTACCAACAGAGTGGAACAGCACCGAGACAACTCTTCTGGTTGACTCTTGTACAGTTCCACTACACAAGCAACCAAACCTTTCACGACGGACGTTGGCAACGTCATCTGATCAGATTGGAGGAATTTCTCGAGTTGATCTCCCAACGAGGATGGATCTTGTATGGTTGCTGAACGCAGTATTTGTAATAGAATATCATTGGTAGTCGTCAACACCCTAATCGCGTTGTCCAAGGTTTGCTGCAGATTGGTTTTTTTGGTGGAAAGCCTAGATGGGTTTTGTACCACGGACCAAACATCTCGATAGATGGAACGTACGGCACAAAGGAGTTTTGTAGTCAAGGTTTCGTTTTCCATCGCCACAAGCGCTAGCCCCAGTGTTTGTCCATGCAAAGGGAGGGACTCGTTGTCGCTTAGCGTCCAATGTATAGTCAACCAAACCATGGCAGTCTGGAGCCAATCACGAAAAGAATCATAGTCTGGTGTTGGAAGATAGGATGGTACTGGAGTTTGTTGTTGTTGCCGTTGTAGTTGTTGTTGTAGAGTATGTTTGACAAAATCAACGAGTGTATCCAAAAGAAATGGAGTAGTCACAACAGCCATGTCCAACACGGGATGACAAAGGTCTGGTAAAAATTCTTCCAAGATTCCCTTGTCGTTGGTGGGTCGAATCGGAACACGTGCCAACAAGGCCATCATGACATCCAATAGATTCCAAGCATGCGGTGGGGCGTTATCGTTGCCACTGTCGGATGGCATTGTTATCCTTTGGACAGAGGTTGTTTCTGATTCCTTGGCTTGCCACAAGACATGTTGCAGATACTCCAAAATGAAAGGATGAGGAGGAGAGATGGATGTCGTTGCATCTTGTTGTGTAGTACGAGTACGAGTAGCAACTTGAATGGTGGAAGCATGTTCAAAGAGAAGTGTGCAAATGGAATAGAAAGGAGGCATAGGATTGGGTGTTTCTTGAATCAACAAGGCAACTTCGGAACGAATGGCCTCCAAAGCATGAGGTTCCCAAGGTTCAGGTTCAGGTTCATGAAGCGTTGATGTTGTTGTATATGTGGGTTGCAACCAGAACAATGCGCCAAGGAGCCAAGGAAGATCGGCTTCCAAAGCTTGTGGCAACAAATCACATAGGAATTCTCTGAACGACAGAGAAGAAGATAATGATATGGATGATTTGGAGGCTTCTACGACACATTCCAAAGCTTGCAGCAAACACTTGGGATTGTGATCCAACGCCTGTTGCAACCATTCCACTAGAGGCAGATCGTGACGATCATTTTCCTCTGACAATGAGTCCTTGGCGTCTGGAATGAAATGAAGGACCCATTCACGAAGTGTTCTTGACATTGTTGTATTCGTTTGATATCCTCCTGCTTATCTCATGATGATGTTAATGTTATCTTGTTTGCGTTGATGATGTCAATGATGAATTATTTTCTCTTGCTGCAATTTTGAAATAGTGAGATTTGAAAACGACAGAGGGGCACAGGAACTCCACGTGTAATCTACTCCACTTCTGTCTCCAAACGGTCTGTCCTGGGTACGGTTTCGGATGTGACCGTTGTCACAATCCACTCACAAACTGCCCAGTTATTATTAACAACAACAACAACAACAACAACTCAACCATCATCCTCTTCTTCTTACATGCTGCTATTCGTACTCTCCTCATTGGTGCATGCATGAATGCGTGGTAACAAGAAGGCTCCTACGTCAAGGCCAGGCCGTGGCAGCTTTGCCATTTGGTGTTGTCGCTCGTTATGGTGCACTCTTGTAATTTTGTCATCCATCAACACATCAACGATGGTCCCTGCCCATGCCTTTGTCTATTCTACCATTCTTTCTTGGAGTCCATCATCTCTTCCTTCCTGGTCTGTGTTGCCTCAAAATTCACTTCCACTACAGTCTTGGCGTTCCAATTTGCGTCTTCCCACTCTCTCGGATACCCACAACGATACCACTTCCTCCATGGGTGCCATCCTCCTTCAATTGCAACATTCCGAACAAGAAATGAAGCACTCCAATCACTCTTGGCAATCTGATACTTTGGATCCCGTCAATCTATCTCCTGTCGCCAATAACGTAACTTCCAGCAGTACCAGTACTACGAGCACTTCCTCTACTGAATCGGACGGGGAGTCGTTGGTTTCGGCATTTGACCCTGCCATGGCCCTTCAACTCGACAAATCGGTGACGTCTTGGGTACCTCTTTCCTCCACCGGTAAACTACAAGAACATGTTCAAACCTTATTGCCCTTGACGCCACTCCAACAACAGCTACGAGGACATCAACCGACTATGGCTACTTCTTCTTCTAGGACTACTACAACGCCTTCTCATACATCCTACCAGGACCAACGATACCAATATGCTATTTCGGTTGCTCTGTCCATACGAGAAGCATCTCAATATGGTGGTTTTGTGCAACAAATGGGTATCGATCCTTTGTTGGAGTGTATTGCACAAGGGGCCAGTGCCTTGCGGAATGAAACATTTCCTTCATCCAACCCAACAACCACCAACGCCTATGGGGCGTGCCAAGCTCTCTCACATCTCTGTTCCATTTCAACGGAAGTGGCTACTTTGGTGACTCATGAATTATTGGTCCACGAAAAGACTTCCTCAACTGGAAATCAAACCCAACCACCATCCATATTGCAAGATTTGGCACTATTATTGTCTCGCAGTCCAATGACTCCATTGGACGTTGCGAGTACCCCAACCACATCGGCACCCGTTGGAGTGTCTCCCTTGCGTATGTACTATATTCTTGTCATTCAATTGTGTTGCATCTTTCTCGATATATGTTGAAAACTCACCAGCAATTGTCTTTCCCTCATCACATAGGTTGGAAACGTCTACGACAAAAACACATTCTTGAGTTATTCCTGGCCATGGTACGAGTTTCTGATGATGCTGTCCGTCGTTTGCGGTCCACTCCTGGCTTTCAGAACGCTGTCTTGCAATGTTCCTCCTTTGCTCGCTCCGAACGGGCTCGGCAACGGATACGATACGATTTGGCCTACATTCGATTCAAAATAGTGACCTTGTGGAGACGGCTTCGCAATCTGATGCGTCGACGAACACTACGACAACAGCGGCTGGAAGCCCCTCATTTCTTGTCTCGTCAGGCAATGTTGGCCTCGGGTCCCATTCGTGGTTTGGCCAATCAAGTGCTTGCGGCGATTGGGTACAACCCGTGGATTCGAAAAGTTCCCGGTCAACGTGGTATTCGAATTTTGTCGCTGGATGGAGGTGGAAGTCGAGGAATGACATCCGTGTTGGCACTACAATCCATTGTACAAGCGATGGGAAACGTGGAAGTGGCAGATTGTTTTGACATGATTGTGGGGACCAGTACAGGTGCCATCATTGCCTTTTTGGTGGGAATCCAGCAAGATACGACACGCTTGACAGAACAGCGGTATGATGCCATGGTGCCGACCATTTTCACCAAATCGGCCTTGAGTCGACCCATGCTGCTCTTGACAACTGCCACCTACAATGATGCACCCTTCACCAAGGTGCTTCAGGAAGTTTTGGGAGAACGACGCATGCTCGATAGTCGGGCTGATCCTACCGTGCCCTATGTCTTTGCCGTGAGCTCCAAACTGTCGACGACACCTTCCAATGTGGCCCTCTTTCGGAACTACAATTACGCCGGAGGCGACCTTACGGATGGAATGACTATATCTCCAGAACAAGCCTGTCGGCAACTGGGTATGAATGAAGATCTACTGAAGAAACCAAGCAGCTCCTTGTCAAGTCCAGATGATAATACTGCCATTGCAAATGCGCCTGCTGGATCTCGCCACCCCGGAACCTTTCGGGTATTGCAACGACATGCGGTACGAGCTTCCACTGCAGCCCCAACCTTTTTCAAGCCTGTTCTATTGGGTGGAGAGCTGTATTCAGATGGTGGTATCGTCGCCAGCAACCCAGCCGCCATTGCCATTCACGAAGCTCGGACGTTATTTCCAGATGTTCCCATTGAAGTAGTGGTATCGGTCGGTACAGGCAAGTTTTTGGAACAAAAGAGTCCTCCCCGTATTGGATGGGACGGTATCATTGGTCAAATTGTGAATAGTGCTTGTGACGGAGAACAAATTCATCACATTCTCCAAGACATTATAGGAGGTGGTGATGGAGGAGATGAGAATATTCCTCCAAGCCACCGACGCCAACCATTGGGGAGTGTTGCCGGTGGCATTCATGGCACTTCGTCCTTGGGAACGCGGTACTTTCGTTTCAACCCCGTGTTGGGATACCAAGATGATTTTCCCATTGACATGACGGATCCCGAAGAATTGCAAGGCCTCAAGGATACGACACGAGCCTACATGAACAGTCCGGAACAACGACAAAAGGTAGAGGAACTGGTAACGATATTGCAAGGAAAGCATGAGGGAGTTTGGAAACGCACCCGACAAAGTGTCCAGCGTTGGTGGAGCCGCATCAAAGATCCAGCTCGATAGGAGCAGCATGTACATAATATCGAAACTACCTAGCTAGGTAGCTACCGGTAGGCGAAATACAGCAATGGTGTGTGTATATGTATGTGGTAGCAGAAAGACCTTTCCGAAGTAGTAGGTGTTACGTTTGGTAGTAGTCTAAAGAAGCTCGCTCAATCAAGACATCACCATGATACATCATGACGAGAATGCATGGCAGGCTTGGCAGGTTTACCAGTACTGTACCGTGCCAATAGTAGTACAGTAATAGTGTGTTTTACGGTTTACCAAACAACACCAACTCCACCGACCTCATGGTATTCTCGGTCAAGGATCTTGTTGTAAGTGTCCCAGACTCCAGAGGACTGCACTTGATCGTTGGTAAGAACCTTTCCAGTAGAGGTAGGGATACCATCGGCGTCCAAGACCAACTCTCCCAACAAAGGTGTGCTGCCAGAGACTTGGAATCCATCTGGAAGGAGCGAGTCCAAGTTGTCAGCAGGAACGACAAAGTGCTTGAGAAGGAGCATACCCCACTTGTCATCTTGATCGAATCCAGTGTGGATAGGCAAACGCAAATGAGGAAATCGGGGAGTGACAAAGGGCTTGCCCTCGGCGAAATCAAAGGTTCGGATCTCCGGAATGACGGACTCGCACAATCGGACGTAGTTAACGTCGGATCCAGCTTCTTGGGAGATGAGAACATTGGCCTTGGTGAGGGTCAAGGCAGCGGCCAAAGCGTCCTTGGCCTTGGTAGGGTCTTGGGTGGCGAGGGAAGGATCCAAGTTGTACAAGACCAATCCGGACTTGGAGCAAGCGAATTGCAAGACCATCTGTAAGAATCAATATGGTTGATAGTTGATGTATGGGTTGGAGGAATAGTCAATCATAATGAAAGAGGTAGATACAAAATGAGAATGGTGAGAGGATGCTATTAGAATCCTTGAATAGAACAATCCAGTTGGCAATCCAAAACAAACCACAAATAACAATAACAAAACAAAATAAACAAACAACCAACAATAACAAAACCAACGTAACGTACCGACTCGGAGAAATGAGGAGGCAACCAACTAAGGACGACATCTCCAGGAACCAATCCATTCTCCATGAGACCGACGGCCAAAGCCTCCGAGTAAAAGTCAACATGTTGCAAAGTCCATTTTCGGTTCTTGTGCTCGTATCGCACAACATCCTTGTAAGGGTTGGCCTCTGCCATTTCTTTGAGTTGAGCTCCACCAGCCAGAGCGGAGAACATGCGGGGTAGTTGGTGTTGCACTGCTTGTTGTTGCACTCGTACAACAACACGAGAAGCGGAAGCAGCAACTCCCCGAGTCAACATGGTTCGTGCCAATCGAGTAGAAAGAGAAGACATGTTCATCGTAGCAGTAACACTAACAATACGGATGGTGATATAGTCACTACTGTGATATTGCTTGGGATCCACAAGAAGAGGATGGGTTGGTACAGTACGAGTAGATACCGTGCCTGCTGCTCTGCTGGGAGACTCGTAGGACCTCCTTGCTGCTTGCCCCTCGGCGGATACCACCAGACGATAGACGATCCTGCAACGTCAACTTGAGATGCGCGAAGGATCCGCGCACTCTATTGTGACAGACATGAGACAAAGACAACGACATCCAACCCAGCCTCCTCGGACCACGTCCAGACTGGAGGAGAATGAAATGCCCGTTTTCCTTCGCTTCTTCTTTGATAGCGCAGAGGGTATCGTGGGGGGATGTACCAGGGGGTACAGTACCAGAGGTACGTACCTCGGCTGCGAGTACATACCAGCACCTGTACGGTAGCTACCGTAGTCCAACTACCGTACACAGACTTCCGGAGCGCTGACTTCCGTTCCGGACCTTTTTGCTACGGGTCCCCCCCCCCTGCTCGTAGCTTCGGTAATTGTACGCAAGTGGGCGTACAAAATTGTACGGTACGGATGCCGCCCGCAGCACGCACAGCGAAGATCTTCTCCCGATGGACACCCGAGGCGACGGACGGTACAGGATTACAGGATGCGAAGATCCAATAGCGGAAAGATATGGGGCGCGAGGCAATCAAGACGCGGCACCCAACAGCGCTCTGTCGCCCTCTCCCCCCACATTGTGTTTTCCAATCTCCTTGCAGGACACTTTTGTTGTAGTCTTCTCTCTTGAATTCCTTTTCCTTCTTGCATCATCATGAACACTTCGTTTTCCAAAGTTGCTGTAGCCATGAACCGCTCCGGTGTCCGACAAATGTCTTCCACCGCCAAGGTTTGGGTGGACAAGAATACCAAGGTTATCTGCCAAGGATTCACCGGAAAGCAGGTGTGTAGAATTGGTATATTGTTGGTTGTTGGGTATTGTTATTGCTATTGCTGGTTGTTGTGGTTGTGTGTCTGTGTGTGAGAATTTCTTTTTTCATGAGATTCTCGCAGGACGACGTGGTGATGGTGTCAATGCCATTTTCACATATCTTTCCTTGTTTCCTCGTTTTTGTGTGATCCTTTTCTCACCATGTCTGTCTCTCTCCTTTTCCTCCATCCATCCACGCCATCCATAATATATCACCAACCAACCAAACCATCATATACCATAGGGAACCTTCCACTCCCAACAAGCCATCGACTACGGAACCAACATGGTCGGAGGAGTCACCCCCAAGAAGGGAGGACAAGAGCACTTGGGCCTTCCCGTCTTCAACACTGTTGAGGAAGCCGTCAAGGGAGTCCAGCCCGATGCCTCCGTCATCTACGTCCCCCCTCCATACTGCGCCGCCGCCATCATGGACGCCATTGAGAACGAGATCCCTCTCGTCGTCGCCATCACCGAGGGAGTTCCCCAACAAGACATGGCCCGCGTCAAGCACGCCCTCAAATCCCAATCGGCCACCCGACTCATCGGCCCCAACTGCCCCGGAATCATCAAGCCCGGAGAGTGCAAGATCGGTATCATGCCTGGATACATCCACTCCAAGGGAAAGATCGGAGTTGTCTCCCGTTCCGGAACCCTCACCTACGAGGCCGTCCACCAAACCACCGTCGCTGGATTGGGACAATCCACCTGCGTCGGAATTGGAGGAGATCCCTTCAACGGAACCAACTTTATCGACTGCTTGGAGCGCTTCACCAACGACCCCGAGACGGAGGGTATCATCATGATCGGTGAGATCGGAGGATCCGCCGAGGAGGAAGCCGCCGAGTGGTTGATGGAATACGGAGACCCAAACAAGCCCGTCGTCGGATTCATCGCCGGAGTCACCGCTCCCCCTGGCCGCCGTATGGGACACGCCGGAGCCATTGTTGCCGGAGGACGAGGAGGCGCCAACGACAAGTTCGCCGCCCTAGAAAAGGCTGGAGTCCACATTTCCCGATCCCCTGCTCGTTTGGGAATCACCATGTTGGAGGCCATGGGATTGCCTGTTCCCGAGGACATGTAAGTCTACCTACCTACCTACCTACCCACTTACTGTTAGGTTTTACTTTGACCTCGACAAATTGATTGCTTTAGGTTTCCGACGTGGGAGACTGCAACTATACTATATTTACTATACTCAAAACATCAAAAATATTGGAAAGTCTAAAACGAGATTGGAACTACCTCTATTTATTTGTATGCATTGTTATTGTATTTGTATTGTACGGTTGTACTGTTGTTGGATAGTAGCCACCACTCTTTTACAGTTCTATTCTATTATTGCTGCAAACGATGAGTAGAACAATATTTCCTGTTACTATTCTTCTTCTTCCTATTGTACTCGTACTGTACTACTACGAACTCTCTCCTCTTTTTCCTTCTTTGTTTCTACCAACGTACGTACTACTACTAAACGGTGGGTGTATTCTTGGCCGCCTCTTGTCGAACCCGAAGTTTGTAATGAGTCTTGTCATTCATGTACATGTGATAGGCTTCGGATTGAGCTGGACTGTTGGGGTTGGGATCGTCCAACAAATCTTGAATGCCAATCAAAACTTGTTTCAAGGTAATGGCTGGGCGCCAACCTTCTTCTTCGTTCAAGATGGACAAGCAGATGGTTCCGGAAGGATACACGTTGGGGTGGAACAAGGGGGGGACGAATTTGCCTGTATAGGGTGGTGGTGGTGGGGTGGGTGTGAGCAACAACAATGCAATAACAATAACAAAATGACAAGTAACAACAGCAAACAAGAAACGTACACTTGGGAGGCTTGGAAGGATAGTCTTCACTGAATTCCATCGAGACCTTGAAAACACCTCCTTCCCAGTCCGTTCCTTCCTTGCCGGGGACTCCGGCTTCCCATTGCATGACATCCGAGGATCCATCTCCCTTGGACACGGGACGTGCATAAAAGCCTACGGGATGGTCTCTCCTCCAGGCTTTGCGTTCTTCTACTAGACGACCACGAGCAATTCCAGATGACATGATGGTTGTTGTAGCTCTTGTTGTTGGTTGACTTGGTTGGTGTAGTAAGTTGTTGTTGTTGGTGATGGAACCTAAAGTCTCTCTACTACGGTAGTGGTAGAAGTAGGTTGTTGTTGTTGTTGTTGTTGTTATACAAGATGGTAGTAACAGAGGAAACTACCAGTGCGATATATGAGCAAGCAACCAAACACACACAAACAAATGTGGAGTTCACGTTGTTGTTGTGGCAGTTGTGGCAAGTGGTGGTGGTGGGATGATGGAAACAAAGCCTCTTGCAGTTCTTGTTTTACGGCCGCCGCGCGCAGAAGAGCGGAGCCGGATCATGCGAAGACTTGGGGTACCGGTAAGGTTCGACTCGAGCGACTCCTTGGAAGGAGAATGGAAGGAAGGATGACTGTCGGACAGATACTCTTTTTTGTCGGACACTTGTCATCCTTCCGGAAGAACTCTATTTTTATATAACAAAAGTTCAGAGAGATTCCAAACGAACATCTCCATAAAGTAGGATTCTCACCCAAATCCTCGTGGCGGCAAAATAACGTCCGTTTTTTCTACCCTAATAACCATTCTTCCAACTGGCACGACGAGCCGTAGTAGTAGTTGTAGTACCGTAGTGGCATCCACCACAACCACCACCCACAAACTCGTTTTTGCGCACCATGAAGTTGTCCGTCGTTTCCTTGACCTTGCTTCTTGGCAGTGTCTCTGCCTTTCATGTAGTTACCATCCCTACTGGATTGGTTGCCAAGCACAGCTTGAAGGCGTTGCATATGGAACCTCCTACCCAAGGTACGAAGAACGATGATCGATGATCGATGATCGATGACAGGCATTCGCCAGGTTTCCAAACACACACACACACACTTTGTTGGACCAAGCACTGTAGTAGTACTGTAGTAGTGCAATCCAGTGCAATCCAGTGCAGGTTTGACGTAGGTGCCATGACAACCATCATTGTCACCTGCGGCTTTCTCGATGGGATGCAATACACACAATCCCTAATAATATTATCATCCATTCTCACCCTGGTTCTCCTTTTTTCAAATCAACAACTCCATTCTTTTTATTCTTATTATGTCATGTTGATACGATACAGCCCAACAAGCCGCCTCTCGTTCTTCTGGTGTCCCCACCATGGACTCGGTCGCATCAGGAACCTCTCGTTCGGAAGCATTGACCCAAATGTTGTTTGCCGGTGCCACCGCCGCCTTTATGCTCCTTCCCAAGGCTCTCTCAGCCTACAGTCTTCCTGATCTCCCATACGCCTATGATGCCTTGGAACCTCAGATTGATGCTCCTACCATGAAGCTTCATCACGATAAGCATCATGCTACCTATGTTGCCAACGTCAACAAGGCCTTGGAGGGACAACCCGAAAAGCCTGTATTGGATATCTTGGCTAATGCTCTCGAGGCCGGTCCTGCTGTCCGCAACAACGCTGGTGGACACTACAACCACGCCTTTTTCTGGAATGAAATGTTGCCTGCGGCACAAGCCAAGAATACCAAGCCTTCTGCTGATTTGACTCGTCTCATCAACAAGTCCTTTGGATCCTTCGAGGAGATGAAGTCTGCCTTTGAAGCCAAGGCTGCTCCCGGAGCTACCTTTGGATCCGGTTGGGTTTGGGTGGTTCTCAACCAAGCTGGAGACAAGCTCGAGATTGTCAATACCCCCAACCAAGACAGTCCTCTCATGAAGGGTGTCCTCAACGAAGTTAAGTTCCCCATCCTAGGCTTGGATGTTTGGGAGCATGCCTATTACCTCAACTACCAGAACCGCCGACCCGAGTATGTTTCCAACTGGTGGAGTCTTGTCAACTGGGACAAGGTCTCTGATAACTTTGCCTATGTTTCCAAGGAAAAGGCTGGAGTTCCATACTAAATTGAGACAGATCAATGCTGATACGGCATTGATTGGAATGATCTTGAATGTGCCAGGACAATCATCCACACAACATGCGAGTTTTTATAGGTAGACGACGATACGATGCCCGATAATACGCAACTACTACAACTACTATAGCAAAGGTTTTTAACCACAACATGGAAGCTGCAGTGGTACGGTACCGCAGCAAAGGTCCGGAGCAGCGTCCCATTCCGGCTCTTCCGGAACTACTGGTACTGTACCGGTACTACTAGAGGAGAAGCTGGTGCACGGATGAAATAATATAGAGTCCAATGAGTCAATGATCGGGCTTCCCAACCACAATCCAGTGTCACAAAGTCAACCCAACCAAAACAACACTCTCTTGGATTCTTCGACAGCATCTTCATCTCTCCCGCTTTATGGTCACTATTGCTAGATTGCTTGGCAAACATTCACCTGCTCTTTCTTCTACATTGATTGGTTTCTTGGGTTGTTCTTCTCGTTGGGTTGGAACTTGTGTTTCTTCATCAACTACTACTACTTTTACTAGAGGCAACAGTATCTACTTCATTCCCACTGCCACAACCCGTGCCTACTACTCAACACACAGCACCAGCACCAGCACCAGCAATACCATGGGTTCTACCTTTATTCCATTTTCCGATACGTCCTATTACAAACATTTCCAATCTGCAGGAGATCCACAAGGGAAGAGTCTTTCTTCAGTGCTTCCCCCACTTTCCGCCGATTCCTACAAGGGAAGTTCGGGTCGGATTGGGATTCTAGGAGGATCTGCCCGATATACCGGTGCTCCATTTTATGCTGCCATGGCATCCCTCAAAGTGGGTGCCGATTTGGCTTTTGTGTTTTGTGCCCAAGAAGCCAGTTTGCCCATCAAAGTACGTTCGTTCGATTTTTCTGTCGATGATATAGAGTTCTTGGTGGTGGTTGTTCCGATTCAACAAAGAAGAGGTGTTTTTGAGCAAGCTTTTCGCCACAATATTGTGTCAGCGGCATGTTTCTAGCTCATGCTGTTTTGTCTTTTGTGACTATTGTTCCACAGTGTTATTCGCCAGAGTTAATGGTAGCTCCAGTTTATGCGGCAGAAGAATTCGACCGGCTAGTGGCAAGTCAAGAGAAGGGACCTGCCTACGAGTAAGTACAGTACTCCTACGACCCCACATGGACCCGCACAATATCCATGGTGCAGCAATCTCTAATTTTCTCATTTCGATTTTGTTTCCGCCAACGTACGAGCAGAGCTGCGATTCAAGGCATGGTGGAGCGAGTGAAAAATGACATGGACCGATTGCACGCGTTGGTGATTGGTCCTGGATTAGGCCGTTGCCCTATGGTTTTGGAGGCAACTGCTAGAATTATTCGTATCGCTATCCAAGAAAAGCAGATTCCACTAGTGATTGATGCAGATGGATTGTTTCTCTTGACCGAACATCCGACCGTGTTGGAGGCTTCGTCGGGAGCAGAGGCTCGACCACCTCCTCCCGTCGTGTTGACACCCAACGTCATGGAGCGACGACGATTGAATGGATTGGAAAAGCACTGGACAGACAACCATCACGTAATACTAATCGAAAAGGGGGCCAACGATACCATTGAAGCCAGAAATAGCACCGCAACAACGTCTTTGGTGTGCGATGAAGTTGGTGGCTGGAAACGAAGTGGTGGTATCGGTGATCTCTTGGCTGGGACATTGGGAACGATCGTGGCATGGAATCGTATACTGCAAGAGCGAGAGCTGGTAACCGAAGCAGAACTTCCTTGGGCATGTTGGGTAGGGTGCAGTTTTGTGAAACGGGCGACCCATACCGCCTTTCATCGACATTATCGCTCCATGACAGCACCTGACGTGTTGGCAGAATTGGGAGGAACCGTTCATGAAATGACAAGCCTCTCTTCCTCCTCTTCCAGCTAGGATGCTCCTTCCTTATGATAGAATAAAACCACACCAATGCCACCTAGATTCGACTGCTTGAGCGAATGCGTGCAACTTCCATAGCCGTACAGAATGATTCTTTTTTGTCGTCACTCGTGCCAACACTACTTCCTCTGCTTCTTTTCCAACATGTCGTTCATTAGTTCTAGAATATCCCATGCAATCAAATCCGCATGACCACCTCTATCACCCGTACATCGATGTCCGGAAGGAAAGTCGGAACATGCGCCCATTTCACTCGCGTGTACTTTGGAAGCACATTCGCCCAAGATTGGGATATATCTCCGACCATCAATCAACTCAATGTTATCTCGTTCCAAGGTACTCGCGATTTTTTTCATCTCTTTGTATGGTTTCACACCCCAATTGGCAAACATGGCATGTCCCACAATGGGACATTGAAACTGTCGTGCGTAGGCATCGATTTTCGGAACATTGTCTGTTAAGGACGCTTCTGGATTGTCTTTTAATGTTTCGGTCATTTGATGAAAGAAATTCGTATCCTTGGCTTCCTTCAATCCATTGAAATGACCAATGATTAAACCATCTATCGATGACAATGGTTGTCCAATGGTAGCCTCTAGATCACGCTGCCAGTTGGCACTGTAGGGATACGGATGATTGGCCAACTCGTGGAGTGTGACTCCTTGGGGAAAGCGATAAATCTCGTAGGATCCGAGCAGATTGCTGTCTGTGGTCCTATTTTCGTAGGGACGGATGCGTTCGACGCTGTGGGGATCCCGCGTGAGATATTGACAATAGAGAGTAGTGCTGATTTGTCGGGAATGTGAATTTCCAAGGAGAAGAATAGTGGATCCAGGTGGGAATGGAAGAGGACGCTTTCCCCACAGAGGAGGTTTCGTCGAGGATAGGTTGACAGAGATGTAGGCTTCCAATTGGTCGGCAAATTTGTCGTACTTGGGTCCTTCACAGCGATAGGTGATTTTTCGTGGACTGACGCTGCTTCGACAGAGATTATAGTCGTGCAGAGGCAACAGATCTTCAGTTTGCTCCTCATGTTCAATGGTACGAGTAGTGGAATTCAACGTCAATGTCAACGTCGACGCACCCAAACCACTGGTGTTGATCTCCCTCCAACCTTGTGACGACTGTGCATAATTGAGGATTGCGAACAATAACAATACAGCTAGAACCCTCCATTTGGCACTGTTGGGAGAATCCTTGACAGCCAGAGCCATTGGGGCTGCAGATTCTGTCGAGGCCGTCTCCGCCATGGTGTTGTACGAGTACCACCAACAACCAACAACCCAGCCCACTACTGGGAAAAAGTGACAGCCAAGAAATGGCGTTGGTCCAAAATCGATGGGGACATTCTCAAACAGCTCATGTCGAATGAGTCGAAAAAGAATGTAGTCCATCGGATCAAATCTTGACATGGAGCAAAACCAACTCCATACTTTTCCAACATTTCATCAAACAATGATGGCAGGAGGCCCACCAAGGGCCCGTGTAGGCCGAACCTCATCGACACATCATCATCAACAACAACAACAGCAGCCACAGAACGATTCCATCACAACAGGAAGCAGCACTTCGCCAGTGTATAAATGTGATGGACAAAAATGTGTCCTGGTAGAAAGCAAAATTCATTCTCCCAAAGGACCGTGTGCTTCTTGTACAATGCGATCCAGTTGGATGCCCGTCAGTGTGCTGGGCGTCTTTTCTCTGTTTTCCTTGGTTTTGGTAGCCAACCATTGGGCCTTGCCTCCCGTGTCATTACAGCATCAACCCCACAATCTACTACGACCCAAAACCAGCAGCACCACCAACAACAGCCACAAGCATGTCGCACCCAAAGCAACTGGAGCAGCAGCAGCAACCTCGTATTCCAGCACCATTTCCAAAACTCCCTTTCTTCCAAAACCATATCCTCCTTTTACAAATCCAGATTCTTCCATTTTATATTCGACTTGGGACAAATGGGCCGCCAAACCAGATACAGGATCCTTTGTCTACCACCATGACCCATCATTATCATCATTACTATCACAACAACAACAACAACAACAAAAGCAGCAACAACATGATTTTGTTCTGCATCTTCCCTTTGCTGATTTGGATACAATCTACAGTACAGCCCAAAGTATGGAAGAATTAAAAGCCTTTACAAAATCCTCGTATCCCAGTTCGGAATGTATTCTCTTGACACGCAAGGGAAACAAGTTACCTTTTACTGGAGTGGGTGCGAATCAAGATCGGATAGGAGTAATACACAAGAAGAATAGAAAAGGGAATGATGGCAATGATGGCAATGAGGATGAGGATGAGGATGATGAATCACAAGCCGATTGGTGGATGGGCTTGTTGGATGGACATGGTCCCTATGGACATGCGGTAGCTCAAATGGGGTTGTACGAATTGGGACGTACCTTTGTGGAATACAGCCAAACAAGACAAAATGGGGAAGATGAAGCGTCCACGGATAGTATTCAACAACACATGCATTCGGTCTATGCCTCTCTCAATCAACAAATTCCCGACTTGAATTCTTCTGGCAGTACAGCCATTTCCATTATGAAATTGGGAACGCAATTGATTATATCGACATTGGGAGATTCTATTGCCTTGGTGGTGGGATTCCATCCGTCCAATCCCGACGAGGTACAAATCGTATATCAATCACAACCGCACAAACCCGATGTCCCCGAAGAACGACAACGGATTGAAGCAGCAGGAGGGCAAGTACAATTACCTCCCGAACCAGGCTATTCGGCTCGATTTGTCTATCCGTTGCCATTTTCCAAAGATGCTGGTCGAGCTCCAGCTCCAGAAGTGGATGACGACGATGTCACTCCAAACGACAATCCTCTGTTAATGCGACACTATCAACCACAACAACCCATCATGGCAGCATTGGCCATGTCCCGATGTTTGGGTGATTTGGATGGAATCCCTTATGGATTAAGTGCAGAACCACGAACGACCGTATTGGATTTGTCCATGGCACCCTTTTCTCGTGATCAAACCTATTTTGTGGTAGTGGCTACGGACGGATTGATGGATGTATTGCCCATTTTGGGTGTCGCGCAAGGAATTGCTCGGACGGAATGGATGAAGACGAAGAGTAATAATAATGGCATTGACAACAAGGATGATAATGATAATAATAATTCGGCTCCTATGGAGCTAGCCGAAGTGGCCATTCGACAAGCGAGCCATATTTGGACTGCGGATGGAACGGGGTATCGAGATGACATTTCCTTGGCCATTCACAAATTGCACTGGTAAAACAGGTATATGCATAGTATTATGTACCTATAGTATAATGAATTATAGTTGTACAGTACATAGATAACTATGCTCGGTTTTGGATCATCCGTGTAGATGACTCTTTCGAATCAATCCATCGGATCGGTTGCTGTAGGTGGTAGGGTTGGATACGTAGAATCCAGTAGGGGAGCCAAGGGCATTGGGTCATTCGCGGTGGGTCGTCGTTCGTCGTCGTTGGCGGTTGGTCCTCCCAAGATTGTATTATAGTGGATAGTTGTTTGATACATCAGCATGGTGCGTTGTGCATTGTTTGTAATGTTTGTATGGTTGGTTGGGATGGTTCTTTTTCTTGTTGTGGAATTTTGGTAGTAGTCTCACTCACACTTTTGAATGTTATCGACAATGTCAACAACCAATACCACAACAATGTCAACAACAACAATAACAACAATAACAAAATCACAGCCCCTCCGACTGGACATCAAGAAAAAGCTCAGTGCTTCGAGTGAGCGAGTCAAGAGTGTAGACTTGCACCCCAGCGAGTCCTGGGTGCTGGCCGCTCTGTACTCTGGCAATGTAATGATTTGGGACTACGAGAGTGGCGGCATGGTCAAGTCGTTCGAAGTCTCGGAGCTCCCCGTGCGTTGTGCGAAATTCATTGCCCGCAAGCAATGGTTTCTAGCTGCCTCGGATGACATGCGTCTCCGTGTCTTCAACTACAACACCATGGAGAAGATCAAGGAGTTTGAAGCACACGCTGATTACATCCGAAGTCTTGAAGTCCACCCTTCCCTTCCCTACGTCTTGTCCTCCTCCGACGATATGAGCATCAAACTCTGGGATTGGGACCGAGGCTTTGATTGCACGCAAATGTTCGAGGGACACGCGCATTATGTCATGCAAGTCAAGTTCAATCCCAAGGATACCAATACCTTTGCGTCTGCCTCTTTGGATCGAACCATCAAGGTCTGGGGGTTGGGTTCCCATACCCCCCATTACACCCTCGAAGGTCATGAACGGGGAGTCAACTGTATTGATTACTATCCCTCCGGAGACAAGCCTTATATTCTTTCCGGAGCTGACGATCAGACTGTCAAGATTTGGGATTATCAGGTACGATACTACTTTGTGTGTTTGGCTTGTGTTTTACATTGTTATGTGATTGTGATTGTTGAATAGGAATACACTCACCCAACCAACAACAACCCCCAACGTATCATGTGCAGACCAAATCGATTGTGCACAGTCTCGGTGGACACACCAACAATGTCTGTGCCGTCATGTTCCATCCCAAATTGCCCATTATTGCCAGTGCTTCCGAAGATGGAACCGTCCGCATCTGGCAATCCACCACCTACCGTGCCGAAACGACCCTCAACTATGGTATGGAACGTGCTTGGGCCTTGGCTGCCTCGGCTGGTTCCAACAAGCTTGCCATTGGGTTCGATGAAGGATGTGTTTGTATCGAGTTGGGATCCGATGATCCTGTCGCTTCTATGGATACTACTGGTAAGGTTGTGTGGGCCAACAACAATGATGTCAAGACGGCCACTGTCAAGGGATTGGCCGGTGCCGGAGACGATGCCGTCCCGGATGGAGAGCGTCTTCCTGTCATTCCAAGGGATCTAGGATCTTGTGAGGTATACCCACAAATGCTCAAGCACAACTGCAATGGTCGGTTCATTGCTGTTTGTGGAGATGGTGAATTCATCATTTACACTGCCCAAGCGCTTCGTAACAAGGCCTTTGGTCAAGCCTTGGACTTTGTTTGGAGTGCCAGTGGAACGGGAGATTACTGCATTCGCGAATCATCCAACTCAATCAAGATTTTCAAGAATTTCAAGGAAGCACAAACCATTGTGCCTGCGACCGCCAGTGCCGATGGATTGTTTGGAGGACAATTGGTCGGAGTCAAGGGAGGCGATGGTGCTGTTCTCTTTTATGACTGGGACTCGGGAGTCTTTGTCCAACAAATTGAAGCCACTCCCAAGGAAGTCTACTGGAGTGACAGTGGTAACATGGTTCTCTTGGCCACGGAAGATTCCGCCTACGTTCTTGCCTACCACGGCGACAAGGTATCGCAAGCCATTGCCATGGGACAAGTCAGTGCCGAAGGTGGTGTCGACGGATCCTTTGATTTGTTGTATGAAATCTCCGACACGATTACCTCTGGAAAGTGGGTCGGTGACTGTTTCATCTACGTCAACTCTAGTGGACGTCTCAACTACAGTGTGGGAGGACAAATCGAGACTCTTGTCCATTTGGAAACGACCACCGGCGGACAAGTCCAACATACCATTTTGGGATACTTGGCCAAGGAGGATCGTGTCTACTTGGTAGACAAGACTCTCAATATCGTCTCGTATGGAATCATGTTGGCGGTCTTGCAATACCAAACGGCCGTCATGCGTGGAGACTTTGATGCGGCCAACGAACTCTTGCCCAACATTCCCGAAACCGAATACACCAAGGTAGCTCGATTCTTGGAATCGCAAGGTTTCAAGGAAGAAGCCTTTGCGGTCACCACCGATCCAGACCACAAGTTTGACTTGTCTTTGGAATTGGGACAAATCGATGTCGCCCACCAAATTTTGCAGGAAACACCCGAGGAGGACAAGGATTCCACAGAAACCGAATCCAAATGGAAGCGATTGTCGGATGCTGCCATGAAGGATACCAATTTTGAGCTTTGCGAAGCGGCTGCTTTGGCTTGCCACGATTATTCGGATTTGCTCATGTTGTATTCCGCCATTGGAAACTTGGCTGGTATGGAACGTCTTGCCGAGGCTGCCACCAAAAATGGAAAGACCAATGTTGGATTCGTTGCCTACTTGTTGACAGGCAACGTTGAAAAGTGCGCTGAGATCCTTGTATCCACCCAACGACTTCCCGAGGCTGCCTTGTTTGCCCGAACATATCTTCCATCCAAAATGGACGAGATTGTTACCCTCTGGAAGGCCGATTTGGCCACCGTCAGTGAAACAGCCGCACAAGCCTTGGCGACTCCTTCTGGAAACCCCGAATTCTTCCCCGATATGCCCATTGCTCTGCAAGTCGAACAAATGTTCTTGGCACAAAGAGATTCTGTCAAGGCCGTAGGGTTGTCGGCTATGGAATATCCTACCGCCAAGGATGATTTGGACTTGAATTTGATTCAACTCATCAAGGCACGTCAAGGTGGTGGTGATGGCGGGGAAACCAAAGAAGCAGAACCTGATGTCGACATGGGCGGTGCGGAGGATGCTGCAGCAGCAGCTGCGGCTGCCGCAGAAGCTGCCGCTCAACGGGAAGCAGAAGAAATGGCTCTGCGTCAAGCAGCGGAAGAAGCCGCGGCTGCCGAAGCTGCAGCACAAGCTGCTGCCGAACAAGCGGCCGCTGAGGCTGCAGCAGCACAAGCAGCGGCAGAGCAAGAGGTGGCTGACGATGACTTTGGTGATGATTGGTAAACAAAACCATCCATACCATAGTGTGGGGTGACCATCATGACAAAGTCACTTCAACAATCACAACATCAGACAACGTACTACAATAGCTGTAGTCGTCAATAACAAAAGAGATTACACTGTTCATTTGGTTTTACGTTATTGCTACACCGCATGCCACCACTATTGCTACAGTACCACTAGTGTAGCTTGGTGCAGATCAAACTATTGTTGCTGTTAGTATAATATTGTTAATCGGTAGGAACCGGTGGTGGCGGTTCCGAAGGTGGCATGGGAGGTTTCGTGCCATCTTCTGACAATCCCTGTCGATGCTCTTCATCCACATAGGGCAACAATTGACCCCAAGCTTCATTGATACGATTGGTATACGAAATTTGTACCTTGGCATACTGTGCAAAGGCTTGTTGGAGTTGATATTCCAATCGTTTTTCATTTTGTTCGGAATCTCTCAACAACCGTTCCGTGGCTTGTTCCAAGGTAGCGCGTTGACGGTCCGACAAGGCTTTGAGTTCGGTCCGTTCCAAGGATAACTTTCCAGTCACTTCGGGTGGTTTCAAACTTTGTGTCGCCTTGGCAATTTGTTCTTCTTTGGTCGTGATTTGTTGACAGGTGGTAGTGTAGGCCACTTGAATTTGTTTGCGTTGTTGAAGAGCCGTGGCAAAGGCTCGAATGTCGTTGGCCAAATACGTCATGGTATCTTCAAAGGAACGTTGTTCTTCTCTATGTTTGTGTACCATCAACTGAGAATAATCATTGGTAAATTCGACAAAGGTTTGCAACAGTTCACTGGTTTCATCCTCTTGATGCACATAATCTTGATAGGATGCCTTCCAATCGGCCAAGGGACTGGTCATGTCACCCACGGTGGTGGCCATTTGGTTGGTAAATTCTGTCATGGCCTTGGCAGATTGTCGGAGGATCTTGACATGTCCTTCCATGGCGGTAATGCGTGTTTGCAATCGTTCAATTTCTTTTTCTTGGGGCGTTTGCAAAAGTTCCTTTTGGCCGGTGCGGACTCGAATCAACGTCCCTGCCTTGGCCAGGAAACCAGAAACTTTTTTAACAGCCGTTTTGGCTCCAGCTCTAGAGAAATACTCATCATCATCGACAGGAGTATCGGAAACAGTAGATGGGTGTTTCGTTTCGACATTCTTTTGACCTGTTTGAAATTCCGTTCCCATGGCATCCAACATAAAAGGAGTCATACTGGGCGCTCGCGCCAATTCTTCATGGGCAATCACTTGATCCATGAAATGTTGCAAGTGACGACGACGCTGTTCCACGAAATCAGGATCAAACTTGACGGAATTGACCAAAGCTCGCTTATGTGGCAAAATAGGAACGACAGCTCCAGGCAATTCCGATTGCAAGCGTGCATACAACCATTGGAAGTCACTGTAGCGTCTTCGCACAGAAGTGTTTCCTGCAGTCACAAGATAAGAAGTAAATTGATCTCTTTTACCTTCTCTTTCGGTTTGAGGACTGGTCACTGTTACCGTTACCATGGTATTGGAAGGATTGGTTTCTGCTTGTTTCCTCTACTACAAGTACTGTAGTAGCAGTTGTTGTTGTTGGATACGATGTGCAGAAATCCGAAAGGAGGATGTGCACCAGGACATCCACCATTCGAGTCAAATGACTGCAAGATTTTCTGCTACCGTTGGTCTGTTGAGTCAAATTCTTTTGGCAGTGTCGCAGTGGGTATTTGGGGTGTTTACAATGTACATACATGAATACTTTTAAATGACAACTCATGTCGCAACACATAGAGCCACACTCCCATTTGAAATGGGAGATCTATCCCATCTGTTTTCCCGTAGTACTGGCTTTTTCCCTTTTTGGAAAACAAGTCTCACACAACCACCACCACAACCACCACCACCACCACTTTTACTTTCCTCCACTCAAACGATCAACAGATCTTTAGAGAATAGAATGGGGACCATGGAGGGATCCGCCACTCCTCAAAGCATGGGAACTCCCAAGTCTTTGGGCAGCAACTCTTCTGTCACCAAAATGAAGACGCGAGCTTCGCATTCCTGGATCAAAAACAAGGCAGAGAACCATTCTCCAAGTCAAGCCCAAACGCCTACGTTGCCATTGATGGATTCACAGAGCAAATCCAACTCTTTTGTGGCTGCAGCTAGTCCAAGTGTTAATTCTACTCCAGGATTCCATGGCGTGAATACTTCTGCCAACAGTCCACTCAGTCGCAGTTTGGTTCTTCCTGCCGGTAGTCCTGCATCCACTCTCACGCCTGGAAAAGAAAACGAAACTGGTGATGGATCGAAACCTTTTCTCGATGTGATCATGGGACAACCAAATGAAGGCTTGGATGATCATCTCGTCTTTCTGGAACATTCTCCTCGCGACACGTTGAGTCCCTACGAAGTTCGTACCAACCGTCCTACTCCTCTACAACACATTCCCTTGGCACCAGGTGAAATGTTGTTGGAAGTCATGGTGGATACCGACACTTGGACTCCTACTCATATTGAAAATTTGACTCCAGCCAGTTTCTCTTCTGCACCAGCCAAGGATTTCTGGATGAAGTTTTTGGATCCATCAGTGGCATCTGCCAGCTACACGGCTGGGTCGAATCTGGCCACTACACCCCGTTCGATGGTCCTTCCTACACCCACTGGACGTGTTATTCAACGAACTTTTACGACTGGCTCTCCATTGAGTGATGCCAGTGAATACCAAAAGGTCGTACAATTCCGAGAGCCCATCACAGCTGGAGCAACCCCAAACTCGGAAATTACTCCTGCACCCTCTATGGATGCTATGAGTCCCAGGTTTCAACAACTTGAGTCCATCTTTGTCTCTTCCCCTACCTCTCATATCGATGCGGAGCATGATCGGGAACCTCCGCTTTCTGCAGGAAGTCGTCAACCTTCTTCCCCTGTCGAGTCTCCTCATTTGCCTACCAGAAAAACGGTATCACCCGAGTCAAGTGTCCTTCCTGTCCCAGTGCTTCTAGGAGGAAGCGCGAGTGCAGAGGAGTACGTGGATCTTCCCATTGACCCTGTCTCTACACCTCAAACATCCCCAATCCAAGAGGAGCGTGAATCGAGTACTACGTCCAGTAATGCAAGCCTCTCACCCAACTCCAGGGCTCTGGTGAAAGCTCGCAAGGCCATTGAACAAGACAAGGCTACTTTGACTGATACTGCAAAGGCCTTGGCGTTGGCCAGAGAGAGTATCCAGCGCCTAAGGGACGGAATTGGAATGACTGAGAATGCCTTGTCTTTCAAGAAAAACATGGAGGCTCCCACCACGGCACCACCCAAGATTGAAGCCCCTTCGTCAACCGAAGAACAACAAAAGCTTTCCCCATCACACCAGGCTATTGATCTCAATGATGGACCCGAACAACAGCACCTTCCTCCGAAGCAGTTGTTCCGATCTCTGTCATTGCGCGGCGAATCAGTCGAGGACAAGAAGAGGAATTCACCTCCTTCATTGAAACCATGTACGAGTACATCTCCCAAGAATGAGCAAACTCCAGAACCACCAGTGGTGGTCGATGAGGTCGCTAAGACCCAAGAAGTGAGCGAGAGTCACCAAAATAAAAATGATGAAAGCCCTCCTCCCAAGTCGCCTTGGCAAGTTACATTGAAGAAAACCGTGAGACCTCTTCGGGCTTCTCAGGCTGCTAACAAGCCTGCTGTGGAAGGTACTCTTGTCAAGGCACCGCCATCTGCTGTGGTGCTTCGACCCTCCTCTTCCGGGATGACCCCATCGGCTGTGACTCCCAAAGACACCAACACTCCAGCTCAGAGGTCATCCACTCAAAAGTTCTACAGGAAGAAAAAAGACTCTCCCAAGGACGAGCGCGATGGAGAGAAAGAATTCCTTGACCTGTTGGCTTCCTGGAAGTCTAAAAGCAAGAAAAGCAATCCTTTGTCTCCAACCAGAAACACCCCTGGGGGTTCGCGTGGGAAGCAATCGCGTTCCAAAGATGGGCGCGACGAGGTATCTGCCACCAACAAGAATTATGAAGATGATCAAGAGATTCGCTATCAACCATCGTTGGGGATTGCTGATTCTGACGTTTTCGAGGAATCCTTTGCTGACTATGAGGAACCTGACAGAGCTTTGGTGATTTTGAAAAAGCCTAACGATACCTATCAGATTATGGTGGGAGATTCCAAAGACAAAAATGTGAACGAGTTCCGATTGGATAACGTGGAGATGGTATCTTCCAGTCACCACCGACGAATTCATGATCTCGTGGAATACAACCCCAAATGTGAATGTCATGGGTCCGTGTTCAGCGGGAACGATGACTTGATATCATTTTTCTTGCCACAAATGGGAATGGCGTGTACATGTGGAAAACAACAACGGAAGGGATTGATCAACGCCGATGAACCAACGGCCGTTGAGAACGTTTTGCGACCATGGCAAGTCGAGTTTCTCAAGAGCTTTGGAATTCGAAGGGGGGATCAACTTGTCAAGGCTCGACATCGAAGTGCTCCCATTTTGGCCAAAGCTTTGCGTCAATGGCGTCGACGACAAGGCATGGTGCCCTTCAAGACATCTTCGTGTGCCATGGCCATTGATATTTGGGCAAAAACATGCAAGGTGTATGTCCGATCCATTCGGAAACAGCTTGAAGCCGGCCAGAAACTCCTGGATCGCCAGCCGCCAGAAGTAATGAACGAGTTGTCAAACTTCCTTTCGGATTTACCTTCTGCTCCTGACCGAAAGTTGGGAGAGAACAATATGTCGTTCCTTCGAATAGAGCCTGAGTCACAAATGGAGGTCTAATGGCGCCAATTGGTTCGCCCCTCAATAATCCATCATGAATAGCTCATTGGATAGCTTCGTAAAACGTCCCGTAGTTGTAGTTGTTGCAAGTTAATAATACTCAGTCTTCAATGTTTTTACGAGAAGGTGAGAAATGAGAAAGCAACTGCTGGTACGTACCCGGTACTGGTACTTAGAAAACAACATCTGTAAATAACGCTGAAGACGTGATTGAGTGCGTCAAAAGTTTGCGAAGTCTCTGGAAACGGGTGCAACGGCCCAAAGTTTCGGTGATTTCAAATGTTTTCGTTTCTCATCGCACTTTATGTCACCTGTTTCTCAGAAACAAGACAGCCATCATTTAAGGAGAGATCTGGTAGCCATGACTTCACCACGCTTCTATATTGCGTGATTGGAGTTATACTGCATAACATGCCCGACTCAAGCGTCTTTCCAATCATTCAATTTTCACTCATATGGCCCTCCTCTTACGAAGTTGGAGTCTAGTACAGGAAACGGTAATCTGACAAGGACGCTTGTAGGATTGATTTCGGTCACCATTCTTCGTATGATATGTGAAGAAGGAGCCATAGTCAAAGGGGGCAGTTGATTTATGTAGTTGTTTTCGCTTTCTTAAATATTTTGCTTTCGGTCCCGATGTGTAGTTCTCATCGTTGAAGATTGTTTTCGAGCGAACATGTCCAGGGAAAGACCGCGATGCCATTTGACTGGTGGAAAGGTTCACATCCCTCGGTCAGGAGTCAGTAGTAGCCACAACACCCAGATGCGTTATCGAAAGCGATGCAAAGCAACAATGGCAACAACAGTGCACACCTCCAAATGGAATTTGATCAGGAAGCTTTACGACAGTTTCTGTTAACTCATGGAATGTCATTAGTAGCCGCATCGGCTAACAGTACTACGAGCACTTCTTCTAGTAGTCCTCACCCAGCTCCACAAACTGTAATCAGCCAGCAACAACAACTCCCCCCGCCTCAGCCGCCAATGGCTTCCGGGCAATCTAACATAGGATCACAGCAATACGGAAGCAATGTCGCAGGAAGTCTACCCATGCACATATCAGAAACGGATAGACTGGAGAATGCTCTTCTTCGATCGTTGGCTAGCAGTACTACTAGCACCGCCGGCGCAGCATCTCAAAGAGGAGGAGGAGGAGGAAGCAACAGCAAGCGGAAGAGGGAGACGGACAGGGCTTGCATCCCAGACAAAGATGGCCACGATGTTAGCCTTGGAGAACCAAATACAACGAATAACCCTGAACCTCCTCCAACCAGCAGTGCTACCAGTGATGATATCCTGTCTGTACTTGGGAGATTTCGCCACCAACAACAAGAACCGTTTGGCACTACTACAAACAATCAAAGCATGTATCCAAGGTCTTCGCAGCCGTGGGAGATTGCAGGAGGCGAATCAATGCCTCATGCCTCCTCTTTGCCCTCACAGCAACAAGATTTTGGTGGCAGCGGCACCTCCTTGTTGCCTCCACCATACTTCGGCGTCCCTGTTCTTCCGCCCCAGTTCAACAGCACACAACAGCAGCACCACACTCCTCCTCCTCGTGACCAAGCTCTACTACTGCAACAAGGAGGTGCCGCTGAGCAGTTTCAGCAGCAGCTGCTAGCGTCTGTCTCCCACCAAGCATATCGTCACCAGCCTGAGGATCAGCAACAACAGCAAGTCGGTGGCCATCCTCAAACCTCACTGCCCTCTTCTGCGTCCAATAGTATTTCACAACTAATCTTGAATGCAGCTTCTGCAGCTGGTACTGTTGGTAGTGCCTCAATGCTTTTGGCTACTCCGCCACGGCAGTCAGCAGAAAAAGGTGAAGACAACGTTGTTATCGTTCCTTGTCGAGCTAGGGGGATGCCGAGAGATCACAACGTCCAGGTATGTTTCGACTTTCTGGTGCTGCTGGTCTCTTTACTACTACCACGCCGCTGCGTTCGCACTAACAATGACTTGTTGACTCTGCTACAAATACCGCGCCCAGACAGCCTACTTTGTTATCCGAGAAGATATTAAACATGGTGATGGGTTACACTGTTCCCATCCTCAATGCAGGAGCAGAGGGATTCGATTCGTATACTGCCAAGTCTGCGGCATCCCGGTAGCCAAGATCAACTTCACAACCCGTCACAGCCATCAAGAAGGCAACAAGTTTGCCTCTTTGCACAAGCAGCGACGACATCTTGGTGTTGACAAGGGGGAAGAAGGTCATCGTGGCGACAATTCTGGTACGGAAGATGACTACTCTACTACCTCCCACGTAGTTCATGAACCTGGTGCTGGTACTACTACTAATTGTAGTACACCCAAACATCCAAGGCGCCGGGCAGCAAAGGATGAGAATCTCTACGCTGAAGATGTTCGATTGAAAATGATCTCGAAGCTCCTGGATCAGAGACCCCAAAAGATGACAGACTACGCCGCAATGAAAGAATGGCTCGTTAGTGTTATTCTGGCAACGGAGCCTCCTGCTGCTGGTGTTGTCGGGACGAGTTCCAGCGACGCTTTCACCTCTATCACCGCCACTGAACTATCTGAAGAAAATACCCAGTATGTTCAAGAATTAGCAGGCGACAGTTTAGTTCAAGCTCAAAGAAGTGTTAGTGAAGGAGGGGGGGTTGTTGTTGGTGGTGATGATTTGGTGGGGAGCTCCTCAATGGAGGACGACGACGAGTACGAGGGGGACGAGGAGGAAGTACAACAAGGGGACGAGGAAACATAGGAGAGGCCTCTCATCCTTTCCAAAATTGTTGCGGAGATGGGGTCATGGGTCCGCCCAACAAGAGGATCACTTTCATGATGCATGCAAAACAAACCAAGGACTCGTCTCCTCCATAAACGCCTACAAAAGGAATGGGACACCCCAAAAAGGAGGAAGATCAAGCACCTGCTAGATGAAGAATGACACTTCATAAGGTGGCAGGCAGTGCACTACGCGTAGTAGTAAGAGAACTTTTTGTCGAGGAAAGTATCTACTGTCCAATTCTGTACTACTAAGCAAAGAACAAAAAAGAACTGCTGAACCCTAACAGTAGTAATTCTTGTAGTAGTACGAATACCTTGGTAGGCAAACGGATTAAGGAAACGATGTACCAGTGCTGTTGCTAGCTATTTGTTGCCTGTACACACTACCGGTACTACCATAGACACTGATTGATGCTGCACTGCCGCTAGTAGGAGGAGGGGAACCAGCACCATCGACGAGGAGGTCAAGATGGCGCTGAGTTTTGGGACTACTTCTTGGCAGGATTTCAACAACAAGACCCCAGATACGTGCCCTTTTGGCAGAGGCTGTCGCATTTGCTCTACACTCTATTGCTCTCGTCCGGGAAGTTGAAAATATTTCCTTGCTACAACAGTTGCTTCTGTCGGAACAGTACAGTACTCGTAGCATTTGAACCTGTTTTATGATTCTGGCAGAGAGGCGCGAATGCAACAGGTTCGCGGCGACTCCATGTAGCAGTACGAGTATTGTTAAGGAAACCTACAGACTTGCGTTAGGTAGTACCAGTAGTCTCTTGTAGCAATTTGTAGGGTTCGTATCCGGGGTAAAGATTAGGAACACAAGAACGAAAAGCCTCCGCGATGTTTAAAGATGACGTCGACATTGTGTCAATTCAAACATGCCACAGTATCCCAGTTTTTCCTTGTAGATAGAGGCCTGCAGTACCCCAGGGGGTTATTACGATCGTTGTAGGGTGAAAAAAGTGAGCTAATAGTTACTATTTTCTATCTTGGATTTTGATCGTAGGAAAAAGGGAATCTTGGATTCTTTTCCTTCCACATGTAGAGTAGGTGTCTGTGCTTGACAACGCACATGGACACTCACATGGACACTCACATGGACACCACGATATGTCACATGCCTGTGTCACATGAGCAGGGCAGTCTTGGTCAAGACCTACAAGTTCCGAGTCCTTCATCTGGGGGTCGATTCATCAAATCAGCCAACGTAGTATAGAAATGTAACAACTACAACTCCCTAATCAAGTAAACTCTGAGTTAGAAGACTACAACAAAAAATTAGCTACCACAAATCTCAATGATCCACTGCGACACATGCGCGCCAATTCATTTATGGCCAATATGTTTGCTATTGGATGCAGCACCTTCGGCGTAGTATACTTATGTGTGTCTTGTCACAGTGACAACCTTTGAATGTATGCATTTCTCCGTAGTATATCAACCAATTCGTAGTATATCTGATCGATTTGTAATATATTGAGGCAATCATAGTGTATCGTGGTATTTGCAGCATATTGAGGGGATCATAATATATTGACTAATGATCAATATCCCAACCTGTTCGTACAATATTGAGGGTGTTGGACCAAATCATCCCTCTACACAGTGAGTAGACTTGTTCCAAGTCCATTGATTGGTTTTAACTCTTCATTTTACTAATGAAATGATATGGTCTTTTACACTTCGTGGTGACAAACGTTCACACATAATACTGGATCTAAATTTCCCAATTATTTTCTACTTGATAGACACCTGCAACAATCTAATACTCATATTGCCACATATCCATCCGGTTTGGAATATATTTCTCAGCAGATTGCTTTTTGGAAGAGCGCTGGGCTTCTCCATTGGTGTAATTTCGGTAGAGCTTCTCAAATGGTCTATCCCTTGCCAGATTTGGTTCAATCTGAAACTTTTTCTGAATGCGAAGGTACTCATGGCCTGACTTTGTCCATCCTTTCAGTTTCACATCATCTTCACCCGCTCTACTTGTGAAAGCTTTCATCTCTTTCAGCAATTTCCTTGTCTCTTTGGTTCCACGCTTACTCACAATAGAACTGGTATCATTTCCCTTTTTCCTCTTACTAGGTGGAGGCATCGACGAGGTATCATCCTCCACCAATTTGGCCGACATTGCACGAAGCTGGTCAACATCCTTTTCGAATTGACACAACTCATCCAGGCTCAACTGTTGCTGAATTTCTGCCAAATGTTTGATTGTTTCAGAATTGGCTTCGCGATAGAGCCGATCACTATCATCATCCTGATCATCAGCATCATCTTCACCATCGTCCTCTGTTGGTGGTTCCACAATACACCAAGGCTGATTTTCAATACTAATAGTACCAGTAGTTGCCGCCACCACACCATTTTGTCCTTCCTCTCTGTCAAGATTAATCATTCTGTCAAGACGTGCCTGGATGGCCTCCTCATCCTCATCGCCATCATCACCTGTTATATCTTGTTGTCCAACAATGCCAATGCCTGCAACCTCATCTTCTTCCACTGCATTATGCGTAGAAGGTGGAAGAACCCTCCTCCTAGTGTACTCCATATGCGGTAAAGCCACATCCAACAAGCTAACTCTGTGTGACAATGTACGTTCCGCATCATTTCCGTTGCTTTCACGTTTCCGTTCCAACTCAATACTGTATTGTGTTTCAAAATCCAAATCAACAAGTGCCTGGGCAAGCCAAGCCTTGTAATTGTTTTTGAGCAACAACAAAGCAAATGCCTCGGAGTTAGACTCACCAAAAGAAAGGGTTTCGTTCTCCAAACTTGCACGCCATTTCTTTTCACCCATGACTGCTCGATAAAAGTAATCATAGAACAGATGATAAACCTTTGGAAATTTCCATCTTTCTTCGAAACATTCAAAAGCAATCATGTAAGCATTGCTTTCAGAACACTGTTGGCACAAATCTTTGTCACAAAGTTAGTAGTAGTAGTAGTAATACTAGACGATCATATAACACAACACAGTCACATTTGACTTACAAAAGAAGCGATTCTGCATCACTGTGTAAACTGCACTTCGTTTCATGGCAAGTGAGTCCATTTGAAGTCGTCTCGCTGTAGCAGTAGTCCAAAGAAACTTGCAATAGGCAAGTTTATCCTCGTCTTTACGGAGAATACCCGAGGCAACTTTATGAAGACAAGCTTCAACAAAATGATGGTACAAAACACTACCTTCACCTTCTGTGACCAAGTCTATTTCCGCACTGAAAACAAACTTAGCAAAATAATACATTTCATCCTTGACAAAATTGGACAGTACAAGCAAGTCAATTGCAACTTGATCCTTATTGTTGACCAGGGTCGTCACAACACTGGAGGAAGAGTTCCGCGAGACTCGTGACAAACCACCAACACTTCGTCTACTAGTACCTTCTACCACACCATCACCCCGACCTGGCACTGTCACAGCAGCACCTGCTGGTGACACATTAGTCCGACTACCAGCTGGTGGCCTGACAGCAGAAACTGCCGTGTTAGTGTGGTTAGTTGAAATAGAACTATCATTTACACTGGTGGTTCCCCTTGATGCAGGAGATGGACATTCTCGTTGGGGGTTCTTATTCCTTTGAGTGTTAACTCTAGAACCAGTGCTCAACTCCATGGGGAAGTCAGAGATGATCATGCCAGACGAAAGTGATCCAACGGCCTACTCTTACTAAAAATATGTGATAGTAGACTACCAGAAAAGGTAGGAGGCTACTGCCCAAAAATCCTGGCGCGCGCCACAATTATGTGAAAGGGACAAAACCTGTCCCCCATTTACAAAAGGGGCACAAAGACATCCCCAACGTCAGAATGTGGAATATTTCATGAACAACGCGTACTCAATCCTAATATATTTGTAATACTTTGAAACCAAAATGTACTCAATACAGTGCAATTGTAGCTCTCCAACAATAGCGGCACACTCTATTGGCAATACCAAAATCTGGAAAAATTGGACAACCAAGACATCGACATGCAAGGAAGTTTTCTAAAGCGTATGAGAAACCGCACAGGCAGGCAAAGGCTAGCACACTTGAGACGACCAGCGCCAACAACAGGAATAAACCCATTGACATCTCCATCCGAAGAAGATAGTCGCATTCCCAATCAAAGCGATATCCAGCAGTATCCTGATGTAGATGAGTCAGAAAGCCACGAAAACCACCAGTGTCTCGAAACAGAGGAGGATGATCAGCACGACAATGACATTGTTGTAGATCGTGGAAATATTGATTTCCTGGATGAAGAAGAGGGTGACGAGGATGCTAGTATATGCAACAGCAGCGAAGAAGAGGATGTTGAAGTCAATCCTCCTGACCCATTGTCCACCGGTACTTCTCGACCAAGAAGAGAGGAATCTATCGAACAGGAGGAACAAGACATCTTTGCCCGTCCAGAAGACTCAATCGCACTTGAATTGTTGACATTATGCCAACAAGGGCGTACGCCATTGTATCTTTATGACGAAATTGTATCCTTATTGAAACGAAATACAAAGAAACTCAAAAAGGAGGGTCTGGAGATAGATCTCACAAGGTTGCCTCGAAGAAAGACGTTCTTGAACAAACTACGAAAAACACTTCTTCCTCCTATGCCAGAAACCCAGAGCTACAAATCATCCACCGGAGTGATGTTTGAAGTGACCACATTTTCATTTCTCGACCAACTGAAAGATATGCTAAGCACTTCATATTTCGATAAACTGGATGACATCTGTGCCAATGAAGATATCAACATGAGATTTGAGGAGTACAAAGGTAGAGAAGGAGACCAGTTCACCGAGGTATGTTCTTGTCAATGGTACAAGAACACACACCAGCGAATGACAGCAACCGAAGCAATACATGCAGGTGGTGTGAGAAAGTACCTGATGCCACTGATCCTATACATAGACAGCACCCCAATATCAAACAACCAGCGATACAATCTCGAACCACTGATGTTCACAACTGCAATTTTCCGCAACCATGTCCGCAGAAATGCAAATGCATGGCGACACCTGGGATTGGTTCCATCTATATATGCACCAAACCCCAACAGACAAGAGCAACGACGAGATCCAAAGAGTGGTAGAAGCACACCAGCCCAGACCAATATATCCACATATCATGAACTCTTATCATTGATTCTGAAGGAAGTTTACAAATACCAAAAGTCCCCCCCAATCTTAGAAGTCAATCTTGGAGGAGTTCGACAGACAGTGGAAGTTCATCTGCCAGTGGCTTTTGTGATGGGAGATCAAAAGAGCCAAGATGCCTTGTGTGGAAAGAAAAACCCTGGTACTTGGGGTGCAGTTCGACTCCACAGATCATGCATGTGTAGTCACTATTCTGTGATGCAGAATAGTACGGGCAAATGCGCACCGTTTCCTGTGGAGACAGTTAATTCATTGTTCAAAGCAGCTATTCCAAATGGGACAAAAGCAAACTCAGACGATCGATCAAAGCTTGCCACCAAAATATTGGAGAGCACTTTTGCTCTGTACCCAATCGTAAATGCATTCGACACAGTGGACTTTGGAGAAAACAAAGGTGGGATTCATACAGCAACTCTTGATGACATCATGCATTTCAACCAGGGAGGTCTCTTCAAATATCTATCTCAACTCCTGTACAGTGGCCTGGGAGGTGAAATCTTAAAGAGTCAAATTGAAGATGCAGTTACCCAAACATTCTCAGGTCTCCGTAGCAGTGCCAAACAATATTATCCCCGAATCAATATCAAACCTGGGTTTTCAAATGTGACCATGCTTACAGCTGGAGAACAAGTTGGAATGATATTCAGCCTTCTCGTGACGCTGTTGACGAACAAAGAACTCCAAGCCAATTTCAGTAAGGCAATCAAAGTGTCACAAGATTGTTATATCACATTTGATGAACGCGACACAGACCAAAACAACGAAAGTCCATTTCATCTCAATAATATTCCAAACATTACAAAGATGTTGGTCTCTCGAAAACTCCCCTCAGTGTTTGAAAACAAAATGATGGAACAAAATGCAATTAGCGAGATTGTGGAACACTTGAGGAGACTAGACCTTGCCTTCATACTTGACCTTGACCTTGACGCTCTTCAGACAATGCATCTAATCAAGGAAGTATGGGATGTTTTGCCAGGAAATCTCAAACAAAAGGTACTCCAGCCTCCTTCTCATCCTAAAAAGAAGAGAAGAAGAGATAAGGGAAGCGTCGATGAATCTTCTTTAATGGAAAGAAATGCCTTGAAGAAGATAGTCACAGCCCTGGACGAGAAGCTGCCACCCGGCTCCAAAGCTCCCAAGCATGGAGGCAAACGAGCAAAAACACAACAAAGGGATGTAGTTGAACCCAAAGGTGGAAACAGGGTTCTTGTGGGCAAATCCTTGATTCGAGATTCAACTGTATTGAAACATCGCAAAAGAAGAACAATCTCAGTATCCAAATACTCCTCGACTGCTGCAGTTTTATACAACTTTGACGAGATGTGCCGTGTCTTGGAGATATGTCTTCTGCATCATGACTACCTCCACCATTCCCAGACCCTGGACCTTCAACAACGTTCGCAACTTGAGATAATTGAGATTGGTATCCGTGAAGCTATGTCTATGGTGGACGCATGTTTCTATCGAGGGGACAAAACAACAGACTGGGCCATCTGCAAGTTTCATTGCCATGTCCGAACCAGTTATCAGATTCCAATCTTTGGAGACCCTTCGCAAAGTGAAGCCGGGAGTTGTGAAAGGGGATTGAAGGATTGGGCAAAGAAACCATCGCACACTGCTCAAAAGAACAAAGATGTGGACACCTTCACACAGCAGACTGCTTCCAGAATATCGGATTCCATGACATTGAACAAAGCCACACAGCGCCGGAAAGAGATAGAATCCAAGAAAACAGGTGATGGCAGTCCATTGTATGTGAACATATGGCATGAGCGGCTGATTGCAATTGCAGTAGATGCAAACGGAGACACCTCAACGGCCGTGGGAGACTTTTTCTTTTCAAGAAATGTACCCAATTTCTGCCTTGAGCGCATAGATGAAGGCAACAGAAGACAGGCTACCTTGACACAACGGACAAGAGTTGGAAAGGACGACACCAAAGCACCACCAGTCTGTATACAAGAATACGTTGTCCAGAAGTTGATAGAAATAGAGCCAGAGCTAACATCCATAGATGTTTGGGCAGAGATTCAGGACAGTGATGGTCGAATCCTGAGGGCACATCCTTCATTCGGGAAAGATAAGCCTGCTTGGTACGATTGGGCTTTGGTTCACTTTGAAGATCGCGACAACAACAGCCAGTACTTGCCAGTGAAGTGTTGTCTTTTCTATCGAGATACCGGCAACGTCCCATGTGCACTAGTTCACGGCGTTGGTTGGAATCCGGTGGCAAGAAGTGCTGTCAACAAATCTCATCTTGTGTTCAAGGAGTGGCAGAAAGAGTATTGGAATGGATATCCAGTGTTGACCAAGGTTCCTATATCTTCGATCAAAAAGGGTGTTTTGGTATTCGAACACAACAAATACCCCCAAAGGGTTCCAGTGAACCCAAAACCGGTGCGTCTGCCAACTGACCTTGCAAAGGAACGTGTCCTTGTAGTTGCACCTCGAGAAGAATGGCCAACATTATTCTATAACTGGTGTGTTCAAGTGGCAAACAGAAAAAGGAGATGAGAATGATATAGTGTAACTTAAAATGAAAATAGTGGTGGAAAATCCTTACCAATGTATTAAAGGTATGGAAGTGCCCAGTCTGGCTGTTCCGAATTCAACTTGTTGTATCGGTTTGGACGCCCTGCCCCCCATCTCAGTTTTGGTCTTCGAAGTTTCTTTGCATATGTTTGTCTCAACACATTCAACTCATTCAACATCCCAGGATTGTCGTCCCAACAACTCTTCAACGGCTGCTCATATTCCTCACCAAACAGAAGATCCTTGGGTGGCGTGAAGATTCCCCTTGGGCCAATAGAAACATACTGTTGTATATCGCCGACAAAAAAGGAAAGATTGCCGTTATTCACAACAAAATTCGGAGCCATAAAGTTGATCAGTCCTTGGGAGACGATTTTGTTCGTCCTTGCCCTCAGTTTGTTTCCAACCATTTCAATAGCACCTTGTACGTATTGTTCTGACTTTGCATAGCCAACGAAGTTGAAGTGCTTATCTTCCAGATAGGCCTTGATAGCTGCAGCAACGTCTTTCTCCCAATTTGTGGGACATTTCATTCCGTTGTCAGTGTAGATACCAGAGAAGTAGTGATAGACTGGCGTGCATGTATGTTGGTGTAGATGTATGATGGGATAGTATGCCAAAGGAATCAATCCCAACATAGAGAGCAAAGACAAGAAATGGTGTAACAACCTTGGTTTCTCTTTGAACATCAAGATGCTACTCTCAAAGTTGGCTTGTAGTTTCTCCAACTTCCCTCTGAGCTCCTTCGGATCCTTGGGGACTTCACTTTTGCACATATCCGCGGCTGCAAGCACAGCTGAATTCAAGAGTTTACCAAGATCAAAACGCTCATACACCAATTGTTCATAGTGTCGCTCCTCCGGCTGATATAGAAACCTTTCTTCAACCCATGCATCACAATATCTGTCACCGGGAGGAAACGCCTTTCCCTTTGCACCACCGCCGACTTCCGGGAATATGTGACCAACACCAACGTTTGATACATGTACAAGTAACTGGACAAATCTCTTTGCAACTGAATAGTGCGACCTTTCTTTCTGTAGCTTTCCATGTTTGTCTTTCTCACTGAACAAAAGGTGACAGGCTATGGTGTGGTATAGAGCTGAACTTGAGTTGAGCGACAGGACAAAAGCAACACCAAACGCCCCGGCATACCCCAGCTTGAACCTTGTGATGACGAGATTCGCCAACGTAATGTACTGTTGGAGATGGCTTTCCAATTGCATGTTCCCTTGTATCACACCGAGTTGCCAAATCGAATCCTCTTCGAGTTGGGTTAGAGGTACAGCCTCTGACAATGTGGTCGGTCCAAAGAAGCGGGTGCCGTGAGAGAAAGCATCTGCGTAAACCTCTTTGAAGAATTCGATGGAGCCACCGTACTTGAGAAGATGCTCTAGATAGTGTTCAACAGAACGCCGACTGTACATCACTTGGCACAACCGATACTCAGGCATCTCATCAAGGACTGGATCATCTACCTTGTCGAGCCAGGATTCATCTTTGGGATCATCGATTCCACTTTTGCGTAGTATACTTGGGTGCAAACTTTCTCTTTGACATATCTGGGAGGCCCATACCACATGGGTATATCCAACATCTCTGCCGTTTGAGTTGTCAACGTGGGCTTTCAGCCATGTGGAAGGGTTGCAACTGTAAGCTGCCGCCCGGGTAGTCTCGACTCGATTACCCATCCCCAGCTGTCCCGCAAACTTCCGTCGTCTATCAGCTGAGTTGAAGATACCAACGCCCAGGCATTTGTCCATGTGGTCAACGAAGTCGGTCACAGAGCCAAAGATCTCTTCGCCTGTTGGGGTCAGACTCCCTTCGAGCAGATTGGGTCCTGTCATCCCAATATCCGAGAACTTCCTGCTAGTGCTCATATCGGATGTGAATCCCAGATCCTTGTATTCAGCTTGTCTGTTCAGTCCCCTGTATGATTGCTTCTTTCTTTTGCCGGTTTCCTCATCGAACAACATTCCCAACTGCTTGTTGGTGATATCCCAGGGTAGATTTTCAATTTCCTCATCACCAGCCGAAAAGTTCTGCACTGCCAAAAAACGATCATCGATCCGGCCTCCAACTCCGATACAGGTCAAACCAAGGGGGCTGTCAGGGTGCGCATCGAAGAATGACTTCATTTCTTTGCAAAGAGTTCGAATATGCACTTGGTAGTGGACAACGTTGGACAGGTCCTTGGCCCACCCGATCTGATAGTCATCTTGTACAACAACATACATGTGACGGGTTTCGTTTAGCAACCTTTTCTTGTTAAGGACCGATATATTGGTGGCATACGGTGATCTTCCAGTTGCATCCACTTCTTGAGGTTGTACAGTTGCCATATCCTTTGGAATTTCATATACCATAACAATATTTCGGATATCATCTTCTTCGCAGTGTTTACCATAGCCAAACATGACATCCCAAGAGAGTGTGCAGCCTTTGAATGAGAAGACGTGGTTGTCAACAATCAACTCTGGATCTCCCTTTCTCGAAATACGGCTTTTGTTTCCAAGAGTTCGTTGTGACGAGGATCTTCGAGAGAGAAAGGCAGCCGAACAGGTCTCTTGTGCTTCTGCTTCGGGTGGTTTGGGGACTGCTTTTTTCTTTGATGATCGCTGTGGATGCTTCTTGGGAGGTGCAGCCTGCATGGAATCCTCCGTTGGTGAATCGGCAATATGAGTGGCCTCCCTTTGTTCCGTTGCATTGATGGGACCATCGGTTGAAACATCCTTCACTGTTTCTGTTGTATTCATTGCCAGCTCCATATCAATCATGGGGTCATCCAATTGCAAACTTGTCATGAAATGATTTGTCACTGTCTCTCCATCTCGCCATTCCATTAATACCTCTCTAACAACTTTTGGTTGCGTTGATACATCAGGTTCTGCTGTGACCCAACCATCATCACCTTCTTCGGGAGTGTAGTTGCTATCCTTTGCAACTGACATATCATCCATGGTATACTGTGATGAAGAAGGGGATGGTGACGATGGTGATGTTGCTGGTGGTGCTGGTGGGGCCTTTCCGCGTTGTCTCAACCGCTTACTGATAGGTTGGACATACTCTGAAGGTAAACTAGGATCCTTCCTTTTCTTGGTGGAAGTAGTTGACTTCCTTTTCTCACCCCCACTCAAGAATGCGGAAGCGTCATCATCAGCTGTTGAGCGGCGCTGAGACTTCTTGTTGGATGGTGTGGATGATTTTCGAGGAGCCTTCTTTTTCTCACCCCCACACAAGGCGGAAGCGCCATCATTCGTAGATGTAGATGGAGCTACTGTTGTAGTAGTAGTAGCTGCGACAACCGTGGTGCCAACATCGCCCCCACTCAATGCGGAAGCGTCATCATCAGCTGTTGAGCGGCGCTGAGACTTCTTGTTGGATGGTGTGGATGATTTTCGAGGAGCCTTCTTTTTCTCACCCCCACACAAGGCGGAAGCGCCATCATTCGTAGATGTAGATGGAGCTACTGTTGTAGTAGTAGTAGCTGCGACAACCGTGGTGCCAACATCGCCCCCACTCAATGCGGAAGCGTCATCATCAGCTGTTGAGCGGCGCTGAGACTTCTTGTTGGATGGTGTGGATGATTTTCGAGAAGACTTCTTTTGCTCACCCCCACACAAGGCGGAAGCGCCATCATTCGTAGATGTAGATGGAGCTACTGTTGTAGTAGTAGTAGCTGCGACAACCGTGGTGCCAACATCGCCCCCACTCAATGCGGAAGCGTCATCATCAGCTGTTGAGCGGCGCTGAGACTTCTTGTTGGATGGTGTGGATGATTTTCGAGAAGACTTCTTTTGCTCACCCCCACACAAGGCGGAAGCGCCATCATTCGTAGATGTAGATGGAGCTACTGTTGTAGTAGTAGTAGCTGCGACAACCGTGGTGCCAACATCGCCCCCACTCAATGCGGAAGCGTCATCATCAGCTGTTGAGCGGCGCTGAGACTTCTTGTTGGATGGTGTGGATGATTTTCGAGAAGACTTCTTTTGCTCACCCCCACACAAGGCGGAAGCGCCATCATTCGTAGATGTAGATGGAGCTACTGTTGTAGTAGTAGTAGCTGCGACAACCGTGGTGCCAACATCGCCCCCACTCAATGCGGAAGCGTCATCATCAGCTGTTGAGCGGCGCTGAGACTTCTTGTTGGATGGTGTGGATGATTTTCGAGGAGCCTTCTTTTGCTCACCCCCACACAAGGCGGAAGCGCCATCATTCGTAGATGTAGATGGAGCTACTGTTGTAGTAGTAGTAGCTGCGACAACCGTGGTGCCAACATCGCCCCCACTCAATGCGGAAGCGTCATCATCAGCTGTTGAGCGGCGCTGAGACTTCTTGTTGGATGGTGTGGATGATTTTCGAGAAGACTTCTTTTGCTCACCCCCACACAAGGCGGAAGCGCCATCATTCGTAGATGTAGATGGAGCTACTGTTGTAGTAGTAGTAGCTGCGACAACCGTGGTGCCAACATCGCCCCCACTCAATGCGGAAGCGTCATCATCAGCTGTTGAGCGGCGCTGAGACTTCTTGTTGGATGGTGTGGATGATTTTCGAGAAGACTTCTTTTGCTCACCCCCACACAAGGCGGAAGCGCCATCATTCGTAGATGTAGATGGAGCTACTGTTGTAGTAGTAGTAGCTGCGACAACCGTGGTGCCAACATCGCCCCCACTCAATGCGGAAGCGCCATCGTTAGCACCAACGGCGGAAGTCTCATCAAGAATTGCATCTGTTGGATGTGATGCTGGGCGATTTGGAGGGACCCAATTGAGGCGAAATTGTTGGTTCAGGTTGTGGGTGGTTCGTTGATTAATATTTTGTCGTCTCCTGGCATGTTTTCTTCGGTTTTTTTTTCGATTTCCTTGGAGTGAACGCTCATGTGTCATGGTGTGTTGTTGTTGTTGTTGCGTTTGGGTGTGATTTCGATGGGTTCTGACGGTACAGCTTTCTTGATTCAAGAGTCGCTGTTTTGAGGAGTGGGACTTGGCCTGCTCTTGGATTATTTCGTTTAGGAATAAACCGTTGAGTGTGCCATCCCTATCCTAACTATCGAGTCTGGTGAGCTGGGCGAAGCTTGTCAGGCTGACGAACTCTCCAATTGATGACGCCTGTCAGTCAGATACAGCGACATACAATATTAGCATTTACAGCCAAATGTCTCTGTAAGAAGGCTTGAAAAATTTGGAGTAGGTGTCACTCATCTGTTATTCTTATTTGGTTGCACAGCTTCGATCATAGTAATTTGGAGCGGTTCGGAAATGTGCTAGGCGGAAGCGAATGATAAGACTCATATAGCCTAGAACTAATTCTTTAGCCTAATCGTCAACGTCGGTTTTACGTGTGCATGGTGCCAATATGGCTGGCGGACATTGGTTCGCGAGATGGCCATGCCAAAAAGCAATAGTTGCACATGCAAAACCAATATATTGAGCGGTACCGTAATCTTCGCAAGTGATTTGTAATATATTGAGTGCGATTTGTAGTATCTGCATGTTCGAAGGAGTCTGGCAACCTCTGATGTCATCTCTGAGTGGACTATTGTGACTACTTTACTACGTCTCGGTTTTTTCCCAATATATTGATTGGTACTATGCTAGCTACAAGCGCTATGGCAGTGTCACAAAAACAGGCATGTGAAACGCCCCCCAGATGTTGCATGAGTCGCGATTCCCTGTAAGATATTATCGACAGGGATTTCGGGCATGCATTCTGCCTCTCCTCCGTAAGCTGCATGAGTGCGAGCGCGATTACGGCGACCATTGTTACCATGTCCTCGCTTGGGACGAACCTGAGTCCAGTGAGTCTCCTCAACACGACGATAGTAGGGACGGAGGCGACGAACATTGATTCTTTCAACAACTCCATTGACTCTCTTCACCGATACAGTGCCATTCACATGAACCTTGACGATGGGGAATGGTCCAATAGCACGAGCATCAAGCTTGCCTGGCCTGTAGGTAAGCAACAACACTTCATCTCCCACTTTGTAGTCTTTGTAACGACGACGCAAGTTCTCACGCTTGTTGTTCTTGTCGATGACGGCTTGACGACGTTGACGAACAGTTTCAAACTCCATCAACATTGGGACAGGTAGGAACATATCTCTGCCGAATACCAAGGCACCAGGAGACACTTGCATAGTGGTGTGAACAGTGGATCGAACAGCACGCTGGGCAGAGGCGATGATACGGTCAACAGCTTCCAACGTAGTTCCCAAATCAGTAAACTGGGTCTCTTCAATCATAGAACGTAGGCCATCACCGATAGTAGCGTGGATCCTCTCACACACAGCATTGGCTTGAGGATTTTTCACCGTAGTAGACGCTGGCTTGATTCCTTCCTTGCGTAGCATAGTCTGAAAAGCAGATCCAACAAACTCCGAACCAGGATCATGAACACAATGGATTGGCTTAGGGTAACGAGCCAACCAAGAAACAGAGAATGCCTGAGCAACTGGTTTGGACTTTGTACTCTCCAAACGAACCACCTCAACAAGAGTGGTTGCAACATCGATAGTAGTCAAGCAACTGAAAGTGAAACTTCCGAGATTGGGGACCTTGATGGTCCATGGTCCAATGAGGTCAACAGCGACTGTTTCCCAAGGCAACTCAACAGCTTCCCTTGGTGGAACATGAGCAACACCACGGCCTGGATTCTTGGCACGTTGACAAGCATCACAGGTTCGAACGTAGTTTTCAGTGAGCTCACGAAGTCCAACAACAAAGAACAACTGACCGATGGTTTGTTCCAACCTCTTGGCACCAGCATGGCCACAGACGGCATGATACCATGCAATGGCATCACGAGCAAGACTCTTTGGGATCACCACTTTCCACTCATCTCCCCACTTGCGGCAAACAAGGTCAACACCGTAGTACTGCTTCATCTGGTATTGGTTTGGCTTCGTGGTGAGAGTTTCGATCAGCTCTCGATCCAGCAACTGTTGAACTCGGACAATGTCAAAGGACAATGGGAATGTGTCGACATCGGCTGGATAATGCAACAAGCAATCGTTCAACTGTTCCTCCAAGTCAGCATCATCCCATGGGATGACTTCCGGCTCTCCCTCTCGAAGCGGAAAACGCGAGAGAGTATCGGCACCAATGTTCTCTTCACCGGGGACATACTGAAGGGTAGGACCGAAATCTTCAATGAGCAAACGCCAGTTCAACAAACGTTGGGACGTGATGTTGTCGCGGACCAAATTCATGTGGTCCGTCTTGACGGTGATTTGGGCCCCCAAGAGGAGGGGACGAAACTCAGTCAAAGTCTCCACAATGGCCAAAGCTTCCTTGTCAGGGATAGGATAGCGACGTTGAGCGCCATGAAGCTTCCTGGAAAACATAGCCACGGGATTTCCATCCTGGGAAATGACGGCACCAATTTGATAGTCCGAGGCATCCGTCTCGATAACGTAGGGCTTGTTGGGATCGGGAAAATAGAGAAGAATATCCTGACAAACCATTGCTTTGGCTTGAGCAAAAGCATCATCATGTTCCTTGGACCAGGCTTTGCGAAGTTCAGCGGTAGTGCACTTGGTAAGGTCGGTAAGTGGAGCAAGAATATGCGCGCGATTACGGAACATCGTGCGATAGAAATTCACCATTCCAATGAAGGCACGAAGTTGCTTGATGGTTTGAGGACGATCCAACTTGAGAATACCCTCAATCTTCTTCTTCCAGGGTTTGAGTCCATTGGGAGTGACCCAGAAACCCAACCAATCCGTTTCCTTGATGCCCCATTCGCACTTGCGAGGGTTGACAGTGAACCCGGCATCTTGGAGGCGACGCAATACTTCATCAATCATGGCAATGTGCGATGCCCAGTCCTTGTGGAAAATACCAATATCATCCAAGTAGACTTCAATCTCATGAAGCAAATCAGCAAACAACTCTTCCATGGCAGCCTGTGCCCAGTCAGGGGAATTAACGAGCCCCATTGGTAGCACCTTGTAGCGAAACTTTCCAAAAGGTGTGACGATGACACAGAGCCAGCTTGATTCCTCAGTCAATGCGAAACAATAGTACTGCATTGAGATATCCAACTTGGTGAAAAAATTGTAGCCTCGGCGGCGCCAGAAGATGTCCTGAATCTTGGGCAAGATGTAGGGAGTACGCTTCACCACCTTGTTCAATTGGCGGAGGTCAGCAACAGCTCGAACAGTTCCATCCTTCTTAGGACGAATGAACATTGGGCAGCCCCAGCTGGATTCGTAGCATCGCTCGAGGATTCCAAGGTCGACTTGACGTTGGAGTTCATCCTTCACAAGTTGCATCTGGTTCATAGAGATCGGATAGGGTTGGCGGCAGTGGTATGGCTGCGCCCCTTCCTGGAGTTCGATATGAAAATCTCGCTTGGGGTAGCGACCGAGCTTCCCACTGAACAGACGATCATACTTGCGGAAGACAGCAGCAAGTTCTTGGCGTTGGCTTTCAGACAAATGAGTTTGCTCAGCAGCAACCTCTTGAGGGTCGACGACTTCGTACTTGGCAGCCTTGATGGGACCATCAACAGAGTAGAACTGGTCCAAGTGAGAGTACAACATGTTTGGAGCAGCATCAGCACCAAAAGCAAAGCGACCTGCAGTACCCTCAGCGGCAACTTTCAAGGTAGATTCCATCGTATCCTTCTCATCGAAGTAGTCGCGTGCATGGAACGGGACGACGTCTTCAAACCAAGTCGAGGTAGATTCAGCAAAGTCCAACTGAATACCGGCATCCTTGAG
Source organism: Nitzschia putrida (assembly GCA_016586335.1). Lineage (NCBI taxonomy): Eukaryota > Bacillariophyta > Bacillariophyceae > Bacillariales > Bacillariaceae > Nitzschia > Nitzschia putrida. Next base: position 144,235 of record BLYE01000024.1, on the reverse strand, counting down.
AAAGGATCTTCCAAAAATGATGTCATAGTGGACTTGAGGAGCATCCATCACATAGGCTATCACTTTCTCAATGCGACGGGTGCACGAAAATTCAGGAAGAATAACCTCGTTCAAAGTCACCACACCCAGTGCAGCAAACGATCCTTGAGCAGTGTTGAAACGCTGAGGATCATGGGCATCATCGATCTTGATACCAGCAGGAAGAACATTCGACTTGATGAGGGTCAAAGTACCTCCAGAATCGAAGAGGGCTTTGAGCACCAACGGACAATCAGTGTCGTTGACAGATTTGCAAGTAGCAGTAGTCATTGGAACAGCATCAGTTGCAGTAGACACTGGCTCAACCTCGCCAGGTAGAACTTCAATCACTTCAGGGAGAGAATAGGATTCAAAAGACAAGTCCTCAACATCTTCATAGAACATGTCCACTGGAGAGGACGACGTAGTACCATTGACTCCAGTAGTAACAGCCTCTGGCTCAAACAAGTAGTGATCATTGCTGGATGCACGAGACGAGTTGCATCCTTGGCAGTAGCGGTGGAGTTCATTTCCATTGTTGGTGTTGGAAGAAACACTGGTTGCATTGGTCACTTGGGAAGTAGCATCGTTGAGATGGCTCTCGTTTCCTCCATTGGGTCGGAAATTTCGACTAGTGTGACTGCGAAAATTTCCATTACCGGATCGATTTCCAGTACCACGGTTGCCGTAGGAAGAATTTCCAGAGTTCGACTGACGGTCACGCTGACGGCACTCACCCCATAAGTGATTGCCATGGTTTGGTAGCGGGCAAGGGTCCGAATCACGCAAAGGACCTTTCTTCTCATAAGCCCTTCCGTTGCGACCTTGACCGTTTCGACCGTTACGTTGGCCACGGTTCGAATTTCCATTGCGCGATTGACTTGAGCGACCACCAGGATTCCCTCCTTGGTTGTCGCGCTCAGAAGACTTGCGTTCCACAAAAGGATCATTACGAGAGTGAATCTCAAAGTAATTCACCAATTTCTCCATAGACATACTGTTGAGATCCTTGCCTGCCTTGTCAAACTCAAGGCGCCATTGGTTTGGCATAGCCTTGTAGAACATCCTCTTGAGCTCTCGATCGGAAGGCACAAAACTAGCACCGTTCGGCATCTCCTTGATCATCACCTTCTGATGTTTCAACAACCTGGAGAAACGCTTTGGATCAATGTCTCTCGGCTTTCTGATAGACCTCAAATACTCAATTTGAACCTCAGCATCATCAGGCTCAAAGTACTCAGACAAAAACCGATCTTGCACAGCACGAAACTCCGCAGAAGTGGTAGTAACAGTTGCCATAGTCTCGTTGGTCCAGGTAGTAAGGAACTCTCCATCCAATTGAGCTTCAAACTTGGCACAGAGCTCAGTCACCGGCCAAGCATGGCGATTGGCAGCAGTTTGGAACTGGTGTACAGCGGTGAGCAGTTGGTAGTTGGTAGCATCGTCATCGATCACCATGACCTCGGACGTGATCTTGTCCTTGGACGTTGCATCAGCATACTTCGAATGCTTGATAGTACGAACTTCAGTAGCCTTGTAGTCTGGCTTCAAAGGAAAAATAGAACGTTGCTGAACTGCAGCGGCCGACCTGGCACGAAGGTTAGGATTGACCATCTTCTTGACAACTTGTCACGGAAACTCTCCAAGGCTCACTTCGCCTAGCACTTCACTTGAGTGGACTCTTTTCACGTAGATTTCAGATTTCTTTTTCACAGCACTGCGTTGATCAACATGCAGTACCCCAGGGGGTTATTACGATCGTTGTAGGGTGAAAAAAGTGAGCTAATAGTTACTATTTTCTATCTTGGATTTTGATCGTAGGAAAAAGGGAATCTTGGATTCTTTTCCTTCCACATGTAGAGTAGGTGTCTGTGCTTGACAACGCACATGGACACTCACATGGACACTCACATGGACACCACGATATGTCACATGCCTGTGTCACATGAGCAGGGCAGTCTTGGTCAAGACCTACAAGTTCCGAGTCCTTGCATGAGTCGCGATTCCCTGTAAGATATTATCGACAGGGATTTCGGGCATGCAAGGCCAAGAGACCTGAATTTTCGAGTCTTTTTCTTTAAATGTAAAACAGACATCTCGCATCTCTTAAATCTAAATCGCATATCAATTTTATTTGTTTAAATGATATGATGATAACATGACCAATGATTCAGAATGGTTGGTGTAAACAACTGTCATCGGGCGTCACTAGGCGAATCGTAGCACTCATTTCGCGGTCATCAGCATACTATTATTTTGTGACTGCAAAAGGTACGTACGATACCGGTGGTATGGTAGTGGTGGTACCTATGAAGTGCCGTACTGTCGCTTCCAATGCATCATTTTGCATGGTGTACATATGGCACGGACAGTTTTGAATGGTCGGCACCGTGGCCATGGTATGTAACAATATCAATATTCTCAGGTTGAGATTCACACGGACGTAGTTCCTTTCATGTTCCTTGTCTCATATTTTTGATCTTGTCGTTGGCGGATGCAAGACGAAGAGTAGAACTAGTCCGACTTGCATCGATAGGAGGAGAGTGGACAGGTCTCCAGGCTTAGATGTCTTTCTTTGTTCTAGAGTGTCTTCTAGAACAAAATCCCACCGTACTAGCATCTAAACCGAGTATTATGGCGGTCATTGACGTAGATTTTGAGTGTCATACTACCGCAAAATAGAGCAACATTCAATCTACGGCTACTATCACAAGAATATAGCGCAGCAACTGAAGAATTGGTCAACAAGTCCTCGTGACATTTTTCACTACACAGGATGTTTTTCTGAGGAAAAACCCTTCGAGGAAATGAAGGAAGAATGGCCTCGCACCACCAACAGGAGGACGACGGCGAAGAACAAGCCTCGACACCATGAGTGCAAGGCAAAAGAGTTGAGTCCCACTCGTCATCACAAACAATCATAAAATTCTATTTTTCTCTCTCTAGTTGAGTCGTTCCAGAGCCTCAAATTGTACAATGGAATTTCCCCGAATTACAACTTGACCCAAATACGTTCCGTCCTCCGATTGCTCGGCGTCTTCCAGCACCACATTCAAGAATGCATCGTACCCCCGCAAGGTTCCAATCAGTTTCCTATTCCCATTCAACATCAACTTGAGACGTTTGTCCTGAACATCAAGTCAAGCAAAACAAGAAACAGAGAAAAAACATGAGATTGATCATTGGACACAACAGCCACAAGCACGCCACACTGGATAATACAACGTTTTTCACGCACCATGAATCGCTTGAGATCCGGACCTTTCTGAAATTTGCTTGTAGCCATTTTGTGTACGAAATTCAAAGAAAACAATGGAAGAATGAGGAAAGGAATCTCCAGTTGATTCTAGATGAAGTGGTTGCAACAACGTGAAGCTGGAATAGGTTGAGACGGGTTGCTGGTTGCGGTTTTCCACAGGACAGACATACAGGCCCAGCGTGATCGAGTGAGTCATTTCGCTAGCTAACCTGTTCTGATGGATTTTCGGCCTGCTGCGACGCAGTTGTCCGCCACGTAGCAGAGAATGAGAAGTTGCCAAGTGGTGATGGCTTAACATCACTATATTGCCTAGTTCTCTCTGAGAAACACCCTGTATGGCATGCAGAATGTAAAGCCTTGCTTTCTACTAAAACACCTGTGTTTCTATCGCTTTAGCCGCTTTCGGAATAGTGGATGCTTCTTGGAATTGTTGATTTCTTTGTACCTCATTCCGCTTCCTCCACTCATCTGACTCATGGTCATTCCAGCGGTTCGTTTGGTTCCCGCATCCGCCAATCCAGCACCATCTACATTGTTCTTTCGGATGGCCGCATCTTCGGCTCGTTGCTCCTTTTCTAGATCTGTCTCGGAATTCAATACAGTTCGCAACAACCGGCGGTCGTCCTCGGGAGTGCTGTACGCATATCCATGCTTGACAGCCTCCTCTGCAGCCTTGTCGGTCAAGTTGGTGACAATCTTGAATGTGTATCCTTGATCAATCAAATATTGTTGACGTTTGGCGGAATAAAACATTTCCTGTGTATCAGAACTGACTAGGGTGTAAAAGAATGCATTGAAGGAACTCTTGTTGCTTCCATCCTGTTTGGTGTAGGATTTGGGACGTAAAATACGTCCCAAACGTTGGGCCTCTTGACGACGACTTCCAAAATGACTAGATACTTGGATAATCACATTGGCTTCGGGCAAATCGATCGATGTGTCCCCAACTTTGGAAATGCAAATGGTTCGAATGGTATCGGTGGCACGGAAGGTTCCTAGAATGGCTTGACGTTCGCGTTCAGGGGTTTCTCCGTAGATGAGTGGCTTTTTGAGCATTTCTGCGTATAGCTTGAGGGAATAGACCAAATCGGAAAAGACAATAATCTTATCTCCACGTTCTTCATGGAACCGAACTAGGAACTCGACGGCACGCAACTTGCTGGGATTCATGACATACAACAGTTGCTTGAGCCGAGCATTGCTCGCCATCAAATACTCCTTCATAAAGGGGCCCGTCATGGGACACCAAACCTCGACACACTGTACATTGGCCAAATACCCTTGTGCTGTCAGATCCATCCAATTGGCTTCGTATAGTTTGGGTCCGATCAAAAAGTTCAAATCGGAAATCAAATCATCTTCACGCACCAAGGTGGCCGTCAACCCCAAGCGACAATGTGCCTTGACACTTCCAATGACCTTTCGAAACATTTTGGCGGGCACAACATGGACTTCGTCCATGAGTAGCAACCCCCATTCGCGGCCTGTAATTTGATCCATAATTTCTTGTGATTGATCGGATCGTTTTCCACTATAGGATATCATAGTGTAGGTAGTAACGAGAACACAAGCTTCGGGATGCAACTTGTCTTTTTGGTCCGACGTAAAGACGGCAATCCGATCGTCGGGAATGTTGGTCCATTTTTGGAATTGATATTTCCATTGGAGGACCGACACGGCATTGGTGGCTAGACATACACACGACTTTTTGATGGTCTGAGCAGCCGTCACTCCGGTCAAGGTCTTTCCAGCTCCACAGGGCAAGACAATAATACCTGATCGAGCACGTCCGTTACCAAACATCTTGGCCAAACTTCGTTCTTGGTATCGTCGGATTCTGGTAATAGGCTTGAGGTCCATGAGAGGTACATTCGGATTGGTATGATCGTTTCGGAAATCATATTCTTCCATGAGTGGATAATCCAATTCGATGGCTTGACGTTTGACATTTTCGACCTTGGCACCATCCACTTGGAAACTCACCACGGTCGTGGCTGCCTTTTTCTTGCTAGAAGATAGTGCATCCGGCGATTCATCATCATCGGAATCATCGTCAGGTTCTCGAAGAATTTCCAAGTTTTCCTTTAGTTCTTCTGCCTTGGTTTGCATCAAGAATCCATCTTCATCGACACCGGCTCCACCCGTCAAGGCAGTCGCATCTTCTTGGACACGAGCTTGTGCAATGGTAGGATCTCGTAAGAGTTCTCGTAGGACCATGGGGAATTCACTTTCGACATAGAACTTGTTGTGCTTGAGAACCAATTTGGCCTTGCCATATTTGGAGGTACATTCGCGGACAAAGGTCTTGACTTGTTTGGGAAGTGCATTCTTGGAAAGACGTTCCAATACACTAAGAATACTCTCGGTTTCAATATTGGTAGCGACGGCAGCATACAAGGAATACGGAGTCAACTTGTATTGATGCAAGAATTCAGGACGCGCGACAGGCTCTGCAATAGCGACAAGAAAGTCATAGGCTTGGACATACAAATCGTGAAAGGCTTCGAGATAAATGTTTCCATCCGGACAAGTCCAGCAAGGACGTGCTGTATGATCGGGTTTTAAGGGAAGATTGGAAAAGTCAGCTCCAATGGTTCCATCTTGAAAGCTACTACTACTTCCAGTTCCACCAGCTCCATCAAATTCCGTGCTACTACGAACGGCACTGAGTGCCTTTTCTCGTTTGGCTGCCCGGAGAACGAGTTTGCGTGCCGTCGAGTATTCGTCTGTTCCTTCTGCTGAATCCATAACTAGTAGTAGTTGTTTGCACTGTTACTTCTGTAGTACTAGTAGTGGATGCCGATGATGATGATTGTAGTCGTTGTACTACTAGAAACAAACAACAACCCCAACAACAACAAGCAGTACGGTAGTGGAGCGTGCCCAAACTTACACCCGCTCCTCCTCGGCTCCATCCATTCCGGGCAGTCCGTAGTGTGACGTCATACTGAGAAAAGATCTCGATCACAACATGAAAATCTCTACTCTAGTAATAATCTCTCTACCGTACTAGTAGTAGATCTCAGGGGGAAGTACATGAAAATCTCACAATTTTTGGAGATTCTTTTTGCGTGGAGAGAACAACAACAACACAACATCAACACCATGGGTAAGATTACTACTGCTGCTACTGCACGCTGCAAACAGGTTGTTTTGTTGGCTAGTATTAGTACTATTGCACCGCTTGTGAATGGCTGGATGACAATTCTGCCGGGGTCGCTGGGGTGTTATCATCAGCGTCGTTCTTCCATGGCATCGTCTTCCTTTTCGTCATCTTTAACATTGTCATCATCATCTTCTTCTTCTCCATACGAGGAGTACTCCTACCAATGGGCAAATCCAGAAGAGGATTCACCAGAAGAAGTGGTTCTCAAGTATGTTGAGAATTGTAATGGTGATGATACAGATGTAGATTGGCGAATTCGAAGGACATTGGGTTGCTACCTTACAGGAAAGTGTATCTCTATCCCTGAGGAACTATACAAAATAATGGAATGGACTTGCAGTCCATCTTCCCAATTGCAAGCTGTTTGGGACTTTTATTGCATGCATCTGTTCTTGGAAGGAATTAGGTTTGGTAGGAAAGGAACACCAGAGTTGCGAGCCAACTGTCAGGTACTCGAAGACGTTATGAGATGTTTTCAAGACACGGATTCTGCGATTGGCAATGCTTGGGAATCCTTGATTTGTGTATCCTTTTTGGTTCAACTTATCACTGGAAGCAGGGGATTGCTGATGGAATACTATAATTGTGAGGCGTTGTTGCCATTGAATCCAAGAAAGGATTTTGACAACTGTCGAGTGTCCTTCAACCAATTTCTCAAGGAAGGAACCGATTTGGCCCAGATCAAGTCATTGGAGGAGCTGTTGGACAACATTGAGCGTCCCACTACTTCCGGCCAGTGGAAGGAGCCAAGAGAGGAGCAACGCGAAGTTGCATTGTATCCCCACGTTGTGCTCTACAAGCCATCTCATCCAGAGTTTGAGGTGTATGATTTCATTCTTGTGGCCTACAAGTCTGCCGAGTCAGAGAGAAAGGTCTTGGGATATCATCTACCAGAGGGAAGCAGCTCCCCTACAAGTACAGGGAAAAGGAAATAAAAAGCCAATGAGGAGCTATGCGACGAGTCTATTTTGCTATGTAGTCTAGAGTCTGCCCAAGAATGGCCTTATCACCAAAAAGGGTGGAGGGTTTTGAGTCACGAAGACATTACCCACTTTTTGGGTGTCTCGGGTACATTCTTTGCAAGTAATTTTTTGGCATGGATGGACAAGAAACAGCGGGAAATGAAAGAACAACAACGCAGTGAGAAGTAAATGGAAGTACGATTAGGTTTGTGAAGAACTTTAGGGTGATGACGATAACTCCCACCACAGAATACACAGACGGTACAGGGATGTTCCCTGGCGGTCGTAGTTCCTGCGGTGGACAGAGAGCCTTTTCTCATTTGGCTGCCCCGAGAACGAGTTTGCGTGCTGTTGAGTATTCGTCTGTTCCTTCTGTTGAATCCATACCTAGTAGTAGTTGTTTGTACTGTTACTGTTGGTAGCTTTAGTAGTAGTGGAAGCTGCTGATGATGATTGTAACAAACAACCACAACAACAATGGCAGTACTCGTAGTGCCCAAACTTGCACCCGCTCCTCCTCGGCTCCATCCATTCCGGGCAGTCCGTAGTGTGACGTCATACCGAGAATTGAGTCGACTCCCACCGACTCGATTCCCATGACTGATAGAACTCAAAGATCTCAGGAAGAAATGGCCGGTACGAGTAATGCCAAAACGAGTACATGAAAATCTCACAATTTTTTGAGATTCTACAACAACAACAACAACAACAACACCATGGGTAAGACTACTACTGCTGCTGCACGCTGCAAACAGGTTGTTTTGTTGGCTGGTAGTGTTGCACCGGTTGCGTTTGTGAATGGCTGGATGACAATTCTGCCGGGGTCGTTGGGGTATTACTATCATCAGCGTCGTTCCGTGGCATCATCTTCCTTTTCATCATCTTTAACAATGTCATCATCATCTTCTCCAGTACCACCGTTTACATCCGAGTACCCCTACCGAAGGGCCCATCCAGAAAAGGGTTCACCTGAAGAAGCGGTACTCAAGTTTGTTGAGAATTGTCATGGTGGTGACGATGATGATGCAGATGTAGTAGATACCAGAATTCGAAAGACTTTGGGTTCCTACCTTACAGGAAACTTTAACTATATCCCTGAGGAACTTCACAAACTAATGGAATGGACTTCCAATTATCCATCCAGCCAAATGCAAGCTGTTTGGGTCTTTTATTATATGCATATGGTATTGGAAGGCATCCGGTTTGGTAAGAAAGGAACACCAGAGTTGCGAGCCAACTGTCAGGTACTCGAAGACGTGTTGAAGGGTTTCCAAGACCCGGAACCTGCCACTGGCAATGCTTGGGAATCCTTGATTTGTGTATCCTTTTTGGTTCAACTTATCACTGGAAACAGGAGAATGATGGATTACTACAATTGTGAGGCGTTGTTGTCATTGAATCCAAGAAAGGAATTTGACAACTGTCGAGTGTCCTTCAACCAATTTCTCAAGGAAGGAACCGATTTGGCCCAGATCAAGTCGTTGGAGGAGTTGTTGGACAACATTGAGCGTCCCAACACCTCCGGCCAGTGGAAGGATCCAAGAGAGCAACGCGAAATTGCATTGTATCCCCACGTTGTGCTCTACAAGCCATCTCATCCACAGTTTGAGGTGTACGATTTCATTCTTGTGGCCTACAAGTCTGCCGAGTCAGAGAGAAAGGTCTTGGGGTATCATCTAACAGAGGGAAGCAGCTCCCCTACGAGTACTGGAAGAAAGAAACAAAAAGCCAATGAGGAGCTATGCGACAAGTCTATTTTGCTATGTGGTCCAGAGTCTGCCCAAGAATGGCCGGATCCCAAAAAAGGGTGGAGGGTTTTGAGTCACAAAGAAATTACCCACTTTTTGGGTGTCTCGGGTACATTCTTTGCAACACCTTCGTTGGCAATGGACAAGCAACAGAGGGAAATCAACGAACAACAACAACGCAGTGAGAAGTAATTGGAAGTACGATTAGGTTTGTGAAGAACTTTAGGGTGATGACGATGACTACCAGTAGTCCAACATGGCATAATGTACTCGTCCAACTTTGATTTACTTCTTGCTGTAGGTACTACTAGAAAAGCTAGTGGAAACCCGCGATGTGATTTCGTCCATCCCAAACATCGGGTATGGTGCCGGATATGTGCGCCAAGGTTCCACCAGCAGCAAACGACATGGTGAGCAATAGCTCACTACATTCCACACAAACGACGATACTATCATAATTTACAGTTAAACGATATTGGCAAGATGAGCAGCTTGGCGCTTCCTTGTACTCATTGCAGGTTTCGTACCCATCAATGAAGACAGTTCAGAAGAGGAGACTGGGCCATCCGCCGCTACAACAATAGGAGCTCCAATGCTTGCATAGGATTCGTTGCCATTGACTTTCTTGTCCAGAGGCGTTTCAAAGTCTTCTCCACTATCATCTTCTGATCCACGAGGTCCAAATCGCAATACCAACATCATCACAGCCACGACCAATCCAGCGGGCATGTACAATTCTCCACCACACGCAATTCCAACGGCAGCGGACAACCACAAGGAAGCAGCCGTTGTCAAACCATGCACGACATGTGTCGACGACGATTCTCCTTCACTCTTTTGTTCCTTTTTGAAAATCAATCCCGCTCCCAAGAAACCGACACCCGAAGGAATAGCAGCCGAGACACGACTGGCATCCCATGCCATGGGGCCGTTCAAAAAGGCAAAGGTACTGTTGATGGTAAACAAACAAGAACCCAAGGACACTAGACTCATGGTTCGGATACCTGCTGGACTGTAGAGGATTGTAATATTAACCAAATATAGGTTGTGAGTGCAAGATTCCTTTCCACTCCCCAATCGAAGTCGATGTCATTTTCATTGTTACGTACCGATCTCCTTGACGTCGTTCCCACCCAATCAAACCTCCCAAAAAACACGAGGCGACCAATTGTCGAGCAAATGCACATTCTTGACGATTGAACCCGGCCAATACAAAGTATCGAATGTACCGACAGTGTGTGCCCACAAAGGATGGGTTTTCAAACTCCAAGCGTTCTCCTGGATTCTCACAAGGAAGATCCAACCATGGTTCTATCAAAGAAGCAATGATGGCTGCCATGACGTAAATAAAGGCGGCCATGTACAAACATAGCTTTCCCCAACTGAATTGGGTAAAGTATCGATTGTGAGGAATTGTGGAGGTGGTCATTTTGTTTGTCTGTGGTTTGTTGTGTGGCTGATGGCACTTGCTGGACAAGGCAGTAGTACTAGTGACGTGCTGAAGACTAGGTAGGTAATATGGACAAGAACCGTTCTCTTTGATGATTGATTCTATACAAACCCAAGGAAAGGCAACTACCACTAGAAGAAGAATCGAGAGAACTGTACAACAAAACTGCTTGTAGTTTTGCACAACAACCAGTGGTGAAGAAATGAATTCCGAATCTGCGCCGCATCTATGTTTGGCACGTGTTTTTCCGCCATCGTTGGACTACACGTGGAGCTGTGAATATAGTAGTGTTTCCATTCTTACGTACGATTGCATAGTACGAAGAATGATAGTATTCTTCATTCAAAATGCCGTAGATTTTAATTATTGTGACATTCTCCTGTCAGAACTTTTATGACTTATCCATTAAGTATCTATCCTATGTGACACTTCTAGGGTTCTTTGGAAGCATCCTTCCTTGACACCGCAAGAAGAAAAGCACGCATCTCATCCTTTTCTCGGCTGCTCGATGGTCTCACACTTTCACCTCTCCAGCAAGAATCAGCGATCCAGCAAAAAGGATTCTCACTACCGGTTGTTTTTTCTCCTTTTCGTATCCCACGAACTTATATTCTTCGAAATCATGCCTCGCCACTCTCGTACTCGTTCTGTGACTCTCCTTCCCGGATCCGTCATCCATGAAGCCTTCTTTGGCAATGACGATTCGGTGCGCGAGCATTTCGATGAGCAGGATGCTTCAGACCACTACTGTACTACAAGGACCAAGGATGGGCAGCAATTGACCCGTCAAGGATCTGTCAAGGGGGGACGACCCGTCTTTCCTCGCTTTGGAGCTTTCTGAGCATTGCTCCATCATGATGATGAACCATTCTTTTATGATTGAACAACAACTACTACATTCAGTGCCCCATGCCACAACTACTACTACCCAAATCCATGCATGCATGCATTCATTCATGCTTGTTCTACATCAAGAACTATTACAACTACTACTGATACTATCCTACCGCAAGGAAGAGTAGTATCCATCTTGCACATTGGGGTGCTCCCCACCATGCAATTGCCAAGAACACTTTCCCAAAGAACAATTACAACGAGCCAAAGAGAACATCAACAAGAACCAAGACGAAGAAGATTACATTGATACGAATAGATAAACTACACCACTACAGAAGATAGATGATATTTACATTCTTGTTTGATGGATGGTATTTCTGCAGTAGTACTACACCGGTTGAGAATCTACAATAGCTTCCGCAACCAAGGGTACGCACAAGGCGACAAGTTGATTGGATCCATCACCAATCAACAAGATCCTACTACTCCGTCTACACCATAGATCGAATACGACACCTCACGTAGAATGGTTGCATAGTCTAGTACCATACCTTATTCTTAAGTTATAGCTCAGGCATTCTTGATGTGTCAGCCATCAGAATTCCGATCGAATTAGGCTACGAAAATGTCCCCTTGTTTCACGGCAAGCTCAAGACAAGTGGAATGCTTGGTTGTCGATGCATTTACTCTAGCAAATCGTGAGAACTGACAAGTGTCAAGCCTGCATCCGCTGTGCAGGATTCATGCCACTTCTACGGACCTTCGCACGTGATCCACGGTACCCACGAGGTCCGAGAACGTTAGATGGTGCGACAAGACACCTTTAAGTGATTATCTTCGGCGACTAGGACGGAAGCAATCCCGATTGATTCGTCGAAGTTCTGGAATAGACTCGAACTTCGACGTCACATACGCATCACGGGCAAAGCGCAACCTCGAGTGCACGTATGGCGGGCTGCCCAACCGGTAGGAACAAAACTGGATCCTCTCATAAATTCCATCCCACGAACTTTGCGAAGTCACCCATCACACAAACATCATCATCATGATCATCTGCCTGCCAGTATCCGAAATTGCTTACGTCTCCGAAGAAACAATAATGCCAAAACCTTTTGAAGCAAAGAAGACAATACGAGCTGTTGCAATGCCAAGGTCTCAGAGACATCGAGATGCTACACTCCTACCAGGGTCCGATCTACACAAGGAATTCTTTTTGGGAATTCCAACAACTACTTCCTCCGATAGCGGACTTGACACATTCCGAGACAGCACAACAACTATTGAAAGCTCTACCTCAGAGAGCACCGAAGACACAACAAGTTCTGAAGATAGTGGTACTTCCTCAAGTGACCCAGACTTCCGCCGCCGTCGCGTAGTATTGGGCCACAACACAAGTCAGTTCAAGAGTGGACGCCGCATGGCGGTGGGCTACGAGTTGAACTAAGAAGGCCAACCTCTCCACTCCTAGACTCTTGCATTCCTTCTACAGTCTTCAAATGCGCCATGCGCTTTACTTTTTCCATCACTTTGTCAATCGTGATGCGAACCATCATCATTGGATTGTGATGGGCTGCCCTTGTGGTGGCTTAGCACGACCCAACCTGTTTTATACACTACCTCTCCTGAGTGGCAACAACTTTGTGGTTGCCCTCCCTCCACATCAAAGCTCTTGTAGTTGAAAAGCCACAGAGCCATTCACCAAATCATCTCTATTTTTAGAAATTAGATCATCTTTGTTATTCCACAATGCTGCTGTTTTTTTCTCACTTTGGGCCTTATTCGGAGTAGTCATTTGTGCTTCGATTGGTCATTTGCAGCTGAAAAGGCGACGAACGATACGAACACAATGGGTAGCCGAAGCAGAAACATTAGTAATCTAATCAAATTCATATCAATCAGTACAGTAGAACTACATTTCATACAATAAGCTAGATTCGTGTCGGTGCGTATCTTTACAAAAGATGATACGTTTCCCTAGCCACTCCTTTGAAGAACAATTTCCCCATAGTTCTATCTTTCCTCCAATGTAATGCCAGGAGGCTCAGTGACAATGCGCTGCGGGTCAATATGGACAGGAAGGAGACACGCTACGAGCAACCTACTAGTAGAACGTAGTCTTGTGCTTGAGCCGTCGTGGTCTCTTCGTATTGTACTAAACATTATGGCACCCTGACACTCCCATTTTTCTTGAATCGAACAATCTGCAGTGACAAAAATGCAAAGGCATGCTATCATCGAACTACCCATCGATAACTTCGCAATTCCCTATGCTTCAATGCCAAGCGAGCGTGATACTCCAGAATCATTGTCTACCCGCAAATCTACGCTTAACTCTGATCTTCCATCTTCCCACCAATCTTCAAATAGTACCCAGGAGGGCCTGTGATGTCACCGGCGGGAGCCTCGACTTCAATATGAACTATTTTGGAGTTTTCCACCAGAATGACAAACTGACTCGGCCCTTCCTTGACTTCAATGTCAGTTGCAGGAATGGGAACAAAAGGACCAAACCCATAGGGTTTTCCAGTATGGGTACCATGACTGTAAAAGTCACGGATGACGACAGTCCCGGGCTCACGTTCGTAGATTTCATCCCAACTCACATACAAATCGGGAAAGGAATCTTGAATCTGAACAATTTGATCGTTGAGCACTGTGAGAGGCATGCATGCATCGGCTCCCTTGAAAGAGAATGTGGCACCTTCGGAAGTATGACTCGTTAGAACTTTTGAGTTATGCCAGTTGTAGGCTCGGAAGTACTTTTCGACAATTTTTGCGTTTTCGGAGCCATCATTTGTTTCCTTGCCGCAGTCAAGCCCAGCCCGGTGAGCCTCGTATTGCTTGGTGGTCAAAGACTGTTGGTTGCCCATGATGCTGATCGCTGAGTTTATTTACGCTGCTTCGCTGCATTTTATGAGAACTGGCGAGTGGTTGGATAAAAGTACTCGTCCCCCCCATCCAGAGCGAAACAGGATGAATTGTTTGACCGCCGATTGGACCCTACATCCGACATCTCGTCAACAACGACGCATTTTCGTTGCTTGCCTTTCCGATGTCAATGCAAACTCATCACATACATAGTATTCATACTAACGTTAGTATGAATATACGTATATAATATAGTATTTCGCAGTTCATTGTCAATCATTCAATCCATTCTACAACACTTTCAACCTTGCTTGCAAAAGCATAGTATACGAGTACTCATCAGAAAACACAAGTAGCTCTCATTATTGGAAGACGGCAAGAAACGCACTCTGCTCTTCTACAGGAGTTTCCAAAAATGAATACGGTCTACGAGTTAGATTCCACCCCAAAGAGTTCCTTAAGCGTCCAGCTTTCCTCCGATCTTCATGTAGTATCCTGGAGGCCCAGTGATGTCACTCTCGGGTGCTTCCACTTCACAATGAATAACCTTTCCCTTTTCCATGATAAAGACAAATTGACTCGGACCCTCATTGACTTCTTTCCCCGACGCAGGAATGGCAGGAAGTGGACCAAATGCGAAGGGCTTTCCTGTGTGCGTTCCATGGCTGTAAAAGTTGCGAACGACTACAACTCCTGGCTCACGTTCCGAGATAGCATCCCAACTCACATGCAAATCAGGAAAAGACTCCTGAATTTGTACAACTTGTTCAACATGTAACTCCAAAGGCATGCAGGCATCGGCTCCTTTGAATGAGAACGTAGCGTTCTCCGACAAGTAGCTGAGATTGACCTTTGTGTTTCGCCAATTGAAAGCACGGAAGTACTTTTCAATGTGCATGGCGTTGACAGAGCCATCGCAGACCTCCTTGCGAAGTTCGATACCAGCCCGGTGGGCCTCATATTGCTTGGTGGTCAAAGACTGTTGGTTGCCCATGATGTTGAGTTCTTGATCGTTTTGGATTTTTTGGGATGGTACGATCCTGGTGGTAGCTTTGTGAGATATAAATCATTCCTACAAACATGCACCACATTCTCCCATCCTAACGTCAAGTAGGCCCAACGCATTGACATTTCCATTGACATGCAAATACCGAATCCCAATGTTCCGCATTGATCTCCTACACCGTCGTTTTGATCTCTCAAAATGTCGAGATATGGGAAACATTTAGGGGCAGATTGACTGGATTGACAATGACAGTAGTCCTCCATGGTTGATGTCGGGTGTTGAACCACCAAAATTCCATTGTTGTTGATGTCGCTGGTTTCAGTTTTAAGCTCCGTCTGTTGTACCGTCATAAGACGTGATGTAGCATCATTAGAAGGGTATTGTTGAATGAAACGTTATAACAGGTAAATGGTTCTATGTAAAATCGCACTGGCGTCGCTTCAGACACTTTAGACGCCGGGCGGCACTGATCGCCATTTCTGCCGATCGAGCGATAGGTGGCAGCCCCCCATGTGATGTTTTCCTCTACATTTCTTCTTTCGCAACAACATGGCAACAGCCTTACCGTTGAATCAACAGGAATGCTCTTGGCTATTAAGCCTTCCTGGAAATTCCCGATGTGTTGACTGTGGTAGAGCGAATCCAAATTGGGCATCGGTCTCGTTGGGAGTTCTGATGTGTCTCGATTGCAGTGGAGTGCATCGCTCCATGGGTACACATATCTCATTTGTCCGAAGTTTGACAATGGATTCTTGGACAGACAAGCAGCTAAGAAAGATGAAGATGGGCGGAAATCGGGCATGTCAACAGTTTTTGGAAAGTCATGGAGTTTGCTTCTTGTCACGATCATCCCTCCACGAAAAGTACGACTGTCCACCAGCCGAATTGTATCGGCAGATCCTATCAGCAAAAGTGGAAGGTCGACCAGCTCCAACAACGCTTCCTGTACCTACTACTTCACCGTATGTCCCAGGTCCTAAGAAGCCAATGACTAGCATTTGCAGCAATGATTTCCCAAACCGAACATCAAGCAAGAAGAAGCGAAGAAGTGTCATTTCGTGGTTTCGTCGCTCGAAGCGTAACCAGTTGTACTGTCAGTGAGATTTTGTTCGTGGATATTTTGGACCTTGTGTCAGTACGATTAACATTGTTGTAAATAATATGTTATAATGTATTGAGAAGAGCTCATCCTTTAAGCGGCGAGAATGGTCGTTGCCATTCTTCCAGACCGTAGCATGCTACTACTAACGTTGGTAGTATCAACAACAATATCAGCACACTACCTACTGTGTTGACAAATAACAACACAAGTGAAGCTAACTTTATTTGTAAAATACTAACTATTATGGTATTTTCCTAAACTATGTGCAAGAATCTATGTGCTTTATGCCGCTTCCAGCAATCCTCCAATTTTGACGTAGTATCCTGGAGGCCCAGTGATGTCCGAGGCAGGACATTCCACTTCACAATGGATGATCTTTCCTTTTTCCATGATAAAGACAAATTGACTCGGACCCTCATTGACTTCTTTCCCCGACGCAGGAATGGCAGGAAGAGGACCAAATGCGAAGGGCTTTCCTGTGTGCGTTCCATGGCTGTAAAAGTTGCGAACGACTACAACTCCTGGCTCACGTTCCGAGATTGCATCCCAACTCACATGCAAATCAGGAAAAGACTCTTGGATTTGTACGACTTGTTCAACCTGCATTTCCAGAGGCATGCAGGCATCAGCTCCTTTGAATGAGAACGTAGCGTTCTCAGACAAGTAGCTGAGATTGACCTTTGTGTTTCGCCAGTTGAAAGCACGGAAGTACTTTTCAATATGCTTGGCATTGACAGAGCCATCACAGACTTCCTTGCGAAGTTCGATCTTGGCCTTGTGAGCTTCGTATTGCTTGGTGGTGAGTGATTGTTGATTGCCCATACTGAATTGGAAAGAACTTTGCTTGTACTACTAACGTTAGTAAATGCGTCCAACGATATTTTGTGAGGAATACCTGGTCAAAGTAGTTTAGGTGGGGCGACCATGCAAGCCGAAGATGACCTTCTTGTTCTTCAGCACGTACTAGTAGACATTTTATTTGGTCGTCGTTGATCGTGGTAGTGTTCGGTGAGGCGACGACGCCATTGACACTACTGCAACCTGTCGTTTAGTACTAACCCTTCTTATGTTGCATGGGAGAAAACAATATACTGGTACGTTAATAGAACTAGATTAGTAGTACTATGTTGACTAGGGTTTGTTGGGCATTCAACTCTGGTTCTAAAAAAGTCATTGCATTTGGGCACGGTACAGGTACTGTACTCTACTGTACCGGGTAGTAAGCTATCAACAATATCAGCACAGGACTTGTCAAATCTGTAGATTTGCAGGAGACGACATTAAAACAATAGTCGTACATCATGTTCCAATTTCCAATTTAGTTGTATTATTGTCTAATCTAATGTACCAATGTACGCACTCTATGCCGCTTCCAGCTTTCCTCCAATTTTGACGTAGTATCCTGGAGGCCCAGTAATGTCCGAGGCAGGACATTCCACTTCACAATGGATGATCTTTCCTTTTTCCATGATAAAAACAAATTGACTCGGTCCTTCATGAACCTCAATACCCGACGTTGGAATTGCTGGAAGTGGACCAAATGCGAATGGTTTGCCAGTGTGCGTTCCGTGGCTGTAAAAATCTTGAACCACAACGACTCCAGGTTCACGCTCATAGATCTTATCCCAACTCACATAAAGGTCAGGGAAGGAGTCTTCAATTTGCAGAACTTGTTCGACATGCAACTCCAGAGGCATGCAGGCATCAGCTCCTTTGAATGAGAACGTAGCGTTCTCCGACAAATAGTTGAGATTGACCTTTGTATTTCGCCAGTTGAAAGCACGAAAGTACTTTTCAATATGCTTGGCATTGACAGAGCCATCACAGACTTCCTTGCGAAGTTCGATCTTGGCCTTGTGAGCTTCGTATTGCTTGGTGGTGAGTGATTGTTGATTACCCATACTGTCTTGAAAAGTATCTCACAGGTAGTTGCGTCCAACGATATTTTGTGGGGTTGTCCTTTTGTCGAAGGTGGATAGTTTTGGTGGAACAACACGCAATGAGAAGGCAAAAAGGCCCCTCCAGTTACAGAAGCTGATGACCTTGTTCTTCCGCATCTCGTAGAACACCTACTTAATGGAAACGTATATTCTACCAAGACTTGTGGTCGTTGATTGTCGTAAAGTTCCATGAGGCGACGACGTTTACACTGGTGCATCCGCCATTCTCGCGACCTTTATTCGTAATCCTGTGTTATTCTTTGTAGCCTAAATTTTACAGTGAGACTACTAGTACTAGTATAATACCCCTCCAAAGATTCACCTTGATTTTTTCTGAAGCTGCGCAATCAAAAACAATGACACCTGTATTACGGTAGTACGAAGAGAGAACTTTGGCTACTACTAGCTACGCTGTGCATAAACGTCGACAGATTTTCCTGTGGTACAATTTCTACACATTCTACGTCCAATAGCTTCGACAGATTTGACCATTTTTACAACTTTGAAGTGAAATGCAACAATCTAACCCATTTCCATACAAGTTGAAAGGTAGAACTATACTATGGTATGCAAAGAGTAGGTGAATGAGCGGGGGTACTGTAGATCCTTTGTATTAAAGAGTTATAAGCATTCTAGACAGGGGCCAAGGGGTCACCTACGGGATTTCTACGCACAGTTTTGTACCAAGGTATGTAGGCATGAAGGAATCATCTTTCCTTGGACAAAAAATCAACTTGTAAACTTTCCAATTACAAACATTTTGCATACTTCGCTGGATTGTATTCAAATGAAGATGCTCGTGAAAATTTTTATTCGAATCAACGTTTTCACTCATAGTCTAGCCCCGGAAAGTAAAGTACGAGAAATTGTCGTTGCGACCTAGCATTCCGCGATCGACCGCACAAAAGTGGAAGGAGCTCTTGTGCCGCCAGTACACCGTCGCTGTAGGATTCTACGTGAAATCTGTCGACGTTTATGGACATCGACGATTATGCACAGCGTAGCTAGTACTAGCAGAAAAGAACCGGAGTTCTGGGTCATTCATTTGACCCAGTCGAATAGATCAACCTAGTCGGACACATTTTTGTCTCGGACGTTGTGTCCGTCAACAGGCCTCCGGAATCGGCGATGCATGCCAACCTTCCCAAACCAGTTACCACCACTCGGAGCCAAGAAGTCACTGTTTGTTTCATTCCTTTTGCATCATTCCAGTCTTGGTGCCCGTTGTTTGGTTGCATTCTTTCTGTTTCTATTATAGTACTATACATATACAACATATCAAATAATACAGCAGTCCACCAAACGCAACAAACTCTGCAACAACAATGTTTTGGAGTTTCAATAATCAAACAACAACAACAACAACAGCAGAGATTCGGACACTGACGTACTTGGAAGATGATTTGTACCCTGTCGAGAATGAATTGCTTCCTCAATTAGCGCAACTTTGTTGGTTTTCTGTCTTGAGCGGAGCGTTCTGTCTCATGGCTTGGATGGATATTCGGGTGACCAGTGCCAGCCAAACGTTTTATGAGTGGAACGCCATTCGCCTCATTTTGCCAGGCATTCAGTGGGTGATGGCCATGGATTGTGCGACCATGGCAGTGGATGTGGCACAAGATGATGTCATTCCTTCCCAATGGTCGATTGCCATTTATATGCTGCAGGCTACGGTGGCACCAGGTATTTTCATCTCTACCTTTGTCATCACCTTTTTGGCATACAGGAACCGGAGTATCCCTTTTTGTATGGTTCAGCGAGCGCCAGGTCGCAATACAACCCATCTGACTGGCAACGCAGCTGTCATGCAAGCGGACGATATGGATGTGGTGGGCTTGGGTGGTTCTGAAATCATTCAGCCCTTGATTCGTCCTGCCACCATGGTGGCGATTATGAGATTCTTTGCCATTTTTTGCTTTGTCCTTGCCTTGGTCGTCAACTTTGACGTGGCATGGAGCGATTCCGATTTGGCAGGCAAGACAGGATGGTCCACACTCTTTTTGGAGGATTGGGAAACGGGTCGGGGAGGGTCTTCCTGGCATATCATTTTCGGTCTCTTTCCCATGACAGCCGTCGGTCTCTGTTGTCTGTACTTTTCACTCTTGCTTTGGCGATATGGAAGTTCCTTTTCCATGAAGATCTATCCTAGTGTGGTCAATCCTTGGGTTAGCCCTATTTTTGGAACCGCATGTCTGCTTGGATGCCAATGTTTTGGTCCGGATCTCTTTCCTGTCATGAGTCGATCGGGGATTTGGCTCTATCAACTGTGTTTCTTGCGAGTCATGTACGAAGTCCGATATGATATCAAGCAAGCTGGTGATTTGGGACATTTTCTCAATGCCATTGGAGATGATCAAGTGACGGGGTCTGTGGCAGCCATGGAAATGACAGCATCGGAAAGGAGCCAAAGTCTAACGAGACAAATGTCAAAAGATTTGGAAGGGCTTCCTGAGTTTCAGTGATTTGTGCTGTTCCTCAAAGGTAGGATGAGAATATTGCTGTGAATGTGCTGGACACGTGGGGCAAGTGCAGTATTGTCAAAAGTGAAACTGGGAAATGACCAACAACCGTGGGACGTGCCTATACTGTAATCTCAAATGTGTGGATGACAGATGACGCCAATGCCGAAATGTACTACTCTACTCTTAGATCAAGAGAACTACTAGAAGTGCCCATGATCAATGAATTCGTTTACGGTTAGTTCGTTTTATGTTTCAACTACAGCACTAGTACAAGGCAGATAGTGTGGGTAGCTGTAGACCAACCCAGCATTTTACGTATTAGCATAATCCTGTTAGAGGATTTGCTCAGAACACTTGTATCGACGGTTGGGATTAGCACTGACCATTTCTTCGTTTGCTCTACAATAATAATATGTACAAATGGTTGGAATTCCATTGTCTCTTTTTCCTTCCTTTCCCGCTATCAAGCCATCCCAAAATGGTATCTGTCGTCTCATTCGCGCTAATACGGTGTGATGATGCGGTGTCGTTACCCTTGTCTTTCCAACATATAGTTACACTTCATTGGTTGTGTCGTGTCTCTTTGGTGTCTCCTCGAAATGCCTTCCTTTGACACCATTATTTTTTGGATCTTGGAGCCGACCTATTCACTGTCATAAAAACACATCGCATCATCATGACTTGGCTTCAGTTGGCTCAAAGGACTGCTATTGTTACTGGTGCTGGCTCCGGTATCGGTGCCGCAGGTAAGATAATTCTGAATGATGATGGAGCTCGTATGAGATTGTGGCCATTCATTTTTTGAGGTGAATTTGTGTCTGACAAGGTTTGTTGTCGTTGTTACAGTCGCCAGGGCGTTGGCTGCTGAACAATGTAATGTTGTCCTTGCTGATCGCGACCTCAAAGCAATGGAAGCTACGTCCAAGGATATTATCAAGTCGCTTCCTCCAAGTGAATTTCCGGTGTCAACTCTTTGCGTCGAATGCAATGTGACGAATCCAGAATCTGTGTTCTCGTTGATTCAGCAGGCAGACCAGTTTGCCTCGGATTTGGAGTCTCCCTTTGCTGAAAAAGTTGCCACAATGTTGGTCAACTGTGCTGGAATTACTCGCGACAACTGGGCTGCAAAAATGAGCATGGAAGACTGGGATGCCGTCATTGATGTCAATTTGAAAGGAACTTTCTTGCCTTGCCGTGCTTTTTTGGATCAGGATCGAATGAAGGGAATTGCGGAGCTGGGAAGTCCACCTCAAATGTCCATTGTGAATGTGGGATCCATTGTATCGGAGTTTGGAAATATGGGACAAGCGAATTATTCAGCAAGTAAGGGTGCAGTCATCGCCATGTCCAGGACGTTGGCCAAGGAGTCTGCCGCACGGAATGTTCGAGTCAACACTGTGCTGCCTGGATTCATCAATACTCCCATGGCCCATGCTGTTCCTGAGCCTGTCAAGGATATTGTTCGTTCTAGAACACCTCTCGGCCGATTTGGTGATCCAGAAGAAGTGTCCAACTTGGTGAACTTCCTTCTCTCGCCTCGAAGCTCCTACATTACTGGGGAGACCATTCGAGTTACTGGAATGCTGTCATTGTAAGGTATCTCTAGAAATCAGCATTGTGAAACTGTTCCTCATCGTCCAAAACACTACCTGTAAAACATCATCATAATATCATGAGCATTGTATGGTACTAATATAACGTTACTACCAGTAGTACCTTGGTTCAGGTTGAAGAAGACGTCTTTGCGGCGTCCGTGTGTAGATCTATCCCTTAATTGAATGCCAATTGCTCCTACTTCGACGAGCATCTTCGAAGCGTCATCGGAAATTCCTCCATTCTTTGTGTTGCATCACAAAACCACAGACCTGAATGATTCCTGGCGTTGCCTCGATTGTTCTACTACTGTTTGCAACTCCCTCCATCCTTTTTTCGAAAAGAATCGACTTTGACAACACCATGAGTAGTGCCGTAGCTAAGGCGGTTACCGTCAAGATCGTCAGCGATGTTGTGTGACCATTTTGTTACATTGGCTTGCGCCACTTGCAACTTGCAAGCCAATCGTCGGGCGTCAAGGTGAACCTTGAATGGATGCCCTTCCTTCTTAATCCAAATATCAGCGATGAAGGTGAAGACCTCGCTGAGCATTTGATCAAGAAGTATGGTCCTTCGGCTGCGGACAGTATTACTGATCCCAACAGCCGTTTGAAGGTTATGGGACGGAAGGTGGGAATTGAGTTTAGTACCAGCCGTCGTATGCTCAACACCAAGCGTGCTCATTCTCTCGTAGAGCTTCTCAAGAACAAAGGTGAAAATGACAAGGCCAATGAGTTTATGACAGATCTCTACAAGGCCTACTTTGAAGATTCCAAAAACATCAACGATGAAACTTTGTTGAAGGAAATGGTGAAGAAGTATGATGTGGATGAAACCGAAGCCGCTTTTGCCATGGGAGAAAATAATCTGACCGCCATCGCAAAGGAAGACCGAAGGATCAAGAGTATGTATGGTGTCAGCGGTGTCCCCTTTTTCATGATTCACCCCAACGACGGAGGAAGACCAGTGGCCTTCTCAGGAGCCTACCCTCCAGAGATCATTGCAGAACAGCTCGAGGCTGCGCTCTAGAAATGCATGATTTCAGCAAAAATACTATCAAATTCACAAGAGAAGGAAACGATTATCCATTTGTATCACGAGCCCAAGCTGCGAATGACTGGGATTGAACATCTAGAAGATTCAAGTCCCATGAAAAGTCAGTTTTGACTACCTATCCGCTGATACCTTTGGTACCGCGTCTACTTTAATTGTCGAACCGATAGTAGTGCTGATTGTTGTTTACAACTTTTGCCTGTTGCTGCGTGTGCATTTTTTATACCTTTGTTAGTATTGTTGCCCGAGCGCGATTGACTGTCATACCACAATTCGCATCTTCCACGACTGGAACATCTTTCCTCATGATTCACCTTTAGGAAAAATACGTCGGCAGCACTCACACTGACACCACCGATGCGCTACAACCACGTCGATGTTCATGGCGGAACCCTCGTCATAACCAGTGCAACACAAGCCGCCGTATTTCATCCACTATTTCACAATCGGTGCAAACGTTTGATTGACACAAAGTCTCTCTAAAGTCAACATGATTCCATCCGCTGGTGCGGCTGCCACAAAGGCGGTCACTGTCAAAATTGTGAGCGATATTGCGTGCCCCTTTTGTTACATTGGTTTGCGTCATCTCGAACTGGCGAGTCAAGCATCGGGTGTCAAGGTCGATTTGGAATGGCTTCCATTCCTTCTCAACCCAACTATGAGGGACGAGGGCGAGGATATGTGTGAGTATTACTCACGCAAATACGGACCAAATGCCAAGGACAGTTTCCTCGATCCAAACAGCCGACTGCATATCATGGGTCGCAAAGTTGGAATTGAATTCAGCGACAAGCGAAGGGCAGTGAATACAAGAAGAGCTCATGCGTTGGTTGAGCTTGTCAAAACACAAGAAGGAAAGGAAGCTGCCAACAAACTCATGATTGAGTTGTACAAGAGCTATTTCGAGGATGGTGCCGACATCAACGATGAATCGCTCCTCATTCAAATGGTGAAGCAGTTTGGTATCAATGAGTCAGAGGCTAAATCAGCCATGGCCAATGATAAGCTTCTGGATGTTGTCCGACAGTACCGTGAAAATCAGAGTGCCTTTGCCGTATCCAGTGTCCCCTTTTTCATTGTCCAGCCGAACGACGACAGCAGCTCGATCACATTCTCAGGTGCCTATCCTCCTGAAATCATTGCAGAACAACTGAATGAAGCTGCACACTAAACTCTGAGCTTATATTAGCCATGATACCACAACAACAAAACCTACATGAGGACCAACTGAGCAACCTTCTTTCATGAGAACCATCCATGCAAATCCATGCAATACATCATCTGAATTCACTTCACTAAACCAATAGCCTAATATGAGTAATCTTCTATTGAAAAACAGAGTACTAGTAGATCAAAAGGAATTAATATCCTGGTAAGGCCAAAAGAAAAGTATACTCGTAGTGGGGATCGAACCCACGACCTTGGGTTTATTAGACCCACGCTCTAACCAGCTGAGCTATACAAGCGATTGTTGTTGCCATTGTCATTGTTGGTGAGGCAACGCGGCGGGGGAGAAGAAAAAGAAAAGTATACTCGTAGTGGGGATCGAACCCACGACCTTGGGTTTATTAGACCCACGCTCTAACCAGCTGAGCTATACAAGCTGTTGTTGTTGCCATTGTCGGTGTTGATGAGGCAACAACGCGGCGGGGGAGGAGAAAAAGAAAAGTATACTCGTAGTGGGGATCGAACCCACGACCTTGGGTTTATTAGACCCACGCTCTAACCAGCTGAGCTATACAAGCGATTGTTGTTGCCATTGTCATTGTTGGTGAGGCAACGCGGCGGGGGAGAAGAAAAAGAAAAGTATACTCGTAGTGGGGATCGAACCCACGACCTTGGGTTTATTAGACCCACGCTCTAACCAGCTGAGCTATACAAGCGATTGTTGTTGCCATTGTCGGTGTTGATGAGGCAACAACGCGGCGGGGGAGAAGAAAAAGAAAAGTATACTCGTAGTGGGGATCGAACCCACGACCTTGGGTTTATTAGACCCACGCTCTAACCAGCTGAGCTATACAAGCTTGCCGGCTCGCACAATTTTATGGTTCACAAAGATGTGCAAAGGAAACCTACATTTTCCAAGTTTTTGTGCTTTTCTCTTGACTCTCTGGTTAGTTTGGACTTGTGAGTGTGAACTAGAGTGGTTGACTAAGTTATGGCAATGATAAGTTGAAGCGTTCTGAGAACGTTTCTTGTCCTAGGCTTCGTTTTTGCACTTGAACGTGTTTCCGTCCGGAATCACCCGACAAATCCCGTTCTGCTCCCGCTTCCGATGAACGTTCTCTTCTTGTTGCTCCAGAATAAGAAGATACAAATTCCCAACTTGGAGTTACAGAGTTATTTTTTGTTCATTGAAGCACAACGTTGTAACTGTGCAGACTCTGCTGCTGACAGTCTTCCACATGCATGATGTACCACCACTCAGTACACCTAAGTAGCACGTATGTTTCCTTTTACATTTCGAAGTCGGAAGAGATCTGCTTGTACTGTTGTCGAATAGGTTTGGCAGATTCACTGGCAGCATACCAATCGACCAATGCATCCGGTGCCCGCAAGAGTCCTGTGGACTTGCAGTGGAAGTACACATGTCCAAACACGATTCCCAAGATATCCATAATGGGTGGAGCCCCCTCGAGTAGATACGTCTGGATTTTGGATGGAGGATTGTGGAGATGGACAAAGAAAACGGTTAGAGTCGTCGTATATAAAAAGTAAGGTAGGTACAACAAAGCCAAAAGTACGTACCTGCGCTACAAAGAACCAAGGCAAGAGTTCAGCTCTCGCGGTAAACAACTCGAACATGTCCACGTCCATTCCTTCATGGTGTCGACTCCACACATAGACAAGATAGGTCGAAAGATTGTGGCCCAACAATTGTGCATTGAGACCCAAAAAGGAATATCCCATAACCATACTGATCATACCAAATCCAATCATGATCCAAAAGTCGTAGGGCCGATGATGGTGCAATCGCTCCAGGGTACTCATGTAGGTCCAAATAAACCGACAGGTGAGTGCGTATCCAATGCCAAAGGGCCCAAAATGCACAAAGGTGGTAAAGATACGCCAGAATTGTCCTCGGGTCAATATTTTTCTCCAATCCAACAAGAGCCAAGACGGAAACACATTGTTGTTAAAGAGAAAGCCATAGGCAGTCGCCAGCGCCGATGCAGTAATGTAGGCTTTGGTGAGAGGTGGAGTTTTGTGATAGGCTTGAAGGAATCGATCCATAGGATCAGCTTCTCGAAAGGCAGTGTCATCGTCCAAATCCATTTCCAAAACACCCATGTCATCTTCCTCCTCGTCCAAGTCGAATAGTACCTCTTCTTCTTCCTCCTCCGATTCCTCTTCCTCGGACGAAGAACTGGCTCCACCTCGAGCTGTAAGTACTGATTGCAAAGGGGAAATATCACAATTCTGCTGTTGTTGTTGTAGATTCCAACTTGCTTTTCTACCCATCCTACCAACGACAGGAGTACTCGTACGTTGTGTCCAAGGGACATTGGGTGGAGAGAGACCTTGCACCTCAACACCAACAAAGACGAACAGGCACGTAGCCAACAACCAAAAATGTCTACCACCACAGGGATTCATGATAACAACTCCACAGTGATATGATGTATATACCGGTAGTGTAGTTTATACAGTACAGAGTAGAAAAGGGAAACGTTTCCCTCTCTAGGTTGACACAACTACTCGTACTTTTTGTTGCCTCGTTGTTGATGAACAAAATTTTAATGAGTGGTTTTGTGCCATTGGTTCCAGTACCAAAGGGCCACGTGGAAGGAGAATTATAGATGGTTGGAAGCAATGACAGACGCTGCACTAGTTAGGCCACGATACTATGATGACCCATATCCTTCAACTATGCAACAAAGTACTACTATTAGTATTTGCAATTACATGGAATTGCAAGAACTATTCTTCTTGGATGTTGCTGTAGTACTCGTGTTGCCAGCATCACCCGTCGGGGTACCACTCACTCGTTCGGATTCCGGAACAGCATCCACGAATTCTTGATACGTACAGCTGTATTTGGACGATTGAAATCGTGTACACTGAATTGACGACAAGAGAGCCGATGTGACACGTCCCTTGTAACCTGATTTTTTGATCAAACTATCCAAAGTTTCTGGAATGGTCCAACCTTGTTCCGAAGCGACTTGAGGCAAATAGGTTGCCGAATATCCACGGCCGTCATCCAAACCCGTGAATTGAATCCAAATACCATGCACTCCGACTTCCCAATCAAAGGCGTCCTTGCAATTCTCATAGTGAATTAATAAACTGACGGACACTTTCAAGGTTTCCAATTCTTGGAGTGTAATGGGTCGAAATCGACGATCTTGCAAGGCAGCAATCAACGTGTATTCTCCCAAGGCTTTCCCAAACGACTTGGGGGTGAGTGTTCCAATACAACCACGCAATCGATAACCAGAATACCGTGCATCCAACACATCCCATGTGACAAAGAGTGGGATTTGTACCTTGGCTTGTGCTGTCATCCACGTAGGATTTGATGGGGCCGGAAGGCGATGCAAGGCTCGTTCCAGGACTTGGAAACAATAGAGACACATTGGGAGGTTGGCCTGCATCTCGTTCGGATCTACAGACATCTTTCCGTCAAAGTATATTATAATCTAATGTCAATTGGTTTGAGTAGGTAGTGAGAGTATTGAAGTATTGCAGTATTGCAATAGGTGGGTTCCCCAAATGTATGTTAATGCGATCTGTTGTTCCTCGTCTGACATCCGCTGTCCCGCCAAATTCTCATTTTCAAGGCCAAGCTCAAGCTCAAGTACCTGGGAGTGGGAAAATTCTAAAAGATGGGTCATTCCATTTTCGAGGTCTTTCATTTTGCCATAATAGTTTCGTCTTTCTCACACAACCACGACAAACCTATCGACAAATTCAATATCGGCGTCATCACAAAATCTTGGTACGAACACTGTACTACTGTACCACCCTTCTTTGGCTGCCAAGAGCTACCAGTAGCAACCATACTAGAAGCAACGATACCATCATCATGGCACCTATTCACCAAACTGTCGATGATGATGATGATGAGGATGAGGACGAACAATATTCGTCTGAAGAAGAGTCTACAGGTCATGAAAATGAAGACGACGAAGAGGATACTGATGAGGACTTTGAGGAGGACCATGGTGTAGTTGTGGAAGATGTGGTGAGCGAGTCTGATGAGGAGGACGAGGAAGACGAAGACGACGATGAGGAGGAGGAGGAAGAAGAGGATGGTGTCGTCAGTGAAGAATTTCATGACGAACCTACCCACCAGGACGATCATGGCATCGACGATGACGACGAAGATGAGGAGGACCCTGGTATATTTGTGGAAGATGTTAGCGAGTCTGACGAGGACGAAAATGTGGAAGACGATGATGAGGAAGAAGAAGAGGGTGGTGTCAGTGAAGAATTTCATGACGAACCTATTGTCCCCTATCATGACGATGATGGAATTCTCGTAGAATCCGGAAAATTGGAACAGAACGAAGAGGACGAAGAAGCAGAAGGTGAAGATGGAGAGGAGGACGAAGAAGAAAGTGAAGAGGAAAGTGACGAAGACGAAGAGGACGAAGATTCGGAGGAAGACGATGAACAAAAGGCTCTGTTTGATGATGAAGGCGAGGACGAGTCTAAAGACGAGGAGGAGGAGGCAGCCAAACGTCGACAAACGCTCTTGATCCTGGCCTGTTGTTGCTGCTGTCTTGCTATTATTGCTATTGTTCTTATCATTCTTTTGGTCACTGGTGGAAAGAAGGATCCCAAAGCGACATTGGCGCCAACTGCCTCTCCATCCCTCCTTCCCTCCATTACACCCACCATCACACCCACAGGCTCACCTACAGCCACTCCCGGAATCCCGGCTGTTTCGGATACCTACCTACGATCGGGGGAATTTGCCGACACTGAGTTTGGTACCTCCGAGTCCATTCAGATCTTGGGTGGCGATGACGAAGGACACCAAGCCATTGTTTTGTTGCTCTTCAATATTTCCACTATTGTTGCGGAAGTCGACAATGTCTTTGACCAAACCATCTTTTATTTGCGATTATCCCATGTGGAAAGTGTCAATGATGAGATTTCGGACATCTCTGTTCTCCGACTTCCTTACACTGATGAGTTGGCAGTGGAGAGCCTAACTTGGAACACGTTCACTGCCCCTACCGAAGGCGTCATTACGGGTACTACGTTCAACATTGAAGGAGATTCGCAAGTGATGAATGTGGATATTACCAATCTCTTGTCTACTACTGGCCGACGTTTGCGAGGATACACAGCGGAGGAGGTCGGAGATGTGAATATGTTGTTCCTTCAGTTGCAAGCCACCGACAACACGGATTTGTTTGGAGAGCTCTTTCGCAGCCGTGAATACTTGGACGGCGCCAACGCGCCACAAATCGTCACGTTTGTACCAGGCGCCGCCACGTCGGGCCCCGCCGCTTCGAGACCTACCAGCATGCCCAGCATGAGCCATCAACCTACCGCCACCCCTACACAATCATGGAGTCCTACCATTTCTCCCCAACCTTCTCTTTCCATGGCACCCTCTGTTGCACCTTCCGTGACGTTCCAACCCTCCGAGTCACCCACCGACCGTATCACTTGTGATGACGAACCCGCTCCTTGTGGTGCCAATGCCTATTGCGTTGAAACCATCGGAACGGATGTAGTCTATTGCGAATGTGAGGATTTCACCCGCGTTGCCTTTGGAGAGGCTTGTACCGACAAACAATCCATCCCAACACATTCACCAGGCCCTACCATTACTCCTCAACCTTCCGTTTCCCCAGCCCCGTCTGCTGCGCCTTCTGTGAGTCCCCAACCCTCCAACTCCATGGCCCCTTCTGTTGCGCCTTCGGTGAGCTTCCAACCTACCCATTCCCCGGCCCCATCTGTTGCACCTTCCGTGACTGCCCAACCTTCCGTGTCACCCACCGACCGCATCACTTGCAATGACGATCCTGCTCCTTGTGGTGCCAACGCCAATTGTATTGAAACCGCGGGTTCGGACGTAGTCTACTGCGAATGTGGTGATTTGACCCGCGTGGCCTTTGGCGAAGACTGTACCGACGAACAAAGTGGAACGGGCCCACAACCTACTGCCAGTCCAACACATTCACCGGGCCCTACCATTACTCCCCAACCTTCCGTTTCCCCGGCCCCGTCTTTTGCGCCTACTGTCAGTCCCCAACCCTCCGTTTCCCCGGCCCCTTCTGCTGCTCCTTCTGTGAGTTTCCAACCTTCCCTTTCTATGGCACCCTCTGTATCACCTTCTGTGAGTATCCAACCCTCCGAGACACCCACCGACCGCATCACTTGCGACGACGAACCTCCTCCTTGTGGTGCCAACGCCTTTTGTGTCGAAACCATCGGAACGGATGTTGTTTATTGCGAATGTGGCGATTTCACCCGCGTCGACTTTGGAGAGGCCTGTACGGATGAACACAGTGGAGCAACTCTTTGTGTTGCCGGAACATGCACCGGAGAAGGAGCCCAATGCGAGGAACTCTTTGGTTCGTCGGGTGTAGCGACAGGTATTGAATGTGTCTGTGAGGATGAAACTGTGGTGGAAAACGACGAAGCTTGTAACGTTACGAATGCTACAAGATGGTAATAAGAGGAGGCAACATGCAACAAACCTCCTGCATCAATTGGGAAATACAATGGGGAAAATAAATGTTATTCTAGAGATTGTAGTAGATTTTGTAGCACCACGTTGTCGTCCATCGTTCATCGTCCATCGTCCATGGTGCTTTGGTGGGAAGCTTGGATGATTTGTTCCCGCTTCTTCCACTTTTGAGAGACCCGGAAATATAAGGTACTGGACTTAGCGGCAGTCACATGCATCGACATGGGCCATGTTCTGCTGACGTCATGCAAATTCCGCGGAGTCTCCATGTCTTCGACTTTTTGCCGGCTCTATTATTGTCTGTGTTTTGTGTTGTTGTTTGTTGTGGTGGGTTCATTGCTTCAAACGTGAAAACAAACAACGCCAACGTGGAAGTTACCATCATCCTGATTCAACCAGAAGAAAGAGCACATTATAATTATCTCTCAAATCGCTTTATTTCGTGAAGGTTTGAGTGAGTCTGAGCACAACTGCAAAGCCGAATCCATTCCACCCAGGTACTGAACAAGTAGCGGCAACACAGGATCTACGAAATTCCTCAACCAACGAAATAGACCGTTGAATAACAACAACAACAACGACAAACTTAAAATGAACAAATTAGATCCCCAAGAAGAAGAAGACAACACAGATGTGCGACCTCGTGACACAAAAAACGAATCGCCAGAAGGGATTTCCACAAAGGACCAAGGCGGGACTGACGAGAGGAAGAAAAATCATGCTGCTGGCAGCAACACAACGACGCGTACCACAACAACGACTGCCAGCACTACAGGTACTGCAGCTGCTACTACGAGTACTGCTGCACCCATGAGTGAAGACTCGGTGAGCATTGGCGTTTCCACTACTACGAGTAGTCGGCGAGATCCTGATGGAGCCTTGGCGCACCAAACAGTGCCAACTTCGCTTTTGGTCACAAACGACGATGGCGATGACCTCACCGCGGATGATGATTTATTAGACGAATCTGCCTTGGGTCTTCCACTCGATTCTTCTTCTCCTCCTGTTGCACCTAGGGAGATTCAAATATCCAAAGATCAACAAGAAGGCAACATTGATGACTGTTTAGCACCTTCTCCTGTTTTGTCACCCATTCACAAGAGCACAATCAACGATAGTGGAAACAACAACAACAGCAGCAGCAACAACAACAACAATGGGCCTGTCGATCCTACACCCATGCGTACACCTTCTCGGCTTACTCAACGAAAACCCTCTTCTCATGAATTGGATAATTCCTGGAGACCTCGTGTGGAGGACTCACCTCATCAGGATCACAATGGTGTACAGGAAAGTGACATGTCAGTCTTTTCTCTGCATTCTTCTTATGACCGTTCCAATCTCCCTCCTCTGCCGCCTCCAGCGAATCTTCTTCAGAATTCTCCTGGCTTACATCCTATTGCTTTCAACATGCCCACCAGCGCCTCGCACATGGCATCGTCCATGCAAGCACAACAGCATCATGCCATCACACATGCCAATGGGTATCCTGCCTTTCGACCACAACAGCATTATTACCCAGCGCCTCCTTCCTCCATGCCTCCGCCCCCACCAAGAGTTATCATGGCTTCGCAAACACATCAGCATCATGATTCCAAGAGAACTATTCATTTGAGACTTCAAGAAGCGCCTGGTTCATCCTCCGACTCGGGTCCGAGCCACCGCCGACGACCTAGTTTTCTCTCCTTTCGAAGAACTCCCATGCATGTACCGCCATCTCCCGTGGCAGAGGAACCCAACCACAAGCCATTGGATAGAGGTAGTCTTACCGTTTCTTGGTATGAGGGGACCACCACACAAGAGTTGGTGGAGCATGTACGAAGTGCCGTGGTGCGAAAATTGGGTTTGGATGGGACAACCACCAAGTTGGGGGAAATTTTGCTTT
Organism: Nitzschia putrida; assembly: GCA_016586335.1. Taxonomy (NCBI): domain Eukaryota; phylum Bacillariophyta; class Bacillariophyceae; order Bacillariales; family Bacillariaceae; genus Nitzschia; species Nitzschia putrida. Next base: position 111,232 of record BLYE01000024.1, on the reverse strand, counting down.
TGGATCCGTCGTCTACTCCACCTGAAGGTAGGTCCTGTCGTCATTGCTTTTGTCGCGGTTAATATTTTATCTATCTACTTTATTTCTCAACCTTCTCTTCATTTTTCGTTGCAGAAACTGTCCTGAGTCCATACATTCCGAGTGGGTCCGATCTTGTTCTTCGCTTCACAACTCGAGACGCTGGTGGCGATGTCACTCCACCCTATGCATCTCGGAGCTTTGACCAAGGACCACCCTTGTCTCCGTCGGCGGCTCCTAGTCCACGTGGCTCGTCTTTAGATTTACAAGGACTGGGTTTGAATGCCAACCAGTTGGCTTTGTTGGGACACCGCCTCAAGGGGGTTCAGGTAACAGCTACTCCAGCCCCCAAGAGCAGTGACTTCAAAACACCTTCGAAGCGCTCACCCAAGTCCGAATCCCGCAAACCCAAGATAGAGTCTAAAGAATCCAAAAAGGAAGAGGAAGGAGAATCCAGCAACTCATCGGTCTTTGAAGTCCAATCACTCCATCCTGAAGATCCTGTTCAGAAGAGTCTACGTAATATTGAACTTTTGCTCATGGATCGTCCTAAGCCGCGCATGCCAAGACAAGACAAACGACAAGTCATTACCACATTGGCCAACTATTTCGTTCTCTTTCTTTCCATGGTGGCTATTTCTGCCGAAATTCAAGCTCGTGTTCCAGAATGGAGCGGTGCCATTGAGCAACAGTTCAACAATGTCAAAAACTGTTCCAAAGATCAAGACGCGTTGTTTGAATGTGTATCCAATGGAGACATGGCCGGCTTGGTCGCCTCGGTCGTCTTGTGGTTGTCTCGTTCGGCAGCCACCAAACGCATCTTTTTGTTTGGCTTTGACTCGCCTCGCAAATTGTGGACGGCTGTCTACGAAAGTCTCGTCACGGCCGTATGTTGGGGATTCTCGTACATGTTCATCCGGCGTGGCCTCAACCCCGATACCAATCGCAACTTTTTGCAAAAGTATTGGAAGGATGCTGTGTATGGAAGTTTGGCAGGCTTTAATGCAGCCTTTCTCAAGCATGTATTGAAGAATTTGATCCCACAAGAAGCCATTGAAGATGCGCTACAAGAGCCCAAGCTGAAGATTCTCTCGTGGCTGCCGAGTTTTGCCTAGAAGATTGTAGCTAGGAATTGCTACTAGATATATAGTATATTATGTTGTATCACTTGTATACTTTGTCATGTTGTATAATATTATGTATGATGTATTGGCTATTGTTATCATGACTATAATCCTCTAAGAGATGGATGCTGGTTGCTTGTTTGGATGCTGATGATCTTGGGATCCAACAAACAAACCCTAGAATGATCGATCGTGTTGTGTCTCCACCGCTGGACAGAGTGGTGGTGTTATTCGGTGGCATCGCGAGACGACCGTCCTCGACGAAAGAGCCGTCCCCAAGGAGATCGACGACTGGGGCTAGCACTGGCATTGGAACTGGCACTGGGACTTTCCTGAGGAGCCGATGCACGGCGGCTGCGTCGACGTGTGCTCGAGACACCCGCACTGGCACCGTTGTTGTTGTTGTTGTTATGGGAAAGGTCGGAAAGGTTGCTGGGATTGAACAATTCTACCATGGCTTCCTGGGCTTCGCGGCGACGTGCTCTGGCCTCTGCAAGAGAAGTAGTAGAAGACATTGCCAAATGTTGGGGTGGTGGCATTCGTGGAGATCCATTGGGGTCCACCGTAGCAGGTGTTGCGGAATAGAGCTCAGAGAAGAGATCAATATCGTCGTCATCGAACGTGTTGCTACGGGAAGCGACAGGACTAGCATTGTTGTTGCCGCCACCACTGGCTCCTCGACCATTGCGTAGAATGGAGGCGGTTGCACCGGAACGTCGCGTGGCACTTCGGCTGGAAAAAATGCCTCCACCACTGCTGGGCGAGCCCAAGGCGGTCAACCCCACGCCGCCGCCGGGACTTCCCCCAGGAGATGTGACAACGGCATGGATATGAATGTCGATCCCACCAGATCCACCTCCAGTTGCGCCGGCACCCCGTAAGAGCTGTCCTAGGCCTCCAATGCTACTGCTGTCATCATCTCCATCTGACATGCCCAAGCCACCCAAACTGGCGGCAGCGAGATAGGCACCTAGCAAATTGGTGACATCATCATGGGAGCTTCTGGATCGGGGTCCCGATCGGACTTCCCCTCGGGTAGTATTGACCAATCCCGACACGTAATCAATATGATCTGGGTCTACGGTCGTAGCATCTGCGGTCTCTGATACCATCATCTCATCTGGGTTCCTAGAAAAGCCGGACCAGAGTCTCTCTGAAGGAGTAGGCAAGGTACTGGAAGCCTCTGGTTCTGTCTCGTCGTCGTCCATGGAGGCCGCCAAAGAAGCAATGTGGGGAGCAGCATCGGTCAAGGTTCTTCCCAATCGATCCAGCAAAGTGGCCAAATTGTGCATTTCTTGGCGGTTGTAGCGGGGAGCACGAGGCTGAGCCGCAGAAGTAGACGTTGGAGTGACGGGATTGGTTACAGTCTCATCAGCCAGATCAGGGAGATCGCCGTCCACGACAATATCCTCATCCTCATCGTACATTACGTCGTTTGGAGCAACGACAACATTGGTGTGTTCCTCCTCCTCGGGTTCCTCTTGGTCTGGTTGCGATTCAGTGGTTGCAGAAACATTGGGTCGCCACATCCATGGAAGATCGGCATCGGCAGGAGGAGTTGTGGTGGTGGTTGGGACTGTAGCACCAGTAACACCAGCATTCGTATTCGCATTCACATTCACAGCTACCTCCTCTTCTTGTCCTGAACGAGTACGTCGAACGACACGCTGCAATTGCTCATGGACCCTTTCTACGGCGACGGCCAATTCGGGTAACAAGGATTGACGGTCCTGAACATCGGCGTCCTCTTCTTCCTCATAAAGTTGAACAATGTTGGTACGGGGCGTTTCATGAAAGACCGAGCGGGGAGTGGGCAAAGCCGTCGAAGTCTGTGAGGGCAAGGAGAGGTGTTGTTGTGAGTGGACATGTTACAACAACAAGAATAACAACAACAAATAACAGCAACAATGCAAGAAAGCAAAAAGGGAAACGTACCGATGCGGCATGGCGGGTGCGCGTACGAAAGGGACGAATACGCTCGGAATCACTCCGAATCCATTCATCCCAACGATGCGGCCAACCATTGTAGTGGACCAACAAGAGTTGGACGCCATCATTGTTGGAACGTGGACGGTATCCCGCCAATTCTCCGCCCAAATCGGCTTCATCAAAGGAATCGAGAGTGGGTTCGAGCAAAAGACGACGACGACCTTCTAGATCGTTGGCACTGACGGCAGGGTCTTCGGCGAGAATGGGAGGCCGGCAGCGAGGACGGGGCGTGGATTCGAGTTGTGCCGGCAAAATCTCGTGTGGATGGACAATCTCAACAACAGTCGCTTCCAACCACTGATTGACAGTATCTCTACAGTCAATCCATTGTCCACGATACCATTGTCGGTTGGCCTGAATGGGCGTAGCCACCGCATCGGCAGAAGGCTGATTCAAATGAGGCAATAGCGTATGCAACGTCATGAGACCTTGTCGGACCGGTTCCAAGGAGCCTGGGTCCGGAAGCTGCCAATCTTCGGCCGTCATGCGGTAGGGAGGCCGACGAGGTTGTGGACGCAAGGGACGCACTGCTCGGGGCATCCGACGAGGCCGCGTCGTCGTAGTAGTACTCGTACCCCGGTCCGAGTCTTCATCGGCCAAGGCAGACAATCCCAAAAAGGCAGCCAACCAGTTGCCACTTCCTGACGAAGAAGACGTGGGACCAAACAAGGGATTGGAGGAAGACTCGTCCTCTTCCGAGGTGGTGCCAATGTCAGGGTTGGCAGCGGTAGCAGTAGCGGTAGCAGTAACAGACCCCACCCCCCTAGAGGAAGTAGAACCATTGGCAGTACCACTACCATTGGAATCCCTTTTCTTGACCAAATGAATGGTTTGTCCATTGGAGAGACCTACAATATCCTTGAGTTTATCTTGATCATGACTGATCAATCGGCCTCTGTAAATGAGGCGTTGCTGACTAGCCTTGAGTCCAGTAGTGGCTTCAATTTGTTCTTGCAGAGACTCTAATGTGTCTTCCGGAGACACTTGTACGGTGAACTGACGTTCGGGGGATTCCGTCAGGTTGCTGTTGGGTTCAAAGCCTCCGCCGACAGCTTTGACGCTGATTTGCCAAGCTTCTAGACTTTTGGGAGGTCTTGCAGTAGTATCGTTGGCTGCAGACGTGGCGCCACTGCTGCTGCTACTACTACTCGAGTTCATTTGCTTCTATGAACGATTGTTGTTGCTGTTGTTGCTGTTGTTGCTGTTGTTGCAGTTGTTGTCACTGGGAAAATTGCACTCCTCTTCTGTACAGTAGTAGTGGTAGTAGTAGTTGTGGTTGTTGCACTGTAGTTGCACTGTAGTTGCACTGTACTCGTGGTTGTGTGGTGTGTTGTTTTTTTTTACTACAACAATGACACGAACCAAAACAACAGTTTGGTGGGTTCGAATGTCTCCTTCTGTCTTGCTTGAAACACAAATTTCAACTGGGTGTCTTTTTGTTTCCTCCTTGAGAAGAACACTCTGCTGGAATCCGTCGTCTCTCTTCGCTTCGAGCTACGAGGAGGTACACCACCGTAGCTCTCTCGTATCTTGCGAACGTACAGTACGAGTACCACCGTGTCGTACGTCCTGCTACGCTGTGCATAATCGTCGATGTCCATAAACGTCGACAGATTTCACGTAGAATCCTACAGCGACGGTGTACTGGCGGCACAAGAGCTCCTTCCACTTTTGTGCGGTCGATCGCGGAATGCTAGGTCGCAACGACAATTTCTCGTACTTTACTTTCCGGGGCTAGACTATGAGTGAAAACGTTGATTCGAATAAAAATTTTCACGAGCATCTTCATTTGAATACAATCCAGCGAAGTATGCAAAATGTTTGTAATTGGAAAGTTTACAAGTTGATTTTTTGTCTAAGGAAAGATGATTCCTTCATGCCTACATACCTTGGTACAAAACTGTGCGTAGAAATCCCGTAGGTGACCCCTTGGCCCCTGTCTAGAATGCTTATAACTCTTTAATACAAAGGATCTACAGTACCCCCGCTCATTCACCTACTCTTTGCATACCATAGTATAGTTCTACCTTTCAACTTGTATGGAAATGGGTTAGATTGTTGCATTTCACTTCAAAGTTGTAAAAATGGTCAAATCTGTCGAAGCTATTGGACGTAGAATGTGTAGAAATTGTACCACAGGAAAATCTGTCGACGTTTATGCACAGCGTAGCCTGTCGTGCACGCACCGAATTTCGGGTGTTGCTTCGGTTTCTTCTTACGACTTCTACGACATGGCTCGGACATGTCACGTAGGGAAGGAATGGAACAGTCCAATGAGTCGTCTTTGGATGCTTTGGGTTTGATTCCATCCAGTCCGTTTTGGACTCAGTCATTCATTCATATTCACAAAACAACAGGTGGTGATGATGGTGGTGTCATTCCAATTTCTGATTTTTTTTGCTTGACAGCGTCACGGAATTCTAGAATGCAATTGCGAATTGCGAACGTTATGAATTTGAGGCGCGTCTTCTATCGTCGTTGCACTTGCCATCCATAACAATACTAGGATGGGGGGTGTCAGTACCAAAATAGACAAAAAAGCTCCTCTTGACCACCGGCGGATGATGGTCCTCCGCCGTTCATCATCATCATCATCATGATAGTTCTTCATCATCCTCCTCCTCCTTGTCTTCTGAAACGGTACTTGTATTCGCCAATACCAGGTACCGTAAGATGTCATGGACAATCTGGGATTGTTAACAATAACTACCGGTAAAAGAATGCCAATACAACAGAGAGGCTCAACCGCCGACAAAGAGAAGGAGGGCGACCATGTCAACAAACAAGGTGGAGTGGCCAACGAACAACGAACAACGAACCACATCAAGAAAACGGCCTCTTTTTTGGGTTCTTTTACGAGCAACGAGCACCCAACCATGACATGGGATGAGGATGTAGCTTTTCCTTTACTTTAGATTGGGGTAGCTCCACTATGCTGTTGTTAGAATACTTCTACTATTACTAGTATATTAGTACAGTTTCAGTTCCAATTCTGTTCCATCTTACTCTTTGCTGCCACCCTCCGGCATGCCCGAAGAATGGTGGTGCAAAATCTTCCATTCTCCAGATTCTGGATCTGGAACATACAGGAAAGTGTATCGGGCTTGGACTTTCTTGCCGTCGCCAAGAGCGAATTCGTACAATCCGACGTCTTGGCACCAGTCCTTGCCGATGGAAACATGCGATTGGAGAATGCTTCCCACGGGCTTGAGTTTCAAAAAGTGGGTAAAGTAGTCTTCAATGCCGGCCGCGTCAGTGCGGGGAACATCCGAGACGGTGGGGAGGAGGACAGCTCCAGGTGCATAACAGGCAGCCACTTGAGCGGGGTCCAAACTTTGGAGGGCCTTGTTCCATTTGGAAAACAAGGCCCGGACCTTGTCTTCGTCACTGAGAGGAGGAATCTTGGGCTCTGGGAAAGCGGACGAGTGATGATGAAGAATCTTCCACTCATTGCCTTCCTTGACATAGATGAAAGTATAACGAGCTTGGACCTTGGAACCATCCTTTCCCAGCGTGAACTCGTAATGACCCGAGTCTTCGGCCCAGGTTCCGTCGGCACCTACACTCACATGCGATTCCAAAATTCGACCCGAGGGACGGAGCTTGAGGAAGTGATCGAAATAATCTTGAATTCCTGCAGTGTCAGAGCGAAGGACGTTGGACACTGTGGGAAGAAGAACAGCGTTCTTGGCGTAACACTTGGCAACTTTAGAAGAGTCCAAAGAGGCTAATCGTAGAACAAAACAACGACGAAACAAACAGGTTAGACAAGTGGACAAGAAGATAGAATCAGAAGAATAGACCTGTAAACAAACAACAGTCCAACATACCGAGTGCACCGTTCCAAACGTTGAACAAATCGCGAATCTCATCCTTGGTAGCCAGCTTGGTTGGTTTGGGAACAACCTGTTCGGGCATCATGGAAGAGTGATGATGCGAAATTTTCCATTGTCCCTTTTCGTAGACATACAAAAAGGTATAACGTGCCTTTGTTTTGCTTCCATCTACTCCCATGGTAAATTCATAGATTCCAGCATCTCGAGCCCATCCATTGCCAATCGAAATGTGGCCTTCTACAATCTTTCCTTGAGGTTTCAACTTGAGGAAGTGATCGAAATAGTCTTGAATAGTGGCAAAATCGGTCCTTGGTTTATCACTGACGGTAGGCAGTAACAGAGGATTCTTGGAGTACAAACTAGCCACTTGGCTACTGTCCTCGGTGGACAAGGCGTCATTCCAAAGATAAAAAAGAGCTCGAACTTGACCTTCCGAGATTTTCGAAGGTGGAGTCATGGCGGAAACCGCCGAGCTGGGAAGTCCCTGTGGGCTGTTGGTAGGGACATACACATCATCTTGATAGAAAATGCCTTGTAACACAGTGGCAGTGGGTCCAGAAGCTCGTGGCATGGGGAAAGCTGGAATGAAACTCTGGCATGGAATTGTGATGGAGGCCAAGACGGCCACCGTAGCACTCGTACCAAGGCTGCTAAACTTCATCTGATTAAGTTGCAGAAGTTGTCAGTGGTTTGGTGGCGGTGAAAGAAGTTGAGGCCTTCAACCAGAAGTCGAGGCCGTAATGGGAACTCACCTGACACAGTTTCCGGAGGCACCAACAGATCAATCTGAATCAATGTCGTTTTAATGCCGTGAGGATCCAAAGCCCAAGTAAATCTTTGCAGAACGGAGGTACCGTTCCTGGAAGCTCCGTCACGCTAACCCGTGCCGCTAACCAGCCACTCCGACTCTCGACTCACACAAGACCCCAAACAACTGCTGGTCTAGCACGTATAACCACAACAAGGAGAAAAAGGAGAACTGCGCCAATAAGATACCGTACATGGAGCCCCGGTACTAAAGGTACGTATCTTGTTTAAGATGCAACGAGTAAAGTTTCCTATTGTACAGAACACGATCGTCGAAGGCGAAGATCGGATGCCAGAATGGACGATTGTTATAGGCCCTCCTCCCAACAGGAGATCTTCATACGTCGGCTTTTTCATCGCGTTGTCTTTTGTACTAACATTTCAGGCACGTTATCTGGGAAAGTATGAATGTTCGTTGCACTGGTGTCTACTACTAGTAGTATTTCGCTGCTCCACCAAATTCCTTGGACGAGTTTCTTTTTTCTCTTCCTTCCTTTGTTGCTGCTCAAGGCGTTTCTAATGAGAAGTCAGAACAACGCCATTTTGTGGGGCCATTGCGATAGTTCTATTTGTCAGTTTTTACCATCTGCCAGAGTTGGTGGGATGTTGTTGGGTACTCCCTGACCTGTTGTAAGGCAACCAATATCTTCTCTGATGGCGGCCTTGAGGACAATCAACAAGAACTATTGGTAGTACTAAGTGACAGGATGGATGGCAAGCAGAGGAGTGTTGACACAACGCCAACGTGCAAGTGATGCTCTCGTCTCAGTCCTTGACCACCAAACTACGGCGATGTCGAAGCATATTGCCAACTTTTTCCAGTGCAATGTCGTCCGAAACAGGCAACCAGACCCCAGAATCCTTGGACAGAAATCGACCCCCACTTAAATGTACATGTTGGACAACCATGGTTGCCAAAACAGCCTTTCCAAAGGACCCCCCACGTTGTCTCTCTTCCATCAACGAGTCAATGTAATCCGACAATTTTTGATTCCCAATGGCCAGTTGGATGGGCTTGCCCTTTCCTAGCAAAATGTCTTTATTGGTTGGCACCAACACTGGATCAATCGTACCATTGGATTGTCGTCGGACTTGGGCAGCTCGGAATCTCATATCCAAGTACTCCAAGTGGTTTTTGGTCTTAATTTTGAAATCCATCGTCAGAGGCAATAGTTGGACGGGAACCCCGAATGTGAGAAGTTCGTAACACCATTCCGTCATGGAACCTGGAAAACAAGAACACCAGAACATCAGAACACCACCACCAGACAACATTTTGTTGTGAGACGTGAGACCCGTGTAAATTTTATACTCTATTCCAACGATTGCATCATCAACAACAACTGAACTCTCGTGAAAAACCTACCTCGATGAACCCGCACTCGAGCCCGCATGTGGCGGGACATTAGTTGCAACGTAATCTCCAGTAACACATTGTTTCGGAAATAAAATGGACCTTCTCCTGGCGTGCAATAGTGAAAGGCTGTGAATCGAATCGGCATGTCCGAGATGATACGATTGATCAGTGGTATGGCAGTGGCAACTCGTTTGGTTGTTTCGTTACTCTGGAGTCGGATAGATATGTACAACCAACCACGTCGTTGCGTTTCCTCGTCCGTTAGACCAAAAACAAACATTTGACGAACCTAGAAGGAAGATGGTAGTATACAGTTAGCCTGGGAAGCATGTATGACAACTGGATGGATCGTGAATAAATATCAAGAGACCAAGACTTACCAGAGATACGCTTGTACTAAATCCATCCCCATGATTTATACCAACACAGATGGGTCTTCCAGCTCGGTCTCGAGTAGTTAGTACTTGTATGTTCCCTTCTTTCATCAACCTTAGATCTTCAGCGTCAAGATCATCAATATCCAATAGCTTGGTCAACTTGGCTTCTCCAAACAAGATCATCTTGAGGTCGAAGTATCGAACGAAACATTCCACAGACTTCGGTACGTCCCAATCGCGCGTTCGGAGGAAGGGAAGGCGTAAGTTTGGATCCTGCACAAAAGCTGGGTTCATGTGCTCAGCGAGTATCAGAGCCTGCAAGATAGGGTCACCATGTTTGGATAGTTTGTATTGTTGTAGCGAGACTTCGAAATTTTGCAGCTGTTGCAGGAGGAATGGCGCTGTTTCCATGGCAGCAAGCTCTTCTGCACGGTCATCTACCCCATGAATTTCATTGAACAACCGATCTCGTTCCATCAGCGTAAGAGAATTCAAGGCATCAGAAATCATCTCATGTGGATTGTGAGTCGAAGAGTTGGGTGACTTGTGTGCGAAGGATTGCGTTGAGAAATGAGAATGACCTTCACCAGCTAAATTCAAGGCTTCGCCATTGTGGAGCATGTCCATTCCCTCTCTTTCATGATTGCTGCACAAGCCGTTGCATTGACTATCCTGGCACCAGAAACCACTTCCATTCATGTGAGGATAGTGTGCACTAGTTGTCATTATTGGTTTCCAAATTTTTTTGTGCAATCGTCGAACTGCTTTTGATGGTGGTAGGTGGTAGGTGGTAGGTGGTAGGTGGTAGGCAACACGCAACCCGCCATTCCACCTTCTTGGGACTTGACCAGTCTTTCCGTACCAACATCCGAATTCCTAGCAATTTTAATACCGGGAGATTGTTCAATTTTGAGTTTCGTGTCGCGTCTGCTTGACGGAAGCGCGGTAAATGCTCCGAAGTGCCGCTCGCTAGCTCGTCCCCGGTAGAACGTGTCCACACTTCCGCAGGCGTACGGAACTGGTGTGACATTGTTCAATCACCCCTCCAACTAACCCCCTTGTTCAATCGTTTCTCGTTGCACAATGAGAGTCAGAAGTGTACTGTGCACAACTAGTCGTGAAAACAAATATATACGCCCATAGGCCTTTATGGGTAATAGTAATATATACTATGAGGAGGTAGGTATCTTCATCTTAGACGATGTTGCATGATAGATCTACAGTATTTGGCAGATGATCTGAACAGTATACTACGAAGTACTACCCACTGTACTCGTAGTAGGACTAAAATTGCATTGTCCGGTAGGAGGCAAGGCCAGATCAGCAGCTTTCCACACAACAAGACCAGGCAAAGTGTTCAATATTCGCTCGGTATCGACGCAGAGTGGTGGTGGGTATTGGGTATGAGTACCAGACGGTACGGTACCGTACAACGACGTAGTGCGTTCTTATTTACTCCTCCGTCCTCGCTCCGTCCACCACCGCAAGCAGAAGAAGAGCAGCACGACAAGAAAAAATAGGAAATAGGAGGCCAAAAGTCCATAATATTGCAAAACGAGATAGGCCTACTAATATAAGCCCTTACGACGTACACTTCTCCAAATGAACAATGGCACGACAGTTCTGTTCCCAATTGAACAAAGAACTCGAGAACCGTATATGCCCTGTCGGCATACACTTCTAGAATTGAACAATGGCAGGTCAGTTCTGCAAATAATTGAACACGGAACTTGAGAACCGTATGGCCTCTCCAACTAACGCACACAATTGAACAATGGCAGGGCAGAAGTGCACGCACTTCGTTTCAACTAACGATTTCGCAGTTCGACACCCCACAGGTCCAGGATAACGTGGATGTGTTTGGTTCTTGCGTCGGGCCCTCTCACTCGATTTTGCCAACACGCTAAACCGCGCGCATTTTTCGAAATTGAACAATCTCCCCGGTGCGAATTTCTCGTCACTCCTCAGGCACAGTAATTCGTACTGTCAGTTATGACGTTACGTCCCACTATGCCTATTACATGGATTGTCTATGTCCTTCCAAGAAGGTTTGCGCGCAAAGCTAACTCGGACAATTACGAGTAGATGTCATAAATCTGGCAAATCTCCTTTCCTCGGAACAAAGGATGACTGCCACGAAGCATTCTACGCTCAAACGACGAAGCACGCGCCCGACAGGGAGTACTTTGTATCCACAAGCGAAGCACGCAGAAATCCAGCCAATATGCCCCGATTTTCTCCGTCTAATTCAAGAGGTGTCGCATCTCGTAGGTGGTGTTCTCCAACCCTTGAACTGGTTTCTCCTCCAACATGTGGCTTATAAACAACAGGTGAGAACGGACGTTCGGTATCGACACTATCATCCACCAAGCGCCCACAAATTGGGACAACAATGGCGATGCTGCTTGGTGCTTTTCATAATCAGTCCATTGGAACTTTCGATCTCTCCTCAGTTGTTTCCGCCAGGACCTCCGCCTACTACTACTATAATAATACTACCGGTAGTATAAGCATCCACTACCCAAAATTCTTCTCCCCGGACATCGTAAGCAACCAGCGCAACAGTGAGCAACAACACTATGTCAAAAATAGTACTAGTACTTTAGAAGTTAGTAGCAGGGTATCAGAATGTTACAATAGATCTCTACCACCAGTAGATCACTCCAGGAGTTCGTTAACCGCCTCAATGATATCCCATGCAATCAGATCGGGATGCCCACCTCGGGCACCCGTACACCGATGCGCTGACTTGTCCTCGTCGCAAGTCCCTATTACTCCAGCCGTTTTGGCTCCACATTCACCCAACTGAGGTACGTAGTGACGTCCTTCTATCAGACGAACATTCCTTCGACGGATCTTTTCCATGTCATGAACCATATCCATATGTAAGTAGTTGTTTCCCCAATCTGCAAACATGGAATGCCCAACAATGGGACCAGGATAGGCTTGTGCGAAATCAAACAAAGTCGGAGGAGGATTTGATAGAGATGCATCCTCATAGTTGACCACTAACTCCAACATGTCGTTGTAGAATGTTGTGTTTTCGGCTTCTTGGTAGCCATTGAACTTGCCTACAATAAAGGCATCAACTTCAGACATCGGAACCCCGATAACCTTATCCAAATACTTTATCCATTGTTTGCTATAGACAATGGCATGATTTGTCAGCATATGCAGTGTGGCTTGATTTTGGTAGGTAAATTTGCAGTATCCGTATTTTTCTTGGTTGTTCGTACTGTTGGCCATCGGACACACCTTTTCTGGAACACTGCTCAGATTCTTGGATGTATATTGACAAATGAGGGCATCCGCAACTTGTCTTGTGTGCGAATTGCCAACAATAACAATTGTGGATTGTGGAGGGAAAGGAGCAGTTCGTCTCCCCCAAGATGAAGGTTTGTTTCGACTTGTGTCCATCACCATATATTCGAACCGTTGAGCAAATTCAGTGTAGTTTGGCCCACTGCATGTGTAGCCCACTTTGAAATCGCCTATAACACGACAAATGTTGTAGGACTCCATGGTTTCTTTCACCAAAGTTGAATTCATTGCAGCATACATACGAACATTTGTCGTTGACGCAATGGAGGAAGGCTCCAGACCTTTGCTGAGAATCAAATCTGTGAAGCGAATGACACAGAGTAACGCAATACCAACAATAATCTTAGTATAGTCCTTCCATGATAGGCCGAGTGCCCTGGTAGGGGATGGTACACTCATGATGCCTCATTCAATTGCATGTAACAATGACAGTGCAGGCGTCAGGGAAAAAATTGTGTATATGATGCGGGAGGAGCATTGGTCGGAAGCGCGGGCGCGGGACAGACAACACTCATTTTATTCGATTGAGTCTATTCTGTCTCGCCTCTAGAGATCTATATAACCAGTGAGTTTGAGAAGTCACTTTGTTGCAAGAAGAGGCCAGATCGCTTCCTGTAAAATACCGAACCAAACAGACCATAAATACTACTAAACTCTCTAGAGATTTATCCTTTCGCCACCTTGTGTTTCAAAACACGAATGCCAGATTTATTCCCAACGCATAGTCACAAAGAGTTGAAAATATCAGGTTTCTATAAAACGTAAAGGAGAATTCCTCTTGGGTGAGGTGTTGTGTGTTGTGTCTGCAAGAGGTGCCAAGAACAACAAACCAAGATATTTTCATTGGATGTCTGGCAGAGTTAGAGATTAAAACATCGCAGATGGAGATGTCCGAACATGTGACCTGAATAGTTAGCCTGCGGTCGTTGTGAGTCCTTGTACCCCCACATCAATTTCATCCCGTATAATTCCTCCAAGTCTTTGCTGTAATTTTAGTAGAAACAGCGTGTCCCCAACCACGTTCCGCCTTCGTCCTCTTCGTTAATTCACTTGAAACACAAACCCAAATTGAACGAACCCAGAAGCGAAGAACACACATCTTGAGGTGCATTTTGATGAGTGTAGTTTGGAAAAGTCGGCACTACTACCTATGAAGGTGTTCCCTGCATGCACATGTACACCGAACGTGTCCACATTTTCGAAACAACTTCCTAAGTTTTGGGGAGTCCATTCATCGTAGTGTAGTCGTTATTACCGTGGAACCGTGGCTCAATTACGTCCACATCATGTCACACCAAGATAGTGAGATGACTTCGTTGGTCTGAAACGCCACCTGCTATGGCGTAAACATAGTCGTCATTTGTTAAATGTGGAGGCGCCGGTATTAATTGTGAGAAACGAAGTTCCTTAGTAGTTTCAGCCTCGAGAATGCTGCTTTAAGTCAAGCTCCAGCCAAACGGAGCCACCTACCAAGATCCCCAACGAGGAACCATTAATTGTGAAACCAATCGGCCCTTGAAGTTAGTCAAAATATAATCTTGGCGTCTACTCCCGTTCGAAGGACGGGAAAATGGTTCAACCGAAGGAACTCTTGCTGCTGAATGACAGGAGGGGGAGCCCACAAATTTAACCAGCAAACAATAGGGATCACTGACCATGAACATTGGCAACAACCTGCACCACCTGGACCACTTGGGTGCCAACTTCTCGAACAACTTTTCTGTAGTTGGAGATGTTGTTGAGCGCGTAGACAATGTTTCGGGTCAAATCGACGATGACAGCACAGCGCCCACGAGTATCAGCAAGGCTCACCTCAACGCGGCAAAGCCCCCAATGAAGGGAGAGGCCGTTGCAGCAAAACTGGAAGAGAAGAAACGAAGACGCAAGAAGAAGTGGAAGAAGCCCAAGGACAAACCAACTCGACCTTTGTCAGCATACAACTTGTTCTTCCAAGCTGAACGATCCCTCATGCTCGGGGACGATGCTCCCTCGGAAGAGCTTGAGAACCTCAAGAAGCGAGTACATTGCAAAACACATGGGAAGATTGGGTTTGCTGAAATGGCTCGGGCGATTGGAGCAAAGTGGAAGACTCTAGAGCCTGAAAAGAGAAAGCGCTTCGAAGATGACGCTCGAAAAGAGAAGGATCGCTACTTGGTAGAGCTTGCTGCTTGGAAGGAAGCTCAAAAGGAAAAGACCACACCTGCTCCTACAGATCTCAACAAGGGTTTGGACACCATGGCAGCCGCAGCCGCCGTGACAATGCCTTCTACCATGAATGAACCTGATCAAATGGGAGGTATGGGGTCAATGCAAGATGGCAACATGGCTCTTCGCATGTCCATGGCTGATGGTATCAACCGAAGGAACATGCAAATGTTCCAACAACGGCCGCAGAACAACCTCGACTACTTCCGCGCTCTCCAAGATCATCAATTGAATCTTTCCAACTTCAACAACCCGCTGGCACATTACCCCAGCGCCGCTGAAGCTTCCGCTAGTGCTTTGTTGCAACACTTCCAAGGTGGCAACCAAGGCAACCAACAGCAATCGAACCAAGGGCTGGGTCCATTGCCATTTCAGACGAATCCTCAATTGGCTGCTACTATGCGCCAGTTGCAATTCATGTCCAACGGACGTTTCGGTAACCCCAACAGGTAAACCATCGATCGTTCCGTTTCCTATAACATTACAATATCGGTACACTAGACAGTTTTTTTACGTTGGGATCTTCCTTCAGTTAGCTATTAACATTTAACTTTTGATTCTTCCATGCGATTCCAAGATTTGCACAGCATTATTCATGAATCTGCCCGACAACATACGGTAGCCGCTTGTGTCCTCGTATGACGTGCTGTGCGACATCCCAATACCAAAAGTACGGTGGTATGGCAATGATGCTACAACATCATGCCGTAGGACATTGGTACTCGTACTACTGTACCGGTAGTACCAGGTTTGTACTATCGGAGAGAAGATAAATCCCATATTGTAATGTGAATCATGTTGTATTGTTTGAAACTGTCGACTACTGTTGCTCCTTGATTTGAGACCTATTCGAGGGTTTGTGTAGTTTTCGGATGAGATCATTATTTCGAATCCACAGATATCCAAGAGCTAGAAGGAATTTTAGAGGGAGGTGCATCATCCTTTTCCATCACATTTTCGAATCTAGCTAGCGCAACATAATAACAAACCACTTTTGCTCGTGTAGTATGAATGGAAAAACACATTTGAACTTTTCTAAAACAAAACATAACGCATTCCACACAATCCCATACTTTCCTGCCACCACATCCATTAAACTTTTCCCGACAGGGTTTCCGAAGGGGGAAGGGCTGGTAGTGGCTTGGTTTCCGACGGGGGCAAGGCGGGAACCTTCTTGCGTGGGGCTGGAGGTTCCACATACTCCTCATCATCCTCAGGAATTTGTGCCATACCCATCAACTGAAAGGATAGGTAGGCGGCACCCAACCAAAAGAGGAAATCAACCAGAGCCAAATAACTCCCTGGTCCCATCTTACAATTGGCAGCTTCACAAACAATCGAACCTAACCCAACTAGAAGCAACAAGCTCAATACAGCCATTGTCACATTGGCTGCCAAGCTGGCGGCAAAAACGCGAGGTTGGACGGGATAAACCAAGATGTAAAAGGCCAACAATGAAAAAGGCAAGCAAATCAAGGCACCAATAATACCCACAGCACGTCCAAACTTCCATGATCCATCAAAAAGGGCTTCCTTGGTGTCCTTGTCCCATGGCGAGCAATAGTTGTTGTCGTTACCACGCCCCATGGCGGCTGCAAGCTCAACACTTTCTGCACCCCAATACCCATAAAACGCTTTGTAATCATCTGTCTTGTCGACCGTAAGGAAGCACTTGAAAGCTGCCAACATGAAAAATAGCACGGCAATGAATTGCACCAGCAGATACCACCAGCCTGTGCCTCTGTATGGCGTTCTGAAAAAGTAGAATCAAAGGTGTATGACAAAATCAGTACACGTTTGACAACAGACACAATTTCCTTCCGAAACACAACCAAGCACACTACTTACGGTAGCATCCATTCTTCTTTTACAAAAGCCATCTTGTTCTAATGGTAGATGTCGTCTACAAAGGTTGTTGTATTCGTTGACTGAGAGAGCAAAGAGGCGACGATGAGGTTACTAAAATAAGCAGAGACTTTCTGGGAGGATATGAGATGCACAAGTGTCACCTTGAAGAAGCACCAAGCCAGAAAGTTACAAGGAGCAAAAGCTCGTCACTCATCCAATCAATCTTGGATCTTGGGCATTATGTCCGTCGCGGAAATTAATTAGGGGAAGTGTACGACTACAACAGTCGGCGGTTGCACGTCGTAATGGGTCGTGCATACTGCCGGGATTATATTATGATGGACAAGTACATACTAATTCATGCGGATTGGTTTTCTTCTTTCATCGAAGAAAGGAACTGCAGAGTGCAGACCCGACACAAACTCTCTTGACATACTATTCTTGCACCATGTCGATTCTAGGTGCTTGGAGGAGAAACTGTCGAACAAAGACAATGAAAATCCACGTGAAAAAGTCTGGTACTGGGAAAAGGATCACTCTAGATGTGGATCCTTCCGCTGATTCCATCTTGGATGTCAAACGCAAGATTCAAGACAAGGAAGGAATTCCATGCGATCAACAACGCTTGCTATTCAAGGGAAACCAACTTAACTGCGATAGCCTTCTCCTTGAAGATTGCAAAATTGAAGACAAAAATACGCTTCATTTGGTTCTACGCTTGCGTGTTGGAGTTATCAGACCCTATGCCAACAAGGACATGTCAGACCCGTCTGTACGACTGTTGATGGAGGATTGTCGATCGGAAATGGTACCGTTGGAAGCTTTGCGTCAAAAGGCAAAGGATCAAGGAGCTGACGTATTCAAGACTTTCACATTCAAGTTAACCCAAGATATCTTGGACAAAGATCAAAGATCGCATCTGTGCTGCTTTATGGACTTTATGTGTGAGAAGCTCAAGAAAAGTGAAGGAATTCTCGTGGTGGATTGGAAACTCGTTCTTGGGAGTGAAGCACTTTTGGCGTTGTTGTCATTGAACAAGGAAACAAGAGAGGGACGCAAACTTCTTCAAAGCTTTGAAAACGCGTCGCTGAATGTTCCTAGTAGCAAGAAGGTATCTGATGGCGGCATGAGGATCGTACTTCGTCATACAGTCGGACCAACCAAAGCCTGCATTGGTTTTCATTGTGATGGAGGGTGTGCCGCAATTACCTCTCAAATTGCTCTCAATGAACCAGAAGAATATGAAGGCGGACGGTTGGTATTTTTCGTCAACGACACCATACATGCACTGGATCGTCCCGCTGGGTCCCTGGTACAGCATCCTCAGGATGTCCTCCATGGTATGACTAGCCTGACATCAGGCAAATGTCAAAACCTCTATATTGTAGACAACACCAAAATCATTGGTGACAATGGTGTGCATGTGGTGACAAGGCAAGACGTGAAGGACTATTTAGCATCCAAGAGTCGTCCACAGGTGGCAGACTGCGTTGTGTGCCGAGAGAGTGTTTCCCAAGTGGCCATGGTACCTTGTGGACATCTTTGCATGTGTACAACTTGTTTGATTCATGATATCCGTCGTTGTCCCCTGTGCCGTTCTATGGCAACATCGAAATTGCGGGTATTCCTTTGACGAGTGCCAGTGTTTGCTGCTGCTGCTGCCATTATAGAACATGAACCCCGGAAACAAGACAATGCAGGATAGCTGTCAAAATATTCGTGCTGTGGGTGCAGTAGTCTAAAGAGGTTCTTGATGTGGGAGCTGTTGTGTCAACCTTCCTGGTACTAACAGAGATCAGTACGAGTAGCCTCGCAGCAACGACAACAACATTTACGGTAATGTACAAGTAGTTTCCTTTTCTTATGTATCTATGGTGTATCAGTACCTAAGTATAGTCCAATGCATGACCCATTGGACCAACCTCGCAGGACCACAACACAGCTCCACGGTACAACAGTACCAGTAGTGCACCACCCTGCAATGAAAGTCAATGTGAAAGTCGGATCAGGTTATACCTTTGCTTTGAACGTCGACCCCTCTGATACCATTGGTGACGTGAAGGTGAAAGTCCAAGATTGGTTACAGGTTTCGCCACACCAACTTCGGTACTTGTACTTGGATGGAGAGCATATGGATAATGACTCTTTGGTTTCGGACAACGGCATTGAAGACAATGATATACTTGATGTGATTCTGTCAAAAACAGGAATGATCAGTTCATTTACATCGGCGGATATGTCGAACCCATTGATACGATTTCTCATGGAAGATTGCCGCTCGGAAGAAGTACCACTGGAAGCCTTGCGTCAAAAGGCAATGGATGAAAATGTATCACTTTTCAAAACATTCCATTTCAAACAAACACAAGAAATTTTTGACAAAGACCGCAGAGATAAACTCCGCAGCTTTATGGACTTCATGTGGGATAGGGAAAGCCGCCGAGAAAAAGTCAAACCTGTGGTGGATTTAAAGATGGTTCTCTGGTTTGACGAGTTGCTGAAGTTAATGTCACTGTCAAATGACGAACGAGCTGCCCAGATGCTCATTCGAAATATGGATATAGCGTTTGGGTCTGTTCGGGGTGAATTGGCTCAATCGGGTTGGCGCGCTCCGTCATACGGTAGGGCCTACCAACGCTTGCATTGGTTTTCATTGTGATGGAGGGTATGCAACGAGCACCACACAGATTGCTCTCAATGAACCTGAAGAATATGAAGGCGGACGGTTGGTTTACTTCGTCAACGACACTATTCATGCACTGGATCGCCCCGCTGGGTCCATGGTACAGCATCCTCCAGAAGTTCTGCATGGTGTAACCAGTCTTATCTCTGGAAAGCGCCAAAGTCTCTTCATTGTAGATGAAGCGAATGGCTTAGGATTCACAGATGATGGTGTGTCGAGGTAACGGAACAGGATATTCAGGATTATTTTGAATCCAAGTGTCCTCGGGTTGGATTATGTGCCATATGCAAAGTCCGTGTTGCCCGACTAGTCATGGTGCCTTGTGGCCACCTTTGCATTTGCTCAGAAACATGTGCTGCAGAGACTGATGACAACCGATGTCCGATTTGCCAGGCTGAGGTGGAAAAGAAGGTTCGGACGTTCGTCTGAGTGTTTGCACAGATTTTCTGTATACCCTATTCTGTCCAACAACGAGATTTCAAACAATTGGTACTGCCATCTCTAGTATACATCATATTTTCAGTTCTCGGGGTGGACCTTGGAAGCAACAGCATTAATATTTTGAGATGGCACTAGTTTGGTTGCTGTGTCATCCACGCTGGTAACGTAGCTCCACGACCTCGTCCCATACCTGACGGTGGCGGCGGTGGATCATTGCCAAACGCTGGTGGAGCACCAAATCCTGTTAAATCAAAAGGACCGCCATTGGCGTCGTCAATTTCTTCATCACCTTCAAAGTCCATATCCCAAAGGGTATCGAGCATCTCCGAGGCAATCATTGTAGCGTCCTCATTCCGAGATGACTGACATATGTCTTCAAGTACATCCATAAGATTCGCTTCCAGAAGCCGTTGACGGATTTGTTCCTGACCAGGAGCATTCACGATGATATCAGACAAGACTGATAAGGCAGCAACAACAGCATCAGCGTCAATGGAGGTAGCCAATCGCACCAGTGTCGGAATGGCAGAGATAATGCGTTGGACGGCCGCTTCACCTTCCCCATACCGGTTGATGATGACCATGTCATACATTGTGAATTGAATAGCACTTTCCAAAGCCACCGCGAATTCTCGTTGATTATCCACCGTATGTGGTGTGTTGTCTCTTAATTCTTGAAGTAAAATGGGTACCAAGACGGGTGCGACATGAGTGGTCGCTGGATGATCCGGCATGCCGGCATCATTCAGCAAACATCCAGCTAACCATGCTGCCTGTTGTACAACTTCTCTATTGTGTGGTGTTTGGAGAAGACTTCCAATCATGGGAACCAATGTCGGAGCGACGGTAGGGAGAAGCATCGAAAAGGGAGGTCCACTTTCATCATTGTCGGGTGTCGTAATGGTGGTAGCAATATTTCCAAACGTTTGTAGAAGAGGTCCGACTTGATCTTTGTTCACAGGGGATTGCAAAGCCGCCACCAAGGTAGAAGGAAAGGTCGGATGGTTCATAAGATACTGAACCACTTGCTTTTCTCGATTGGTCAAGGAAGCCAACATCCAAGCTGCTTGCACTGCTACTCTAGGTTCTTGCAACAATTGTTGCAGCAAATCTGCTGATAACGCTTGATCATTGCAATAGGTCGTTGCCCATTCCGTCGTATCTTGTCGAATAGCATTGGTCAAAGCCCACGCAGCCGCGGAGCGACGAACCGCTGAGACCAAAGCAGGCACCATTCTCGCTTGATGCAACTTTTGAAAGGCCTGTGGATTGGCTTCTCCCACCAAATTTCCCAAGATGATACAAGCCTTTTCTACCTGGGGAGCCAACTGAACCAAAAGTTTTAACCATGGTTCATGGCTGTTGAGCAAGTTGGACCAGGTGATAGGGACAGTGCCATAGTAATACATATCTTTGCTGGAACTTTCGGTTGCCGATGAAATGGCCGACAAATGAATCAAAATTTGTAGGACAGTCGGGATAGTGTCGGGAACAGTAGAAGCGGCAGTGTACAAGTGTTCGAGAAGCTGTTTCGCAGTAGCTTCGTCGTTGGATTCCAAAATAACCAAGGAATTGTTGATGGTACAAGCAAACGTAGTTGTTTGCAGAGCTTGATGCAAGGCCTCCAAATTCTCCATCGAAGGGGCCGAACAAAAGGTCTTGACAAGCATTTGTACAGAAGAAATTTGAGAAGAAGTTGCCGCGGATGGACCACTCGATGTACCGGTAGAATCTTCCATAGAAGAACGCTTGCGGGCCAAGTACTCGGATCGTTTTTGTTTGCGGATGCGATGGCTCAAGTCACGTCGTTGTTGTGTCATATTGCGCCGTCTTTCTTCCGTTTCTGCCTGACGGGCAGTGAGACGCTGTTCAGTAGGCATGATGGTCGAGTGTATGTGTGCGGGTTGCGGGTTGCGGCTGCACAACAACCACGCACTGTTGTTGCTGTTGTTGTGGACGAGAAAGTGAAATAGAGGAGCCTCGGAGAATATCGTATTGTTTGGAGGAATTCGTTGTTGTGGTCGAAATTCGTGTCGCATGTGACCTTTAGCGTGACATTCTTACAAGCCTACTACTTCGGTGAATCATCAGCAGAGAGAAAGTACTAGTAGTTTTGAAGGGCTGGTCACAACACCACACTGATCACAACACTAACTATAATCCATCCATAAACCATAAGACAACAAAGGTGACGAGCTTGTTACAAAGTGTCCTGCATCCGCCATATGGCGTAGTTGTAGCTATCGACAAGTCCAAGCAGCAGAACCTTAACAACAACAAGAAGAGGAGCGAGCAGCAATCATGCAATCATGCTAAATCACTAAAACTAATATTCAGGCTTTTCTAAGTATTAAAGGTTCTGCCACAGCTGCTATCGATCCCCAATCCCTCATCATGCTACGTTGTGAACATCCTGTGGAATTGAAATGGTTCCTAGCGTTATTGTGTATCATCAGGATCATGATGATGATCATCATGGAGATCTACTATAGAGCTTCCACAGGCTCCAACCATTGTCCAGGGGATGGACGACGGTTGCGCCAAGGGGACATGTAAAAGTCTTCGGCTTCACTGTCCGATGCATCTTCCACAATGATGGTTACCTTTTTGGAGTTTTTCTTATTCTTTCCCTTTTTGTCCTTCTTGTTCTTCAAGGAACGAATACTGTCCTTTCGTCGAATAGTAGTAGTAGGTTCATGCTCGACTTCATTGATGGTATTCTCCTTTTCCTCATTCAATGGGAAGGTTGCAGAGGTAGGAGGTTCTTGTTGCGCTTCACGACCAAACACAAATTGCTGTGCTGGTTCCTGTGGTCGTTGTGGTTGTTGTGAATGCCTTTTCTTTGGGGTGACCTTTTGTCTGCGAACTCTGTTGGGATTGGTAAGGACCTTGTAGATGCGTCCATCAAGGCCACGAACAAGTTGGTAGATGGGTTCTTCGTATTCTTCCTCTTCGCTCTCTTCCTCTTCCTCGGACGAAGAAGTCGGAGCAGGAGATTCAGCAGCAGCGCCTCCTGGTCCAAACACTGAACGGTAGTATGCTTCTTCCTGTTGACGGCGTCGCATCATCTCCCTTCGATAAGCTTCCTCTTCTAGCTGTCTTTGTCGTAGGAGGCGGGCATACTCTTGTCGCTGGCGGCGTTCCTCTTCCTCCAACTCCTTTTGGCGGAGGTATCGCTCGATCTCTGCCCGGCGCCTTGCCTCCTCTTCAGCACGTCGTCTGTGCATGAGAGCTCTGTGAGGTGTTCCTCCATAATAGTAGTCATGGTCGTCGAAATCGTTAAAGAAATGGTTGGCAAACATAGTGTTGTGTTTCTCTGTGTACTCGGTTGTGTTGTGTGTTTTGGGTGTTTCAATACTTTGGATGTTCCGTTTTATGAGAAGTGCTTGATGGAAATTGACACGGTGCCAGACTGATTCGATCGAATTCTGTTCGTACACGACTGAATGTGCTTTCGAAGCCAGCTCAGGCGGTGTGGGATTGAAGTGGACTCGATGGACTTCTTTCAACTTCCTACGGACCGTACAGTACGACGGACAAGCATCACCTTGACTCTTGACGACAACCAAAACCAACGACGACACACTACGAATTGAACGAGTCCTTGTATTCTCCATTGGGTTTCAATACCTCTGGATGTCCGAAGACAATGGTTTGACCTCAACATTACGTGCAGATGCTCCTGCATTCAATCCTTCTTTCAGTGTTCCTTCAACTACAATCATTAACAGTACTGTCGGTCCCTCAAAACCTACCAAACCCCGTTCCAAGAACCAAGGCGATGCCAAACGAAACACAACGAGAAACCGACGACGGCAGCACAACAAGAATGTCACATCTTTTGATGAATCTAATGAGAACCAAGTGTCGACGTCAATGGGATGCGGAGGCAAGAGGCAGCCAGCAGGCCACAAGAAGAAGAACGCGCCACGCTCCTCTCGTCCCACCAACAGGAAATCGCGGAATCACAGTACGACAAAGACAACCTCTATGAATGAGAAGGATCCAACATTGCATACGGAAGACTATCCAACCAATATCACCTCCATTTTTGGCTACGAAGAAATGCCTGTCAATCATGCTTTGTCCTTGGAGTCTTCCTTTCCAGCGTTGCTCCCAGGTGCACCCATGTCTTCGTCCTCCTTGCACACACCGCTCTCGGCGGATATACCCAAGGACGTTGGTGCAACTCTCTATGCTTCTCGTCTTTTGGCACACTCTACAGTGGACGAAGACGTCGACACGGAAGCCAAAGAAAGGGATGACTATTTTGCGCGCATGGGGCTGGAAATGTTGTCCACGACATCTTCTTCCAAACGAAAAAATTCCCTGCGAAAATGGCAAACTGCCACCGATGATACGCAAGTTTCATCCGCGATTGAGCCACTGTCAGACCCCATTGCTTCGTCTCCTGTAAGAGTCTTGAATAGTGGCACGACTACATTGGAGAGAGATTTGCAGGCTGCCGATCTTGGTGAGCCTGAATCTGCGACGATGACGACGACCCGGATTCCTGCCACATCAGTGACGACGTCCGCTACGCCGACAACGAGACGTTCCAAATGGGATATGAACCGTCTCCGCGACAAGTGGTGGGATACTATTGCTCTCCGAACCACTAGAAATCGGTTCCTGGCACAGTTGAAGCTGGAACTGCATTCTAGAAGGTTACAAAGCGAAGAGGATCAACACAACAATGATGGAAGGATTGTACAGGAGGATCCAAGGTCGGTAGCCGAGGCATCAGTAGTAGAAGCGGGGGAAATGAATACATCCAAAGAAGCAAACATGAGCGACGACAGTGATCACGACAGTACTACGATCGAGCTCAACACGGAATCTATTTTGCAAACGACCGATTCAGGGGCTCTAGAAGTCTTGTTGCACCAATGGCTGGATTCCTGTACAGAAGAGCCTGATCAATACTTGGAGAGATTGGATTCTTTGTTTTGCAAGCTGGTAGAACACGACAAGGCCACTCTTTTAGCGGTGACATTGGATCATTTGAGTTTCCAACGAACGACTTTGCAGCAATATCTTTCACCGGATTCTTTCAAACAACTTACTGGAACCATCTTCCCCAAAGCATTTTTCCTCGCAGGAAAGCTAGGGTACTCGGATTGTCTATCCTTGTTTTTGACAAAGGGAGACTATGCCTCGGCAATTTTCATGGCGAAGGCAGACAACGACGACAACATTCTGCATCATTGTTGCCGTGGAACTGGTCATGCTCAAGCTCTTCAGTGGGTGCTGGAACAAGCTTCGGATTCTTCCAAATCCGGACAAAAACAACTGTCCAAATTGCTGCTAGCCAAGAATGCTCAAGGAAAGACTGCATTGCACATAGCGTGTGAACGAGGTCGGGTCGATTTGGTAGAGACGTTTTTGACCACATGTTCCATCGCGTTGCTCTCCAAGATGTTAGCAGCGGAGGACAACGAACAGCAATCTCCACTGTTGGCCGCCGTAGCAGCAAATGCATCTGAAGTTGTCATGTGTCTCATCATGTGGCGGGGGTCTCACAACGTTCTGTTGCGTAACACACCTCAAGCCCCTGCCAAGGGGGTGCGTGGGATGACGACAGTGGGAGTCCACTCTCGATGTCCGTTGGTATGGGCTTCGAAACATGGGAATCTAGACATAGTTCTCCTTCTCCTGCAGTTCAGTGATCACACAGGGAATGAATACCAGTTGACGGAAGCGCTCATTGCCTTGTTGTGTTCCAAGGTGGACCTGGAGGATCACTCTCTAACGGAAGGGTGTCGAGTATTGGTATCGGAAGGTGCAAACCCTTTCTCCGAGGTCACCTTAGATGGCACCACCATGAAAACAGGAGTTTCCATTGCTTGTGATTGTTGCTCTCATGTTGTTGTTGCCAGTCTAGTCCGAGTTGGAAGAAGTACACTTCTTTCAAGGCAACAGCAAAGACGAAAGGATCCAACTCTCCGGAAGCAGCCAGAAGCTTTCTTCGAGAACCTTGAAACCAAGGAGAATTTTGAAATGGATCGAGCTCTCTCGTCGGCATTGGTAGAGTGTCTGTTTGGTGGATGGAATAGCGGGAACGGAGTCAACCCTGACAGCAGCACCCAGCCACTGGCATGTGCTGTTCAGCTGTTTATGGCAGGAAATCCTTTGCTACCCAAGGACATTTCTCGTTTGCACAAGAGTTTACGTGCAAATCAACTCATTGCTGAACGGCAAACTCTGGATACTTCAATGGTGGAATGGTGCCTGGTAGCCAAGTATCATCTCTTTTCCCCTAACCTTAAGACGACGAGCATGCCCAATGCAGTACCTCTGGCCAAAGCTCTTGTGGTGTCCAGCTTGTCAATGGTGCACGACCTGCCATGGTTTCAGGAGTTCTTGGCCCGATCCTCCGGAGACATCAACTGCCAGTGGATTGCGCATGCTAGGATGGAAGGAAGGGATTCGAATAACTATTCGAGTAGTTCTGCAGCCCCCCTTGGTGAGATGGTAGTGTTGATTGCTGAGGATGGTACAGAGTTTCAAGTTCATGAATCGATCGTATCGATAAAAAGCCAGAAATTGGCATCAGCTATCCAATTTGAACGTTTGAAGCAGGACGAAGATGAAGCTAGCTCTTCGATTGCGATTTCCATGGACATTTCCGCCCTGAACTGCTTTCGATTGTTGCAACATATGTATCATGGATCCATCTTTTGCGGCTGGTCCAACAATGAACCTGTACAAATTTGTCAGGACCTATTGGACTTGATGATGCTTGGAGAAGAGTTCCTTTGCGATTCGCTGGTGCAAGAATGTGAAATGAGACTCTTGAGTGCAAATCCCTGTTTTTGCTGTTGTTGGTCCTGCAGCAAAGCTCGACGTCGCAGCACGATACATTCCGAAGATTCCAAACATTCAAATAGTCATGATCAGGGGGTTACAACTACGGAGGAAGCTGAATTACTATACTTTTTGGCAGATACGTCTCCCCTGCCATTGGTGGGTGCCTCGACTGTGTTGGACATTTTGGCAGTGGTCCAACATTTGGAAACGGTCGATTTGCGGTACGAAATTTGTCGAGTCCGTGGGACATACTCTTGGTTCCAATTCTTGTCACCAAAGGAAGCATGGACCGCAGAGAAAATCACCAATGGGAAATACTATCGGGCGACGCACTTGTTGAAGAAAGCATGTATCCATTGCATACTTGGCTCGTTCGCCCAAGTAGTGGAGAGTCGTTCGTTTGAAGAGAGCACAGAGTTGGAGCAAGATACGGCCAATGGCTACGCAGCCGACAACACGACGTTGTACTCCCATCAAATGCTTCTCCTTCAACTTTGTCTTGAAGATCTATCTGTACAACCTGTGTTACATCCACTTGGCGATGACAAAAAGCCTTGTGAAGCAATGGAATGAGTCAGTTTGATCAATAACTATTCTATATCATTATTTCCCGTCATCGTTTAACCACCAGCAATCTATGGTAAGATGAACTCTTCCAACTTCCACTCCATATTTTCGTAGTGGCTCCTCTAGTTTCGTTGACTGAATGTCCAGGGTGTCCACATTCCCTCCAACCGAAATGATGGATGCAGCTCCCTTCAACGCACCCGAAGGACCTTGGTACACAATGCCATCCTCCTTGTCCAACACTTTACTTTCGTCCCATTTACGTGTTGTGTCCGCAGCGCTATCATGGCCATAGGCGGATTCACTACCTCCAGGAGGGTGGTCCGTTCTATCAGACTGTCGGAAACTCAAGGAGAGGCGTCTCCCATCACTTCGCATAGAGGAGAAAAGATTCCGAATCCGACGGGGAGGCCGGACCGCTTCCAATGTTCGCAGACCTCGAGATTGTTCAATGAGCGAAGCCAAATTCAAACTGAAGACCCCTGTGAGCTTGGAACTCGATTTTCCATCAAAGACAGTCACATGAATCATGGCTCCTGTCAAGTCGAGAGGTGTTCCATCGTGATGATGCGTGCGGACTTTGAAGTGGACTTCCTCTTCTCCCCAGTCCGCATCGTACGTATTCTTAATGGATTTCGTTCGGGGCCATGCCTTGGTACCCGAAGCATTCTTCAAATTGTATCCCGTGGTTGTACGACTGAGGGCTTGTGTCAACTTGGTCCAAGGGGACATTTTGTACTTGATCGCATGGGCTGGGGTTGAAACGAAACACACAAAGGACTCGGAGCCATCAAATCACTATTCTTGTAGGTTTCTTTGTCCACTTGGACACGAATGTTGGAAATATACAAATGCAGGAACTTGCGAACTTCTTTGATAGACTTGTTGGAGTTGGGCTGGTTGTTGACGTCGCGGAATGATTGACGAAGAAGCGACCTCCTGAGAATAGCATATGTGAGGTTCTCTGAGAAGCCATCATACAATCAACCAAACATGGCAAACTTACCGGGTTGGAAGTGTGGGTCGCATTCTCAGAGACGGATTGAGAGTTACTTCGAAAGCTCCACGAATTGGTTTATGGTCGGAGGATGTAAAATCATCGATTGGTTCATACGCCAAAACCCTTATTTTCGACCTCAGGCGATGTCCTGCCGCGTATAGAATCCGATCTGTATAGGATGGTGAGCGTTTCTCATTGTAGGCATACCCTGCCTGACGCTCTACTTTGAAAGTTGGTGGAAATTGGCACAGCGGTGTTTGGAACCCAGATAAGCAATGGTTCTTCTTCATAGCATAGGCAAGTTCATCGTTTAAGTTGATAGTCTCCCAATCGAGCTTCTCCGTTAGCTTTCGAGTGGCTGCAATATGTTCGAATGATCCAGGCTCATAGCCATCAAGCTTGGAACGAAAGTTCAAGTCTCCCATGGCAAACGTGAAATGACTTGCAAGTGCCACATCGCAGCGGCATTGTGGAATGTCAGAGGAAGTGGAGCGGAGGATTTCATTGATAGATGCACACCGAGCCTTGTACTTTTCGGGACCTTCATGTGTATTTTGTAAAATCGTATTGTACCGGTAGATCCATTGTGTAAATAATGTTGTGCTAGAGAACCTTGCTTGGCTGTTGTCTTCTGTCTCTCCATTCTTTTTGACTTCATCACTCGTCACTCTTGACTCGATATTCATGACTCGGGTTGGTCGTTTAGGTCGTTCGTTACGATGCATGTGGTCGTGTTGTTACCATGGCTAAGTTTAGAATAGCAGCCATCACATTGCAGTTGTCCTGTGCTACAAATACCACTACACTACTATTTATAACACTGATCAAGTGGAAATGTTGTATGGAGTTGCGCAACATTCATCCTTGTTGGAAAAGAAAAGCAGAGAGAAAAGTGGCATTACCCATTAGTACCCATCTCGGTTGGAATGTCACCACTGAGACAATTGTTTCCGGCAGCAAAGGGAAGCAAGCTGAGGATATTATTTCCTATCTGTTTCTTCGGGATGGAACCTGTAACTTGATTGTTTCCTTTTGAAATGGGTACAACTTCCAAGAGGCGGTGTTGTTGTTGTTGTTGTTGTTAAGTCATGATCAAGTGGAAATGTACGGAGCTGCGCAGCATTCGGACTTGCTGTCGCAAAACGTAGTCTGCATGTTGCATGCATCTCCTGTGTTTACACACAGTTCTTTGGGCACGGGGGGCGTAATGTCAGGATTGTATCGTGCATTGAAATATAACAATGATTTGAGGTTACCAAGTTCGGACGGGATGGTACCACTCAAATTCATGCCAGTGAGTTCCAGCCATGTCAAATCCGTAAGATTGCCCAGTTCAGTTGGTATGGTGCCGTCAAAACCTCTGGTGCGCAGAGTCAGTGTGGTCAATGCCGTGAGCTTCCCCAACTCCGAAGGTAAGGTACCATGGAATTGGCCGACATCGATCAGCATATGCGTTAGTGCTGGTAGTCCTTGCATCTCTGAAGGTAAAGTGCCTCCATACAGGGTGCCCAAGGCTAGTAGTATGAAACAAAAAAGGGCGGAGCAGTTCCAAGACAAGACGTGATGGTGAGAAAATGAACGTAATGTGAACCCGGGATTCGCAATCGCAGCCACTCACTGAATAACCATTGGTTGACCGTGTCATCAACACAGCTACCACCTAACAAGTTCATTGGAACCCAGTTGCACTCATGCTCATCCTCTTGAGATTTTAGCGTAAGTCTTGATTCAATCACTTCTCTGTAGGTGTTTGAATAATGTAGTACTGCAACCGCGAATCGTTGATGCCACTCTGCTTCGGTCGATAAACCCAAAGTCAAGTAACCATCGTCGCGAACAAACTTGTAAGCCAAGTTCTGTGGTGTACCTTCGGTAAACATCTCACACATGTTCGGGGAGATTTTGTTCAGGATGCGGTGGAGCTCGGTAATGTCAGACTCCTCGTAGCATGGGGGCGGCACAGGAGAGGGAGCAAGCGAAACACTGGGAGCAAATGAGCTGCTAGGCGCCAACGAAGGTTCTTGGGAAATACTCGGGGCAAAGGACGTGCTCGGAGCAGAGGAAGGGGCATTCGAGATACTTGGGGCAAAGCTCGTACTTGGAGCGCCAGAAACACTTGGGGTATCGGATGGCGCGGACGACGGAGCAACAGAAGTGCTGGGTGCTTGAGACGGAGCCAAGGAGGGTATAGAGGATGTACTTGGAGCCTGAGAAGGTTCCAAAGATGCACTAGGACTCGAGGAAGGCACCACAGATGGCACAAAAGAAGTGCTCGGGGCCAAAGACGGCACGGAAGATGGCACCAAAGAGACGCTCGGCGTATTGGAAGGAACCGAGGATGGCGCAACAGAAACACTTGGAGCCAGTGACGGTACAGCAGATGCACTAGGCGCCGTGGACGGAACTCCAGTGGGCGCAGTAGATACACTCGGAGCCAAAGAAGGTACCGACGAAGGCGCATTCGACGCACTCGGAGCCGACGAAGGAGCCAAAGAGGGCACCGAGGAAGTGCTGGGCGCCGGCGACGGCATCGCAGAGGGCATGGCAGAAGTGCTCGGAGACATAGAAGGTAACATGGAGACACTCGGAGTCGAAGTTGGCAACAACGTCGCGCTTTTCGTGGTCTTTGTACTAGTAGTAACAGATGTGGGAGCTTTGGTACTGCTAGTGACAGGGCTAGCAGTTGTCGTGGGAGACTTGGTACTAACAGCAGGTACCACAGGAGCCTTGGTAGTAGTAGTACGCGGGACAGCCGCCTTCTTGACCTTCTTCTTGGCTTTTGCCTTTTCAGCGAGATATCTCATGTCGTCCTCGTCCTCCTCGTCGTGTTGTTCAAGAATGTGCTGATATGGACGAGGCGCACTGTGAGGAGGATCACGAGGCCCTTCAGCACCACCTGAGTAGTATGCACCAGTGGTACTAGTGGTACTAGTAGTACTAGTACTAACGTTAGTAGTAATGAAACCGCTGGTGGAGGGTGATCCAAGCAGGAGGAGAAGCGTAACCATCAACATGGCTACGTTGATGGCACCGGTACTACTAGTAGTTCGGTCAGCAGCAGCAGGATAGATTCCGAACAACAGTTTTGTCTTGATCAAGAGAACCAACATGGCTTCAGAGAGTCGGGGCTGATGTTGTTGCTGACGGATTCAGAGAATGTGTACGACGAAGACGAGAAATACGAGTTTCGTGTTGCTCTGCTTCGAATACTATGGGAGAAATGATGCTGCATGCCGAGTGCCGAGTACCGAGGCGAATGTGCTTCATCAATTTGCTACTAGTACAGTACTACTAGTACGAACTAGTACTATTCTTCCCTTCGTCTTTTTGAATGTCGAGACTACGAGTACGGTACTGTTGGTCAATCATTTCACGAGTAGTAGGTCGTACTGGTACGGTACGGTGGTACCACCGTGCAACTTCATCGGATGGTTGTAATTAGTGGATGATGTGATGATGTTGTGGTCTCCAGATCGGCAGATCACACCCATCAGTAGATCACACCAAAAAAGTACAGTATCGGTACGGTAGTACTAACGTTAGTACTACGGTAGTACGTTAGTAGTACGGTACGGTTTGATGGTTAAAGGTCCCGGAGACAGGTACTAGTACTAACTACTAGATTGTGGTAGCTATTATTAACGATAGAACAAGCAATATCACCTTTATGCAGTGTTGTTATGAATGGTGACAGAACTTATATTCTCAATGATGTCGGTGTAGAAAAAATAATGAGAACTGGTGGTGGGAAGAGAATTCCCACGCTTGATGCACGACGACGGCACTTCGTTCCTGCTTTTTGCACAAAACTCTTTTACTACCGGTACAGTGTAGTGCTCAAAGTAGTGACCGCATCGTCCAGAACTTTTTCTGCCTGCCATGCAGCATTCATTCATGATGCCTTTTCGTTTCTCGTGAAAACAACAAGAGAAGCGTCTCAATACTAGATAGTCCGTTTTTTTGTGAGTGGTGGTGGTGGGAGGAGCTGAGGAGAAATCTTTTGGAGACAATAACTACTATCGGCGGTACGAGTATGCATGGTGATTGCGATGCTGCCACTACTTCTGTTTCTCGTGAAAACAATTAAGGACTACAGTACGAGTACGGGTACCGGTAGTAAAACAATGATAGGGGATACATAAAGACAACGCCACGTCGTGGTGCATCTTGCTGATGTGGTGGGCCGGATGCCTTCTCTCACTTCTTCGACGATGGCGGAACACAAATAATGCTCGCTGCCCCCACATCTTGGCGCCATTAAAGTGTTGTGCTGTGTTGTACGGTACTACTGTACTCGTCTAGAAGAGCACGACGACAACAACAACAACAACAGGATTGAGGATTGAAAATACTCAGAAGTCTTGGTGTAGTAGTTAGTAGCTACTACAGGTTTTCGAGAGATGACACCAATCATGCTAATGATATTCTGACAACCATTAGCTGTGGCAGGACACAAAGTTGCTAGCTAGCTAGCGGATGCCCATTCACTGACTTTGAGATGAAGGCTGCCAACATTCTAGCAAGCCTTTGTCATTGGAAGAGATTTGTCATCTAAAACGAAGAACATCAGTTTGATCAAAAACTACTACTAGTAGTATTCTAGGTAGATCATTATTTCCCGTCATCGTTTAACCACCAGCAATCTATGGTAAGATGAACTCTTCCAACTTCCACTCCATATTTTCGTAGTGGCTCCTCTAGTTTCGTTGACTGAATGTCCAGGGTGTCCACATTCCCTCCCATCGAAATGATGGATGCTGCTCGCTTCAGGGCACCCGAGGGACCTTGGTACACAATGCCATCCTCCTTGTCCAACACTTTACTTTCGTCCCATTTCTGTGTTATGTCCGCAGCGCTGTCATGACCATAGGCGGATTCACTACCTCCAGGAGGGTGGTCCGTTCTATCAGACTGTCGGAAACTCAAGGAGAGGCGTCTCCCATCACTTCGCATAGAGGAGAAAAGATTCCGAATCCGACGGGGAGGCCGGACCGCTTCCAATGTTCGCAGACCTCGAGATTGTTCAATGAGCGAAGCCAAATTCAAACTGAAGACCCCTGTGAGCTTGGAACTCGATTTTCCATCAAAGACAGTCACATGAATCATGGCTCCTGTCAAGTCGAGAGGTGTTCCATCGTGATGATGCGTGCGGACTTTGAAGTGGACTTCCTCTTCTCCCCAGTCCGCATCGTACGTATTCTTAATGGGTTTCGTTCGGGGCCATGCCTTGGTACCCGAAGCATTCTTCAAATTGTATCCCGTGGTTGTACGACTGAGGGCTTGTGTCAACTTGGTCCAAGGGGACATTTTGTACTTGATCGCATGGGCTGGAGTTGAAACGAAACACACAAATGGACTCGGAGCCATCAAATCACTATTCTTGTAGGTTTCTTTGTCCACTTGGACACGAATGTTGGAAATATACAAATGCAGGAACTTGCGAACTTCTTTGATAGACTTGTTGGAGTTGGGCTGGTTGTTGACGTCGCGGAATGATTGACGAAGAAGCGACCTCCTGAGAATAGCATATGTGAGGTTCTCTGAGAAGCCATCATACAATCAACCAAACATGGCAAACTTACCGGGTTGGAATTGTGGGTCGCATTCTCAGAGACGGATTGAGAGTTACTTCGAAAGCTCCACGAATTGGTTTATGGTCGGAGGATGTAAAATCATCGATTGGTTCATACGCCAAAACCCTTATTTTCGACCTCAGGCGATGTCCTGCCGCGTATAGAATCCGATCTGTATAGGATGGTGAGCGTTTCTCATTGTAGGCATACCCTGCCTGACGCTCCACTTTGAAAGTTGGTGGAAAATGGCACAGCGGTGTTTGGAAACCAGATAAGCAATGGTTCTTCTTCATAGCATAGGCAAGTTCATCGTTCAAGTTGACGGTCTCCCAATCGAGCTTCTCCGTTAGCTTTCGAGTGGCCGCAATATGCTCGGATGATCCAGGCTCATAGCCATCGAGCTTGGTGCGAAAGTTCAAGTCTCCCATGGCAAACGTGAAATGACTTGCAAGTGCCACATCGCAGCGGCATTGTGGAATGTCAGAGGAAGTGGATCGGAGGATTTCATTGATAGATGCACACCGAGCCTTGTACTTTTCGGGACCTTCATGTGCCTCCAAATGCGCTGTTAGAAATGCAATTCTTGTGGATCCATTGATGCTTACTTCCGATACAATACCGCCTTTGTTGGCAAGACCACCCATCCCTGTGTTTTGGACCTTGAGACTCAACACCTCCAAGGAAATGTTGTCGGGGTTGTAAAACAGCATCAGTCGCATCTGCCCCTGTTGATAGGAAATTGCTTGGTCATAGCTAGGAAGTCGTTTTTGGAACAGATCATGCAAGACGAATGTGTCATCAAATTCTTGCTCTTCCAACAGCGAAACGATGGAGCCATAGATCATACCCTTATCTTTGGTAGCACTCTTGCGGAGGGACGAAGGAGAGGAAACAGGCTGGTTTACTTCTTTCTTCCGTTTGGCTTGTTGTTGCTTTCTCGCCTTTTCCATATGATCTCTGGAAATGGTCAGTTCATTAACTGCCTTTTGTGCCTTTTGGGCATTCGGAAGAAGGGGTTTGGGGAAATTGTTTTCGTCGTAATCCTTGACTTTAAATGTAGCTTCTTGCATTCCGAACACAATGATATCAAACTTTTCAGAGACATTGAGGGCTTGATTGCTGTTTTCTCCATTTCGAGGGATATCCAACATGGAAGCGACACTGTCCGATAAACTATGGGTCGTTGATGGCAGTGGATATCGCGGGTGTTCGAGAACGACACTCGTTTCACCGTCTTTTGGGATCCAAGCATTGATGGAAGCTTGGTCTGGCTGCTGGTTTCCCATGTTGGCGGAACATACTAGCACTTTGACCTTGGTCTCTGGCTTCAGGGGAGGCATGACGCTTCCAATCCACGTTGTCATGAACCACAAAGTGGTTGGCGGTTGTGGTCTCAGTTCTTGGACGTGGGAAGAACTCAAAATGACTCGATCGATTGTAACTCTCCGTGCTAGCATGAACGATGGAATGATGATAATAATGAACACGCTAAGGTCCAACGTTGCATTGCCCGGAATCGTAGTTTGGATCAACAAGACAAACATTTTGAAAATGTATTATCAGCTAGAGGATGATTTTTACATAAAGTCCTAAGTTCATGAAGAAACATTCAGAATGCTTACTTCCAGCAGGCAGGAACTTCTCCAGCCATGCGAGAAGCCATGTCCGCGAAGAAGGAGGCCTTGGCTTCGGCAGAGTAGTATCCAAGTCCCACCATAACTGGGTATTCAGTCTCGGGAGTGTCCTCGATCTCGAACTTCCAGGGGGTCAAGGAAGGGCATTGATCAGGAAGCTCTCCCTCAAACTCACCGGCCCACACAGAAAAGGCCGAGCGGGGTTGATCAGGGTAGGAAGCAAGTCCTTCGTCGGTATTTTCGAGGAAATGGAGCCCGTCGAATTCGTACAAGGAAATGCGAGGTTCACAGTCTCCCAAAAGTTCAAGAGCCATCATGACAGCGCAAGCATCAAACTGAGGGGTACTCTCCGTGACGGGATCATAGGTCCAGGCCTCGGCGTAAATGAGGAGGCTAGGGTCTTCACGAGCATTGTCAGACCAGGCTTGGTAGAAGTCCAAGGTGGCGCTAGCAGAAGGTGAGTCCCCGCTTTGGGCGGAAGCAACGAAGCGTCCGTAGTCCTCTCCTCCGATGACGTCGGCAACGACAACAGGGATGTAGTAGAAGTTCTTGAACTGGATGTTGCTAGCATCGAGAACGTAGTTGGCAGCAGGAATGTCACAAGCAATGTTGGTCTCGTCAGTAGGGGCAGAAACATCAGGGCTGATAGTGGAAAGGAGGAAATAATGAGATCAATGGACATCAAAGTGTCAATTCTCCACACTGTCCGTACGATACTTACTAGGGGTCGAAGTCAGCACACCAGTTTCCTCCCATAATGATCAAAGTCTCGATCTTCGCAGCAGCTGCAGGGTATTGTTCGATGAGCTCCATCAAAGATGTTTGGGCACCGACAGCAATGTACAACCAGTCGTCACGTCCAGACTCCATGATCATGTTGGCAATGAATTCGACTCCATTGGACTCCAATGGCAAGTCAACGTCACTGCATTCAGGTTCCAAGGCGAATCCCAAATAGCCAGGAATCCCGCAGACACCTCCACGAACACTGTAGTCAGGGAATTCAGATCCGACGGCGACGGGGATGTCGCCACGAAGGGAAAGATCCAAATGCTTAGCAACACACTTGGCAGACAACTCAGGGTTCTCAGAGGTGGTCAATACGGCCTTGAGGTCAATCAAATCGTCAGAATTGACGAGGAGGCCAAGGGCGAACACTGAAAGGTCACACGAGAACGGCGTTAGGATATTTGGGTCATTCAGCCAAAATTCTTTCGATAGATGCTCGGAACTTACCATCATCAATGAATGGTCCATAATCGGTATCAAAGATTGTAGGCTTTCCTTCGGTGGTTGGTTCGAGATCACTGGGGTCAACACACCAATCTGTCTTGGACCAATCCAAACCGCTGCAACCTGTTCTCGACAAAAACGATGTGAGTCAAAACTAGAGCGAAATCGTTAAATTCTCCCTAACCCGAGTTTACTTTGAATCGAACGTACCGGGAACAGTTGCTTCGGCCTCACTCTTGGCCTTTCCCAACTTTTGGTAACAAACGAGACCATCAGCACAGTCAGAATCGGTGTCACAATCTCCCATACACTTTCCGCAAGGAGCTTCAGGAGTACATTCGATCACTGGAAGGACGAGTGCATCGGAAGGAGTGTATCCAACGCCGAGATGACGAAGGTTGTTTTCCTTGGCAGCCTCAGCCTGGAAAGTCAAACCAACAAGGCCGACCACGAGAGTAAGAAGTTTGGATGTCATGATTGCTGCCACCGAGAATTTGTGATACCACCGGATCCGTCGCGCCAAAAATCCTAGAAAAGAATGAAGCTCTTCGAAAAAGCTCGGTTCCCACAGAATTTGGATACTTCTGTCACTATGGCAAATCACGGCATATCCCACTCATGACACACTGAGATGAACGGAAATCATTTTACTGTACTTAGCAATGGAGTGAAGTGAGACTTAGATGAAATCCCGATGTGACAAAGGATTTTGGCTCTAAACACCTTTGTGGATACACCAGTCCTTAACCGCCACCATGATTATTGAGCCATGATGATTGGCTCTGTTGATGCAAACAATACTACCACGTATTATATCCCGTACAAAGATCGCCGACGCGAACCGATGTTCGGCCAAAAATCCTTCAAGAACTTTTGTGCATGCCATCGGAGAGGGGACCCTGTCTGTGCGACCAGTCTACAACTTCACCAAATTGATGGAATCTTCCGATCACGTGACAGGAAGATTGGAGGGTTCTGACAAATAGAGAAACAGGCTTTTTCGCATCTCCTCCATCCCGAGCTTCATCGTTCATCGATCGTCGTTGCTTTATTAGCGCCGCAACGTCATGACGAGGAACGTGTGGCTCTAGTGCTGAGAACTGAGCTGCACTGTAAAGTATGAATACGCGCAGGTTTGAGAAATATTTTTCGAACTATTGGTGACAATCTGGACTTGCCCGCTTTTTAGAATCGTTTGTACTATAGCGTCCTGAGCACTGTTAGTAGAAGTTTGTACTAGTAGTGTCATATTAGTTTAAACTACTTTCAACGACGGCTTTTCTACGGTGCTCCAATATTATTGATGTCGTCCTTTTATTTTAGGAAATCACGCACCGCTCAGTACGGTCTGGCATCATCCTGTCTAAATCCTCTTGTGTCAAGCCTTCACCTTCTTTTGCTGGCATTGTGTTCCAGAAATCCTTGAGATTCAAATTCTTCACGTCCCGTCGAATGTAGAACAAAATGTACGCGTTTGAATCGACCACATCCCGACTGTGAATTTCAAAAATCTGGGCATCATTGAAGAGCCGCCACTGTCCATCGGTTTCAGACTTTAGCGAGGCCACGTAGTGCCCGCCTGACAATGCTCCATGGTGATGCACAACTCCATACAAGTCATACAACATTTCACTTCTTCCGTCGTCTTCATTTAAACGCGAATTATCGCTTGTTTCCTCTGGTAGTTCTCCGTTGTCAGGTTCCTTTGCAGATTCTTCCTTCGGCGCCGTCGCCTTTTCCGTATTGGGTGTTTCTGTGGCCATGATTCTCGAGAGGTCTAGTCCTTCCAAGGGGAAAACAACGAGGTCCCGGAGCTTTCGTCTCATTTGCGGCGTGAACTGGAAGCGTTTCAGATGAATGATAACCACAGGTGGCAACCGCCAAAGACTCATCCTTTTCGTTTGCACTCGGAAGTCTTTACATTTCGAGCAATACGCCTGCAAAAAATATGGTCAGAAATTGTGTTTCTCCTGGAAATTATCTTTCGAAGCAAATCGAAGCAAAAAACGCACCTCGGGGATTTTCTCTTCCAGCGCAAATGCGTCTAGACAGTCCTCCAACGTGATGGCACCTGGCTGGCCATTCTCCTTCCCGATGCAACAACTTGCATGATTCTTTACAGGCACGCCAGTTGGACGGGGTTTCTGATTTGGAACATTGTTGATGCTGTCGTTCGTACTGCGAAGACCAAAGCCATTCGTTGCAATATCAACCGCCAAGTGCCAATCAATCGCTATACTGTCTCCGTTCAACACAGCGGTTTCTAGATCATTGTCGGGAATGAAACATCCAACACAGCAATCGTACCACGGGCACAAAGCACATCTGCGTCCTTCTCTGGTCGTCAGCCGCAAACGGAACCCATAGCGAGGAAGTGGTCCTGCGGCAACTTCCTCCATATCTGCCATTGTCTTTTGAAGATTTTGTCTGGCCTCAAACTTTGTCTGTTGATCTTGACCAGGTTGTGCAGTTGCATTCTGCTCCGATTCTGTTGATGGTTGAAGGAACTTGAGAGCCGATGCTGGAACGAAATTTTTAAGATGTTGGGCTACCGTATCATAAAGGTCCCGCCCAGTCATTTTGTCCAAGTCGGTCACACGCAAGATGAGAGGGGTTCCAAAGACACGATGAGAAAGCGGATGCAAACCATCCTTCATTGTTAGCTCTGCTCGACGCTGGGTTAGTGCCAAAAACGAAAGACGAGATCTGGCTTCCTCTTCCATCTCTTCTTTGGTGGCTTCCGCTTCCTCACTGTCGTCTCTTGGGGGGAGGACCAATTCTGGCAGTGGGTCAAGTTCATAGACGAACAATAGTGGTAGTTCCCCTGTTTCCTTGTTTTGGAGGCTTGGTAGTCGCCAGAAATTCTAAGGGAACAAGACATAATTTTCAGAAAGAGAATACAAAAGAAATGTGACAAAACATCAGAAAATCACCTACCGGTGCAATGCGGAAAATGTATCCATCATGCATATCCACGACGACAAGATTGGAAGCCTTGGTGCGATAGATCGCTTCAAGCTTTTCTTTTTCTTCTGACGACACTTCTTTGGAACCCGCTGCATTCACGTCCATACCGTTGGCCTTTTGATCATCCGCGTACAGCACCTTGGCCAAAGCAATCAACACATCGTACAGGGTTCCGCCATTGTGTACCCGAACACAATATTTCATGCTATCGACGCCATCTCGCACAGGATGCAAAACCAGATTGACGGGAATCGTATCGTCCTCTGGCAAAGGAATCTGCAGAAAAGAAAACGGTTCAAATCGAGCACTCTCGTAGGAGCAAGTCTTGCATTTCAGCAAACTTTTGTACTGGCCTGTGAAGAGTGCTACAATGATAGACATCTCTCTTTTGAGATGATTGGACCACCAAATATCTGCCAATTCGCTGTCGGGGCGACCATCCGAATCGGGAGCCTGAATGTAGGGTTTGTTCACAATGCGATTCAAGTCTTCCGAAAGTCCACCCAACAAGAATGCCAACAGTTCTTGTGCATCGTGTTGTTCATTTCCAGAAAAGTGATCGTTAAATTTTCCAAGTGACTCTTTGAAAGTTTTGGGTGTGAGTGCGGGGGCATTCACAAGTGCGTACGAACCCGGGGCAATCACCCGCTTGGGTTGTTGAATAGCACCTTGTTGATTGAACTTTTTCCAAAGCGAATTGATGAGTACTGCACTAACTTGCGCCAAATGCCCCTGATGTCCGAGTGGGTTGGTGGTGTTGATGTCTTTCAGATAACATTTGGAAGTAAAATAATCACGAAAGATAGGAGTATGACTCAAACATTGGATCGATGAGTTGAGGTAGCATGTATTTCCCATGTTGTAGAGACCCACGATACCATCCCCTGTTTCTGCTGCGCCATTGCTGGGTCTGGTAAACGTCCATGATTTGCCATCTTCCCCACGTGGCCACAAGCCAGATTCTTCATCCTTGATTTCCAGGAGGAGACTGAGGTTTGTTCCGATTCCTTCCCCTCCACTTCGGGCTCTACGTTGCTCCGCAACATTGGTGTCCAAGTCCAATAGATAATCCCCCTGCCGTGGAGCATTGGGTTCTTCTATAGGTGACGTGTCCATGACCCACAAACGTCCAAATTCTGGATGAACATCCAAATCCTTGCACAATTGCTCCAACAACACACGGGCTGGAGTCACACGACTGACTGGAGCACCTTGTTGGAACGGCCGTGCTTCACCTCGCGTGATAGCGTCACACATGTACAATGTAACAAAGAAGGGGAAGAGCTCAATTTCGTTTTCGACTGGAGCATTGGGTCGCGCCTGGCGAGAGCGGGCAGCGGCACTCCCTGGAGTAGGTGTGTAAGGTACCACGCTGCGATGAATGGGTGGACCTCCATCGTACCACGCTTGAAGGGCCGACCACGCGAGGGGAGGTAAGATTTCATAGTCTTGTCTCCACTTGATGTCTTTGAGGAGCGCCAAACTGCCACCATCTTCCAGGAGACCACGGTTGGAAATGCGCCCCACACGGCGAGGATTCGACGAACCAGCATCACTGTCCCGAAGATCATTTCCATCTTCTGGTGTTCCACTGGCCCTGTCAACGACCACTCTCCAAGTCCGCAGCCAACCATCATCGATAATGTACCATACGGTCCCACGTGGACCTCGTCGACTGGTTTGTGTTTGCGGATACGTCTTTTGATGTCGTTGTTCCACTTCGGCAATGATCGCTTTTTCCATACTGGCTAGTTTGGGAGGCACACCAAAGACGATGCTGACAATGAGACGAAGTTCCATGATAAAGGGACCCAGTCCACGTTGGGGGTTTTCTCGTTTCTCCTTGTGCCATGCCAAGAATTGTTCCATAGTCACAACACTTGCATCGGTATCGGTGTCGACTCCCATGCTTTGTTTCAGTTCTTGAACAACCGCTTGTACGGAAATATTGGTCTTGTCAGCGGAAGGTGGCAAACGATATCCTTCCGGCAAAAGACCCAAGGATTTGGCCGCTTGAAAGGAAACGAA
Organism: Nitzschia putrida; assembly: GCA_016586335.1. Taxonomy (NCBI): domain Eukaryota; phylum Bacillariophyta; class Bacillariophyceae; order Bacillariales; family Bacillariaceae; genus Nitzschia; species Nitzschia putrida. Next base: position 69,414 of record BLYE01000024.1, on the reverse strand, counting down.
CGAATCATCCTTATCGGCGTCATCAGTGTCGGCAGGACGATCTTCATCTCCTTGCTCACCACTCGCACTACTATTAGATGCACTTGTATCCTTGGTTGATTCCGGTTGATCGACTTTCATTCGAAATTCCTTGTGTTCACACAACAATCGAACCAGCGCAGACAATTCGGCATCTCCCAATTCTGTCGGAGGTTTTGTAGACGAAGATGTTGCTCCCGTGACACCCACCCGATCCACCATCAATAATTCTTGTACCATCCATTGGACCAATCGTCCGTCTCCTTGATCGTCATCGTGATCCACAGTATCATCATTACTACTACTACTTGTCACGGTATGACTGGATCGGACACACATGCCACCAAATTGCAAGACATGGGCCAAATCCCAAAACCATTGAATCTTTTCCAAAGGAGCACCCGTTTGTGGATCCCGTGTTTGTGCCATGCGCACGACACCTTCAAAGACCCGTTGGGCCAAGGATGGAGGAAGGAATCCTCCATGGCCTTGTTCGTGGGAAGCAGTCGAAACGGCTTGAAGGAAGGAAGAAGTGGGAATAACATGTTTGGGGAGAATGGGTGCTGTGGCAGGGTCATTGGCAGAAGAGGAAGCTGGATCGGAAGTGGCTGGTGTTGGAGTAGCAGTAGCCGTCGGTGTCGCACCTGCTGCGGCTGGATCGACCGACATGGGATCTCCATGAATCACAGAAGCTGCTGTAGGTACCAAGGAATGGAATCGTCGCTTGACTTCATACAGACGTTGTTCAGTAATAGCATATTGCTTGCAGAGTTTGGGTAGACGACGCAATTGATTCTCCATGGTTTGCAAAAAGGCTTGCGTGGACGCGGGCATGGCTTGTTCGGGCGGATGCATCCCTTGGGCCAATCCAGCCAACCAATCCAAAAGGACATGAGACGGTTGCGGTGTATAGCGAACCGTGGACAAAATCGCAGCCGTAAAGTCCTTGATAGACAATTCCCCCGTACCCGGTTGTGTGCTATTCTTGAAAATGGCATCCAGCAAATCTCGCATGGGCGGTGTTTTGTACGATTCTTCTCCATGAATGTCGGACAAGAATCGTTGCACAGTATCTCGTACCAAGAGACCCTTTTTCTGGTAGGCATCATAGACCAAAAAGACCAATTGTGCCATGAGATGGACAGCCGGATCATCACCAGAGAAATTGGGAATATCGTCCATGGCCGTGTCGTCCGGATCGTTCATGTTGGAACGGAGGGGTGGACGGTAGTTATGACAAATGGCTAGGAAAATGAGGACATCGGGAAAGGAAACCCACGCCGAGGTAGGAGCGGGTTGGACACCTGACGCCGTGGAGGTGGATGGTTTGACCTGCAAGGCATAAAAGAGACACCGAAAGAGACTCATGTGGCCTCTGGGACCTTCATGTGGTTGAACACAACATGGCACAAAGAACTTGGTAAAGGTAGTCATATCAAGTAACATGGGGCGTGACTGCAGTTGTTCCCAAGCTCGGCGGATGGGAGGAGGAATGTGCGTGTCCATACTCCCTGTGCTCCCAATCGAAGAGGAAGCGCCAGGTGCCGGAGAAGAAGACGCTGCCGTAGAAGTGGACGACGACATGGAATTGGATCGATAGAGCATGGCTTGGACAAAAAAGGACGCTTGCTCTTGAATCCGGGCACTTTCTTCTTCTTCGTCCAGCGCAGCTTGTGCACTTGAACTTGTACTGTGATTCCGCAGTGTCAAACGCAACAAGGATGCCACAGCCCGAGTAACATTCTCTTCTCCGAGAATGGCGACAGCCTTGGCCACGGGCATGAAAGACGACAATTGCGTTTGGAGACTCATTTTGTGTTGGCTTTGGCTTTGGATTGTTACGTGTACTGTACGTTGGTTGCTCTTGCTCTTGCTGTTGTGCCTGTTGCCTGTTGTTGTTAGCTATATGATGAATGTATGTGTGCCACTAAAAGACTCTAGAAAGCAGCAGCAGCAGCAGCAGTACAGTAGATACTTGTACTCGTACTACAACACGTACTTTCTCCTCCTAGAGAGGATCCAGCCAGCTAAGTCTAGAGGAGAAATGACAGAGAGAGAAATTGGTACGTTGTTGTGTCGTCCTTGTTGTTGCTGCTGGAAACGTGCAGTACAGTACGTGTAACTTCGTGTGCTGTTCGCATGGGTCTTTTTCGTCATATCTTCTTTTGAGCGACTACTTCGACCGAATCTTCTCCTCCGTCCTTCCGTCCATCCCACGTTCCAGGACGAAGAGATCGTCCACCGCCCAACCTCTCCACACATCAAGTTCGGGTGGACAGACGGGCGAACTGCACATCATGTGAGGAAAAGCAAGCTACCTAGCAAGTATTCAACGACATCAACAACAACATCCAAACAACATCTCAACAACAACCCAAGAATCATGTCCGCCACACGGTCAAGACTCCAAAAGCTAGTCCAACAAGTGGGAAAGTTCCACAAACCCAAACCACAAATCCGAGAAGCCGAGAAAAAGACATCCTGGGACATTCTCCGCGGCGACAAGGTCCAAGTCATCGGCGATCATCCCGAACGCGGCAAGCAAGGGATCGTCCTCAAAGTCCTTCGCGACAAGGATCGTGTTATTGTCGAAGGCGTCAACATGGCTCCCCGAAACATTCGAGGAGATAAGGATCGTGGAATTCAAGCCAAAACCATCATGAAGGAGCGAACCATGCATTATTCCAACGTCAATCTGGTTGATCCGGTGCAAGGCGTACCCACTCGTATTTCCAAGCGTATCCTCGAGACGGGAGAGAAGGTTCGTATTTCCAAAAAGAGTGGAGCTATTATTCCACGTCCAGAGATTTTGACCTACCGCAAGCGACCTATCAATGCTACTGTCACGGAAAGTTGTACGTCCGAAGATGCCGCTTGGGAAGTTACCTATCCATACTTTCAACCACCTACACCTCCTGCAGCTGCCAAGAGCTCGTAATGGATATAGTAGGTACAGTACTAGTACAGTAGTAGGGAATACGGATTAATACACGCAGACACTGAACGGTAGCAATATCTTTATTTATACTACAATGTGTGCTACGGTACAGTAGTAGTAAGATTGTCTCAGTGATGGGTCGATTATACCATGTTCTCAGCATCTTGTTGATACGCCTTGCCACTACTACCATTTGATCCTTGTTCCGCACTCGTTGCTTCTGCTTCTCCAACAGGTTCTGGTTCATCCAACAAGGCAAATGCTTGAATATCATTCGTTTGCCATTCAATCGCACTGGCTGTCACCACACATACGATCGTTTCCCAAACATAGGGGACAAAAAAGATCTCTGGATCCGATTCTTCTTGATACGAAAAGGTGAATTCGTTGTTTCCATCGATATGAGACTTGCGCTTTTTTGTGCTCGTACTACTGGTACTGTCGACCACCAATAGTCGTTCGATGGAATCTTCCAACGCTTTCAAGGCCTTGGTGGTGGACCGGGCACCTGCTTCCATCAAGATGGACGACGCTTCTTCAGTGACCCACACGATGCGTTCCACCAATTTGCGTGGATACAACGAAGATTGGTTGTCGTTGTCGTTGTTTTCACTGCGTTTCAACAGTTTCAATATATCACTTTGATGGTATACAAGCATGTAAACCAAATGAATGTTGCGTTCCAAATGTTTTGGTAACACACAATGATGGATCAGTCGAAGGAGACTGCGGGCAATCTCTTCGTACATTTCGACGGAAGTAGCCGATCGATCGTCTTGGCGTTGGGATTCTTCCGTGGATTCTCCTGCTGTTGTTGTTGTTGTTGATGATGACGTTGTAGAAGACGTTGTTGCTGCCGTGGCAGCTCGTTGAGCGACACGAGCATGTTTCTTGAGAATGCTTACAGTCACAGCTACCAACCGCAGCGCAGCATATTCGTGCAAATCAACCACAGCCGGAGACAAGTTTTGCAAGATGGCACAACAATTGCTCAACAAGAACGCATCGGGCATGCGGTCCATATGAAAGACCAACGTCCGCAGCAACGTCAACAACAGCACACTTCCCAAATTGATTTTGCGCAAATGCCGTTCCTTGTACCAAACCACCATGGGAACTTGGATCCGTTCAAAGGCATCTCGACCAAACGACGCATCTTGCGAAAACAACAAGAGCAATATCACATTGACATAGAGTTGCGAATGGGATCGAAATGGACAACTTCGGATATCCCGACCCTTGTCTTTGCGAGCATACGAGACAAACTCGGATGACGTATATGACTGTGTGTTGGAGGAAAAATACAATGTCCGCAGTAGAGGGAGGACCAGGGTATCCAAATCGGAACGAACCGCCAAGGATTGCGCAAAATTGGGACTAGCTTGGTACAGAGTATACAGAAAGAGAGCGCCCACTTCGGTGTGCAGCGTTCGGCCCAAGGCAACAAACAGTCCTTCAAAGTTGATGGTAAAGTGTGTCTCGGGGTGATGATGATGGTGCTGTTGTTGTTGGTGACGCATACTTCCCGGAAGGTCGGCTTGAACAATGTCATCCATGCCTATGGATTCATCGTCGTCATCCTTGCCACCCTCGTCACTGCTTTCCTTGATGGATTTGTCAAACAAATCAGCACTCGACTCGTGTTCCCAACGATTGTCCACCATACCAACTAGTTGCGTGCGGAATGGATTGTTGCGATTTCGGCAATTGTTGACCAAAAGTAGCATCATGGAACAGGACAAATCAGCAACCAGTGAATCTGACAACCACAAGACATCTTTGGTGCGACTTGTGGCACTCTGAAAGGTCCGTAGGGAGGCTGACGACGAGGAACGCTTTTCACGAGGCACCAAAACATGATAGACAGCTTGCATCAGACGAATTGGGAGAAGCATAATGGTGCTTCCCAACATCAATACACCCTTGGTTGCATCGAGGATCATTTGTGGACCTCCCGACGAACGGTGGGGTGCGATGGTTTGAGACACACCCGACGTGGTGGTCAAGGGCAACTGAGATACAGACGATCCTCCTTCCACATATTGCTTCGGCGTGGTTGCCTGTACCACCGTATGCGACTCAAACAAACCATCCGGGCCCCTTTTCTCATTCGGCGAAGATGCGACGGCTGTTTCGGCAATGGACTGCAAGTAATACGTAATGCTCTGTTGTGGTGCCGGCGGTCGCCGTATTTGCCAGTCCATACAAACTTCCAAAACGTCTCGTGGTGTCCATACATGCCGTCGTCGCTTTCGTTTGGGAACTCCAGTAGTATGATTGGAAAAGTTGCTGCTGAGAGAAACATCCAACAGTTTGTACGTCCGAGTCTCCATTTCCTCCATACTCAACTCTTCCTGAAAGAGCTCTTCCAAGACACAATGAATCCCAGTAATATCCGAGGGAATTTGGAAGGAGGATAAAAACGGTTGATACAATTGGGTTCCACACAAAACAAACAACAAATGAAAGGCCAGGACAACTGTGTCGTAAATCTCGGGCGTTTCCAAGGCATCACAATCTGGTCGACCTGTCACCACAATCAAATCCAAAATAGAATACACAAGCGGTCTTGCTGTAGGTTGATCCGCGGGCAGATCTCCTCGGGTCCGATAAAGCATGGCATCTTCCAAATAGGACCGTGAATAATCGGTGGATGTACTGGAAGACCGAACGACCACAGGATGTGCCAGTAACCGGAGCAGTCGCATGGCACCCGCAGTTGCTCTTGCCTTGCCGACTCGTGATATACGACTTGAGAAAGCAGATGTTGCTGCGTTGGATGGATCCTTGATATTGACATTGCTGTTGTTGTTGGGTACACTCTTTTGTAGTTCTCGAACCAACTGTCTCAACATTCTGGTGACATGCAAACACAAACCTGCCAAATTGCTGGAAACAGCAGCATGTTTGGCCATACTTTCACAGGCTCTTGTAAGAATAGGAGATGCATTGCTGTTTTCTTCAATGTGCACCCAGACATCGTATCCCAACAGCAACTCCTGCCATCGTGAATCTCCCCATGGTACGTGTGCAGGGCTAGCAATTTGGAAGAGCAACAATGCGAGAGGATCGTTCCCCTGTAGCGATGCCGCTCGCTATAAATCATAGACAATCATATCAAGAATGATGAGAAAACAACACCAAGGAAGAGACATGAAAAAAGGCGAATGTCATCGTCCTACCTCTGGATCTCCCCACATTGGCTACTACTAGTACTACCACAAAATTAGTAGAAGAAACAACCCAACCACGCTTGAACAAGTACAGAATCTTGGAAGTATGGTAGCGTTAGGATGTGTACATGAAATTAGATTCCAAGGTTGTAGATCAACAAGAGCGTGGAGGATGAAGGATCCCCGAACACTTTTTTCACTGCTGCTGGCAAACAACCAACACCCGACATTGGGGACATCCCGAGACCCTGCCAACTGCACCCTGCGTCCGAGACTGTTGGATCACGGGATGGTTCATGTCACGGATGAATGCCATGTGGAGTCCTCAATTGGGCGTCACCTTCAGTAGTAGTACCTGTCTGAATATCCATTACATGGTGTTGGCGCGAAGAACGAAATTGGCTTCTCTCCTTTCGATGCCAGATTAGGTATATAAAAATGCTACTAAAACCATACTTCCCACTTGTGATACGGAACCGAACCATGCCCACGTTTCGGTAGAAGACTTTTGTTAACAAGGTGCGATTCTATGCTCAGTCGAACTGGTCCTGGAGCGTTTCCTAGATTAATTAAATAGTAAACTGGTCATGTTCCGCGTCGCCATGGTATGCAAAGGATACAGGACTCTGATTTCCTAAAGTCATCCAAAGGCGGACTTCCAAAGACGTTTATGCCGTACAAGTACAATGGAATGTCCTTCACGTTGAGATTAGCGTTCGTGGAACTGCTTGCTTTAAATACGGAAAGTCTTCACTCTATATTTTGGACTTGAACTCACCACCAACATCAAGGATGCTGCAATCTAGCAATAGTAGTTCGTGGGATGTGGGAGTTCAAAAGCACGCCACTTCTACGCCTGTACTCGGACAATTTCGCGACTGTTGTCCACACAAAGCAGAACTCCGATAGTTTGCCAACACAACCCTTCCAAAACACACATTTCTGGCCAGGAGCAGCATCCCCCACCAAGAGCTGCACCCGTCCATCCCAACAACACCAAAAACCCAAAGCAACTACTACTTGTATATTCACGATGAAGCGAAGTCAAAGCGATAGCGAAATTTCCATGAGTGAGAAGAGCGTCACCTTCTCTACTGTCGAGTTCCGTGAACATGCCATGGTGCTCGGTGGATCTCATGTGCCATACGATGGGCCTCCTCTCTCCATTGACTGGGAGGTCATGGATTCAGCCATTGTTGACGTAGAATACTATGAATGTTTGCGTGCACCTCGACGACCATTGGAACAATTGATCATTCCTGGGTACATTCGAGAGCAAGTGTAAGTTTACCATGGCGGCGTCCGTTGACGAGCGATTCCCTAACCGCGACCCAGTAGCATCTGACTTTTTCTTCTCTTTCCTTCATATTTACTACTACAGTCTACTCGATAGTGGATACACAAAGCAAGAGATCAAGAAGCATCTTCAAAAGATGAAGGATGATGAACGAAGTGGTGTCGCCAAGTTTGCCAAGAAACTTCCAGGTCGATTGTTCGGAAAGGCCAAGCGAGCTTTTTCTACGCGAGCTGCCTAGGTACTCGTAGATAGTGACCCTTGCTACACACAATTCTACGAACGACAACACCTCCTTCCTTTGTCCAAATCCAATCCTCTTTTTCATTGAACAGACACAAGACAGCATTCGGAATTGCCGATTTTCCCCTCTGGCATTTTCCCTTTTCGCTTTTTTTCACCACACGTTTTCAAGCAACAGTAGTACTACCGGTACCTACCTAGATCACCATTGTTAACTGCCTTTAAAAACACATGGTTTTCCCCTCCTTACACTGCCGAAGAACTTCCCGATGACGAAAGGATTGTCACTCATGGATTGGATTGGGCCTTCCTCTCTAGAACTTCTCGTGTTGTTCTTTGGTTTCTTGCCGGCCCTAGCTAGCGTGATGATGATGGCGAGGAATGAAAGATACACTGATGGGATATACATAGTACCTAGGTAGGGATTAGCAATCTATCCAATGCCGTTTCTAACTCTCCCAATATAGAGAAGAAGTATTGGTCGTCCAGAAGATGATGCGGCTAAAGCTCTGCCATCATCTGGTTCGGAAGTTGTTCCCCTAGGAATTCTGGCCGAGTCAGACTTCTCTGCGTAGTTTTTGCTGTGCCACTTCGCTTCTCACAGTTAACGTTACCAAGAGAAATCTACTGATTCTTCTATGGCCACGGGAGGTAGAACAAACCAAACAAGAACCCTTCCGAGCCCAACGTTTCAAAACTAAAGAGTGAGGACAGCTGGTTCAAAGATGCTGTCGACCTCGTAGACATTCACTATTGAGTTCTTGTCTACCAAAGAGCTTCGGGATCCTTTACTGGTCTACTAGCTGTGCAATAGTTAGTACATCCACAGGTGGGGGAAATGTAGTAGAAGGCTCGTCGTCTGTTCTCCAACTCCCCTTTCTTGCAATGAGAATGCTAGATACGACCATTTTATCTTACCAGGAAGATAGTGTGACACCGCCTACTCACTGGAGGGAAGTGACCCTTTGTTTGAGACTCTGAACGGATATATAGGTTGGTAGCCTCCCACCGGACAGCTAGTGTATCAATTCACTTTTTGGGCTGAATAGCTTGGGTTCCTTGTTTTATCACGTCGCCTTCTGGTTTGCCTTCTTGTCGACCATGGAGTCTTCCACGATAGGGTCTTGTTTTCATAGAAACGGGATTCTTTCTGGACTCATCCGACTAAAAGCGCGTCGAAAAGTATGCAAAGTCACTTGTATGGAATTGTAGGAAACTGTCAACCCATATCCATGAAGAGGTGGCACGCCTACATGAAGGCGTGATATGGGGGGTCACGCCTTTATGTAGGCGACCTCCGAACACGGGAAAATCACGGCACGGTGGTTAGTGCACCCAAACCTGGCAAATTAATTTCGTATTCGAATATTGGAATATATTTTTGAACCATTTTCCAGGTCCATAATTTATTTTCCCTATTAAACGAGGACACCTACATATAGGCGAGACCCCCCGAAAAAGGGCCAAAAATCTCTTCATGGATATTTACAGCTTGTGTCCAAGCTTCCTTTCAGGCTTCGGTTATCGTTTGTTGTACGGACTTAGACAAATAATGGGAAACATGCCTACGTTCCTAGCGTAAATGATATACTGTTGATTAATCGAGAACTCCGCCACCACCGCGTAGGGTAGTAGTACTCAACTCTACGGGCTGGTGGCATTGGGCCATTTGCCTTCTGCAGTTCGGGTCTGACATTTTTTCAGGATTCAGCATTGTCTATACTGCCACGTTGCGACAACTATAATTAGGACTGACCGAATGAAAACCTGTCCACCCTGTACCTGGGGTGCGCAAACCTGGTCCTGGAGAAAAACGGCGAAAACCATCAATCCCGGGTGTACCCAAGACTCCTACAAGACCCAAAAAGGAGCTCCGACCAACACCACCCCACACACAAAATCACACCAACAACAACAACATCAACAATCAACATGCAACGCAACAACTACTAGTTTTATTGTGAATTCGATGGACCAGAATACTAAACCGGAGGAGGCGGATATGATGGTGGTGGTGGAGGTCCTTGGTAGTGGTTCCCTCCTTGAAATTCCTGCCCTTCTTGTTGTTGTCCTCGCCACTGTTGAGCATATTGCATGGTTTGAAAGTCAGGATATTGCTGGTGCTGGAACATGCGGTAGAACTCGAATTGCATGTTTCCAAGTAAAACGCCCGATGTGTCATTGAATTGATTCGGATGCTGTTGATGATAGAGGAGAGCTGCGGCGTCTTGATGCTCTTGTTCTTGCGAGGAAGGAAGGGGATGATGATGAGGAACTCCATATCCCATCGTCCGTTGGTCTTGGTGGTGCTGTTGCTGCGTTGGTGGGAGAATGACACGGGCAACAGTAAGATCTTGGTGTTCCTGTTCTTGTGTTTGTGTTGTTTCTGCTGCTGCTGTCTTCTTGCCACCCTCATCCTCACTGCTGTCTTCTTGCTGTTCTTCCTCAGGAGTGGTGGTGGTGGCTGTTGGTGATGATTTCCTTTCTTGTTCTTGTTTTTTTGAGGCATTTCGCTTCTGGAGCTTCTCCAACTTGTGCCTCTCCTGTACCTCTACAGAAGGGATGGCACAAGTCTCGTCTTGAAACGGTTCTGGTACATACTCCCTCCACTTCGTACCGAGTTCCATCTGTTTGATGATGGAAATCCCGGGCTCGGGGATTTTTTCGGGGAACTCACCAAATAGAATAGCATCCCTTCTCATAACTTGTCTAGTCTCCTCGTCTGTGCTGCATTCTTCTTCTTCTTGCGCTTCTTCTCCTGCAGTAGTAGTAGTAGAATTAACTGTTCTAGCCATCTGAAGTAGCTGAAAAGAGCGGCCTCGCCCTGCTTGTGTAGTACTAGACGGCATTTCGAAACCAATTTCATCCAGAAACTGTTGTACCATGAATCATCTTGTGCTTCTGTGGTATCAGCCTCGTCACAATCTACCGTTGCTGCTGATGTACACACTGCCATCATCCGTCCACAATCCACGTACCTCGAACAGAAGAACAGGTGAGACTTGTGGACAGTACCAGATGGGAAACGCTTGTAGAGTCGGTCAAAGTATGAATCCCAATCATGGAAATCGAAATCCGACACAACAGTAACCGCTTCATTTGTGTCAAGGACTGGAAGCAGACGTTGGAAGGAGAATACGTCCGACTTCCGGTATGTAAGCTTCAACTGGTTGAACATTTTGTCGCATGGGTTTTTCGTGTGCCCCGCGACAAGGAAGACGAACTCAACTTGGTCAAAGTACTTACTTTCGACAAGGTAACATCCCATTCGAAGAACCATTCGGTTTTTATTTTGACCCGAGCAGTTGTCCATCACAATAGACAGGAATTTATGTTCTCCTTGACGACGTCGCTCCTGCACAAGGTATTGTTGACGTTTCAAGTAGTCATAAATCATGGATGCCACATTGTTGCCTCCTTTCTTTCCTAGGCCTTCATGATAGACATATGCATGAAGATGTTCTTCTCTGCAATTGAAAATCCCGAACGTGAAGACATTCAAAGGCGAGAAGTAGTACGTCGCACCGGGTTGCTCGCCGCCAAAGTGAGGGACTCCCATGTTTTGGCAATAGTCCATTACAAGGACAGTATGGTTGGGTTGACTCAAGTCGCCGAGATTCTGTCTCTTGGCTACATTCTGGAGGTAGTTGAAGTAGAGCCGCTGTGCTACACTGCGATCTAGGTGCAGCTTGGCTAAAGCTAGAGTACCCTCGCACAAGTAGAGACGTTGATTGTTTTCGCTAGTATTTGAGACACGGGAGTTGCCATGTCTACTGTTACTGCTGTCATTGTTCTCGTCGTCGCCCCCAATGTTTGTAGTGACTGCATACCTAAACTTGTTCGCCAAGACGTAGCACTCATTGCAAATGTCTTCACGAGAACGAGGCAACACCAGTTTAGGGAAATTCTTCTTCCAATATGCTTGGAAGGTGGACAGGACACACTTGTCTTGCTGCTCTCTCCCGGCGATTGGTTGCAAGTTGATTGCACCTTTGTTGTTCTTCATGGAGTACCGATACCCCCTTGTTTCGACCCAGCGGGCGTAGATCTGCCGGCATGTCCAATGGGTCGGTAGCTCCTGTATCTCATCATCGTAATCACGCAGCCCTGTAGCAGCAGAGGCCCCGCCAGCAGATAATTGGAGGCGGACAACTCGGGTTGCCCTCGGTGCTGCAAGATTGGAAAGGTCAGTAAAGAACTCGTGTAGAGATTCCTCGACACCGACTGAAAGGGCTCTGGAACCTTTCATTCCTTTTCTCCCATGGATGCGTGGCTGTAAATTGTCGTTTTTGACTTCATCCATCATTGTAGCGAACCGAATACGCCCCACATCGAGAAACACAAACATGGCTCTGTGGCAAACCAATGGGACAACAGGAGGAGGAGCAGCGACAGTACCATCATCTGCTGGAGGACAAAGAGGCCTTCCAATTGAAGGAAGAGGGAACCGGCGGGTCGTCGAATTTGTTGCTGCAACAGGAGACAAATAGAGTTGCACAAATTGTTTCTGTGCTTGTTCACGTTGTGCAACTGGTGAGAAGCAAAGTTGACGCATATACTCCACCAAAAACGGCATCCACAGCTCCATGTCATCGCCTTGCATGCAGGTGCATTTGCTGAGGCGGCCCTTGTGGTCAGGGCACGATCCCCTGTCTATCAAGGTCTCATGGACGAAGTTCACAATGGCAGTCTTTTGTTGTTCTTCGCTGAGTGCCTTGTTGAGGCGATTCCTCAGAAATCCAAAAACATGGATTTTCTTCCCCTTTCGGGTTGCGGTTGTCGTCGTTGCTGTTGGTGGTGGCTGTGGTGGTGGTGCTTCTTCTTCTGGGGGTGGCTGCTCTCGTCCCCCTTCTTCTTGCTCAGGGACGAGTGACATGGTGTCAATGGTTGGTTGTTGCTTTTCTTGACAGGAGGGCCAGGACGAGTTTGGCAATTTGTTCCTCTGTCGGCAACTTTTGAATGATTGCTATGATGGACAGGTTTTGTCTCAAACAGTGATTTTGAAACCTGGGCAGACCAGGTTTTGTTTCGATCAGCGATTTTGAAACCTGGGCAGGCCAGGTTTTGTTACAATCAGCGATCTGAAAACCTGGGCAGACCAGGTTTTGCTTCAATCAGCGATTTGAAAACCTGGCCAGACGCATTCTCGGGCATCGGATTGGCGATCACAAAGATTTTGGGCCATGCCGTCGCGCAGAGTTTAGTCACGAGTACGCACCCTCTGGGTATTGCTTTTGATGTGCTAGTGGTACCATAACTCTTGAAGGAAACGTCGCCTTATCACAACCAAAATATCTACAGAAAGCTCTCGAACAGCACTATCATCCAGTAGTAAAACCTAATTTTGTCAAAAATTGAGTCTAGGTAGTCGTATGCCCAGGTTTTCATTCGGTCAGTCCTAATTGTTGGGTTCGGTAAACTCAATGTACGGGATTTTTCGCTGCTTAACCAATTACTCTGGAATTTTGAGACCCTTCAACCCGTTTTCACTGCCCTTCTCTTTCTCGTCCAATAAGACACCACAGTCCACGATGCCGGAGTCTACTGAACGAGAAGCCCAGTGCAATAGCAGAAAAAACTCCAATTCACATTCGCAGACCCCTTTTTCCCTTCCTGTTGTCACAAACTTAGCTCCATCACAATCGAAAAGCCAATCTTTCGCAATCCGCAACATCATGTCGTTTCCTTGTGAACCTCTCACTACTACCTATAAGGGATCATCCTATTACCCTGTGGCCCGCCTAGGAAAAGCCAGAGAGCAACGCATCCGATTTGCCCTCTTCATCAAAATTCTCTTCAAGCGGCTAGCCAAGTCTGGAGACCTTATTTTGCACCACAAGGCCAAGGTCCTACTATACAATATCTCTGCTAGAAGCAAGCAAGGAGGACCCAACAGCCTTCCTCTTATTGAATCTCTTGAAGCGGAACTTCGACCACTGGTAGGGGAGCGACACTGGAGACTATCTCATCTTCTCATGCGTGAATATCTGTCTCGCAACAACCAAGTCATTCCAACTCCCCAACCCAACAACATGTTCCACCGCATTTCTCATGCGGCATAGAGTGTGTAGACCTTTTTGAACCGGTCGATGCCAACAATCCCTCAAGGCCCTCAACTACAAAGTCTTTTTTGAGAACCCCGGCCTCCATCTCCCGCTTCGGGTCAGCATTTTTAGCTTCAGCTGGCCCCAGATGAATTGTACCAAGGAAACCGGGGTTCTACCCTCTTCAGGGTTCAATCCCCTACTGGACTTTGAGCTCTTCACGCCCACAGTGGTCAGATGAAGATGCTTGATCCCTATGTATAGTCATCCAGAATGTCCTTTAGCTTGCCATATCAACATGATACTCAATCTACTATGTTAACCAATATCTAATGTTAGACTACGATAACCAGCAAATGGCTTTTCGTTGTACTTTCCTTTAGTTGTTTTCAGGTTTGGATTCTGTTTTGACTTGTCACTTGTTGTTTCCATGAAGGTCATGGCTGTTTCGGTTGGGTTTGGATGTGGAGTTCTCAATGGTGGCTTGGGAGTTGTTCCTCTCGCGTCTCAGGGTTCGGTTGTTGAACTCAATGTTCTGCAAAATTGCCTAGTAGAAGCAACCACGTAGGCTAAAGCGTATGGGATCACCAAGATTAAAACGGGGACTAAGCATCTCAATGCAAAACAATCGAAAGAGTCGATTTGGATTGTTGGTGGATTTGTGGAGGAACGAAGGACAAACAGACGTTCCCGGTTTGGCTGTCTCAGGCATTCAAATGTACGATGGGAATATACAAGCACATGAAGTGTCGAACAAAATTTATCGCATCCCAGGTTTTCTATGGCCAAGGTTTGCGGCTTAACTATGCCCATTAGGGGTTCAAAAATGTGAGGGCACATGTCTATCACCATAGGTTCGAGAGATTTGGAGAATGGATGGAGAGGAGAATAGTCGGTCCTCGACACAATTTGTTTCTGCTGCTGCTGCCACCATCATCTCCTTGCTGTTGCAGCGTTGGAATTGAATCAAGTACTCCTGCCTATTGCTGTTTTGCATACCTTTGGTGATATATCTTGTGGTGATAGATGATCCTTCCTTTGATCCAGGCAATAGCCAACAAACTGCAGTCTCATGATCCTGAATTAGAAATCCTGTCCTTGACTTCGTTGCCCGTTTGGGCTCCAACACAAGAGGAATTAAACCTTCTTTCGGATTCTCTTTCTCATTCCCCAATTGTCCGTTGGTTGGAAATGTCTCTGGATGCGGCGACCGAAACCTTTGATTTGTCGTTCCTTGAAACTAGCAGAGTGTTACAACAATTGACAGTCAATGTGGTAGCTTCCGAGAAAGCATTGCTGTCCGTTCTAAAGGCAGTTTCTGGCAACCAAACATTGGAACGCTTGAATTTGGTTTGGAGTGGAAGATTTCAGCCTAGCGAAGAAGTTTTGTCCGATTTGCTAGTTTCTCTCAAGGAAATTCCCTGTGTCCATATGAGCGGATTGCGGTTGGGAGCCCTGAACACTATGGAGACTGTAGAGTGGCGTGACGTCTCTTTGGAATTTTGTGATTTGACGCATGCTCAATCCATGGAATGGGTTCCAGAATGTGCGAGCAGTCTAGTGCAATTCAAGCTTTCCAACTGTGAGATTTCTGCGGATGCTTTCCAGGGAATGGCGGCTGGACCGAATCCCATTCAATTCCTGGACCTCTCCAAGACGGCTCTCAGTGAACCAAAGTGTGAACCCCTTTGTCAAGTATTGGATTCTTCACCTTCGTTGGTAGCTCTGTCACTGGCAGACAATCCAGACCTGGGCGATGGTGGATTGGCAGCCATTTGTGAAACGGTGTCGCACCGCATTCAACGTCTTGATTTATCCAACTGTTCGTTGCGATCCGGATTGGATACGTTGGTAGAATCGTTCCCATTCCTCGAAGCACTCAATCTATCTGAAAACGCCATTTCCGACTATACACCTCTGGCCGGAGCTTCTGATTTGAAGGAGCTTTCTCTAGAAGCCATGGTGGGAGGAACTGTGGGGAATTTCGCAAGCTTGCTTCAAACCTGGAATACGGATAGTTCCGACTTTTCGTTGCAATGTCTGAACCTGTCGGGGAATGCGCTGGATCACGAAACATTGGTTGCATTGGGTTGTTTCCCTTGTTTGGCATTGATGCTCGCCTGCTGTCAGTTGAACGATGACAAGCTTTCGGATCTCCTGTCTTCATCATCGTCTGGCAGACGCTTTGAATGGGAAGAACTCAACTTGTCTGGAAATGAAATTGGCGACGAAGGTGGCCGAATCCTTGCCAAGCAAAGTGGCAAGTTTCCATGGCTACGAGCCTTGTCGTTGGGAGGAAACAGGATTGGAAGCAAGGGTATCCAAGCTCTGGTGGATGCGGGACTACCACAAAGGCTAGAGTTTGTCGATGTTGCCAATCAAACACAGGGAGGAAACGACGATGTTGCTGCAGTTCCCATGGGCGAGCATGCATGGATGGAATCCATGGAGGAGCTGAACCATCAGCTTCAACTGAACCGGGCAGGCATGTCGTTGATTGCTTCTCCCGATTTGACCAAGGATGCGTTTGTAGGAGTCCTGTCCGAGGCTCAACGTGTCTATGGAATGAATGCCACGTATCACTTTTTGAGGCAACGACCTGAAATGATGGGATACTAAAGAGGCAATGATGTTTCTTGACACCTACTACAGTACCGGTAGGATGCGCTTATTGGAGTCATGAGGGGCTCAGCGCGTCCAGGACAGGAAGCATTTGCTTACTACTACTACATTATTTGGAGGGAAAGACAAAGGATCGTTTTTGCCATTGCACGATTAGGTTATGTTGTTGTACAGAAAAAATGGAAAAGAATAACGTTACCATATAGTATGGGATATGTGGGCGTAGAATATTCTGTTTGCAACATAGGTAGTTGTAGTTTATGGATGCAATGCCCTCCCAAGACCACGGACGTACTGTATGGGATTGAATACGAGCAGTCGCTCAAAGGACAGTGTCATCATTCATCATCCGAGAATCTGTTCCTGCAAAATCATTTCATTCTGGACACCAAACAACCTCACCCACCCATTTTAGTTTGTACAAAATAGCCATAGTGATATATATTCACATGGCACTACCCATGGTGGTTGTGGTTTCATCAAATTCCTGAAGTGTCTTAAGTGCAACCAACAAATAGTCATAAAAGGAGGAAACAGCTACTCGCAACATTTTGAGCTCTTTGGATTCAATTTGACTGTATTGTATACACACGCATGTGCAATATGTTGGCAATCAAGTTGGAAATTGTGTGAGAGGATATTGTGGCAAAAACAAAACCAATCACTTCCATAACAACCATAGAAACCTGTGAATGACTCACACTACCATGGAATGAACCTCTTGTCCCCCCTCTTGTTGAACGGTTTCTAGACGAAACGACTTGGACACTCGATCTGTCGGTTCTTCATCTACTTGCAAAACACTGAGGACTTGTTCTGCTTGTGTGTTGGTAGGAAACGTTACTTGAACTTGACAACTGTGCATCCTTTGTTTTCTCAAGAAGCGTATGATATAAGGGATGATGATAGCAAACGATACGAGAGTACTGAATACAGTAGTAATTTTGTGGAGATTGTGCTTGTCGTCGATGGTGGCCGCCAGCGTCCATACGGCGACCGTCAAGCAGTATCATATCATTGACTACCTCGACTACAGGAATGCTAGAACCGTTTGGAGGCACAAGGCAAAATCCAACGCAAGCAAAAAGCAATCATCAGAGCCCAAGTCCCAAAGTCCAGCAAAGCGTTGTTGTTTCCACAATGGCCGGATCACTAAATCCTTCGAGTAGTAGCTTCAACAACAACAACAAGAGAACGGCATCTTCTCTCCTTTCGAAATATTTCTTGGTTGTTCTTTTTGTCATTGCTTCTTTGTATTTCTTTGTCAATGTCCAACATGTGTCCAACCTTCAAGTGGATGAGCGGAGTGTTCTGAAAGCTTTCTTGGAAGATTCCTTTTTGGAATATTCCGTTGATCCTGATGAACCCGTTCATTCCCTTCCTGCTGGCTTACAGCAACTACAACAATTACAAGCAGGAAATCAACACTCGAACCGAATTGCCAACCTAGAATGCGAACGATTCGGTGGCCCGTCCAAGGAAGTAGCTCAAGAAATGGTCTACTGGGAAGATATTCCATCCGATGCCGAGTATGTGTCTCCCTTTCATCACACACAAAATCAAAATTCCAACAACAACAATGGAGTAATGCCTCGACGACAATTCCTTACTTTTGAACCTGATGGAGGAGGTTGGAACAATATTCGCATGGCCATGGAAACGGTTTTGGGGATGTCTTTTGCCATGGGGAGGACATTGGTGTTGCCTCCGCATCAAGAAATGTATCTTTTGAATAAAAAGGATAATGGTCAACGGAAAGACTTTTCCTTTGATCACTTTTTTGTACGTACTGCTTCATTTGCTAGATTGATTGATGCATGTCCAATTGGTTGTAGTCCTGGCGTTGGATACGTTTCTCATATTGCTTCTCCATGTATAATTATCACAGCACATGGAACGGATTCATGAAGAACATGTTGGATTGGATATCATTTCCATGGAAGACTTTCTCAAACTTGTCATGACGGGTCAGTTTGTGGATCCAAACACACAACAGCCCATGTTCCCACCGGGCAATCGAACCGATTGGAATGGTGCCAGTGATCGAGATATTCGAACCTTGAACAAGTGGTTGCGCAACAACATTACAAGTACAGTCATGCTGTGGGATCCGGAAGAGTGTTTGGCGGCCTTTCCTCGGTCAGCGGATCCAAAGGATATGGAGGAACTGCAACAGATGCATACAGATATTTTGGCCAAGACGGGAAGAATGCCCAAATATGAAACGTTTATTGGTACGTACTACTGTACATTCATTTGTTGAGTTAAATTGTGATGTTGTTGTGGTAGTAGTGGTGTGTCTCATGCGCCCTTTTTCCTTGTTTGAATCCCTCCAGGCAAACCCTATCCTGTCGATTCTGCTCCTGCGCAACGGTACATGGAGAATTCGGCAGAGCGTACCAAGATTTGTCTTTACAACAAGAATTTACAAGATGCCGCCTGGGTTCATTGGTACGTTGATTTGCGTTTAGCTGATCTAGCTCTTTTACTATTGTATTGCATTGTGTTCTCTTACAAGCCCACGAACGTCGAAACGAAACATCAGGCCTGTCGAACGAAAAGGTGACATGGAGAATCGATTGTTGGTGCATTTCTATGCGTTCCTCTTTTTCCAGGATTGGAAAACAGATCTTTGGATGAAACGTTTCATGCGAGACCACGTTCGATACATTGACGAGATTCAATGTGCAGCAGCGCGAGTGGTAGAGGCGGTTCGACAACGAGTGGAGGCGCGGGGACAAGGACGAGACTTTGATACCATGCATATTCGTCGAGGGGATTTCCAATATACCGTGACACGTGCAGAGGCTAAGGATATCTACGCCATGACTACGAAGAAGATTCCAGACAACACTACCGTTTATATTGCAACAGATGAACGCGACAAATCGTTTTTCAAGTTGCTTCAAGAACACTATGATGTGGTCTTTCTAGATGATTTCATGTCGGTACTTCCCGATGTCAATTCGAACTACTATGGAATGATTGATCAATTGGTGGCCAGCCGAGGACGTATCTTCTATGGTTGTTGGTTCAGTACCTTCACGGGATATATCAATCGTTTGAGGGGATATTTTGCCGATGACTACGAAACAGAAGGCTACCAGGAGGGTATTGTTCCAAGCTACTACTATGCTCTCAAGGATCGATTCCTTCACATGCAAGAATTCTATCCCGTGAAGAAATCCTTCTATGCCAGAGAATTTCCAACAGCTTGGAGACTGATTGACACTGGAGTAGAGGAAAGCAATCACCGTTGAATGTGACGAGACAAGAAGGGGTCCCCAGCATTTTTCAAGGTGTGCTGTGGTACTACTTTACATCCTGATCAATGTCCCTCCAGGACACGGGAAATTCACGAGCATAGAAAAGCTTCTTCACTGGCCAATAGTCGTGCATCATTTTCTTGTTGTGTTCCAAAACATAATAGTAGGTGGATGGAAGCAAACCCATATCATAGCCATCGGCCTTCGTATTCTGAGAGTCGTACCCACGTAGCCTCATAATATATCCAGTAAAAGTAGAGAACCAGCATCCGAAAAAGGTTCGACCACGGCTTGTGATGAGCTGATCCAACATTCCAAAGTGACTGCCTTCGACTCCTTGCAGCAAAGGCATGAAATCGTCCAAATACAAAAGATCCCAATGAGCTGCCATGGGCGCAAAAAAACTCTTGTCTCGCTCGTCCGTTCCAATATACACTGTCGCACCCTCGGGAATTTCATCCTTGGCAGCCTCGTAGATTTTATCTGCATCGACGCGGGTCCTCTTGTATTGGAAATCTCCTCGACGAATGTGAAAGGCATCAAAGATACCACCATTTCCCTTGGCTTTGGAATGTTCCCGAACGGCCTCCAAAACACGGGCTGCATAGAACGGTAGGTGAGTGATCAAGGATCCAACAAAGATATGCAAAGACATACAAAAACTTACCTGCCGCACATTGAATCTCATCAATGTACCGAACATGATCACGAACAAATCGTTTCATCCAAATATCGGTATGATAATCTTGGAAAAACAAAAACGCATAAAAATGAACAAGCAAACGTGCCCCAAGCTTTTTCTTGCCATGGAAGTGTACAACCCGGGCATCCTGCAAGGCTGAATCGTATACGCACAACTCTTTCCTGCCAGCTGCCATCTCAGCAAATCGTTCCGCCAACGGAGCATCTACTGGTGTAGGCTGATTAATGAATGAATCCACTTCTGGAAGGTCTTCTACGACGGCTGCAAACGTATCAATGAGCTCTTGAGCATCTTTGGGATCACGTGATTTGGGGAATGCCGCCAAACAAGTTTCTGGATTCCAGTCGGGAAGCATAGCGATACTTTGCAACCAGGGATTGAGTTTGTGCTTGACGCCATCCGTATCACCGTCCCAATCTGTTCTACCACCAGGAGGGCTGGATATTTCACCCGTTGATTGATCCACCATAGTTCCAGCTGTTTCTTCCAAGAATTGTTCCATGGTCAAGATTTCAAAGCCCGCATGTTCCTTGGCAATCTCTTGGAGAGGGAAGAATCCAGCGAAACTGAAACTGCTTTTTCCGAGAAGATACATCTTTTGGGAGGGTGGCAAGACAAGCACCCTACCTGTAGCAATGGCAATACCGACGACAGTTTCCTATATAGACATCAAATGAGTGAGCTCAACTGAAACCATACAAGGAAAATGTCAAACAGCAAAACACATACCATCGACATGCGAATGTTGTTCCAGCCACCTGAGAATTGCACAAAAGCGACAAGCAGAAGGAGTGAGAGACAAGTGACATATACAATAGCAAGTTCAACTCAATACACATACCTCCATCTGGTTCAAAAGTCAAATATTGACGTTGCTTTGGGTTTGCCAACGGCGATACGTATGAACTGTCTTCTGGAATGTCTCTCCAGTAGACCAACTCCTGTGACGCTTCGAGCGAATTGGGACCCCCATGAGCAGAACAATCCAGACCTGCTATATCATGTACAGCAACAGAATCCTTCTTCGTCTCTTCAACAACGGGTGTTATACAACCAGAGTTGTCACCTTGCAGATGCTTGATTGCGAAATGATTCAAGTCTTCGGTGGAATGCAATGTGGATGCCTGGAAGATTATCAGGAACATTGTTCCCACAATCATACCACCTACAAAGGTCGCGGCATGGGAGAACGATATGCCACCTTTGTGGCGTCTCCGTGACCCTGTTGTCGTCATGGTGGGCAGGGTGAAATGATGTGGTGGTTGTGGTCTTTGTGTCCGGGGAGTCTTAGAATATAGTATTTATTGAATACGCAGTCATTATTTTTAGATATTCCAAAGTGAAATCCGTATACTAGGTAGCAATGTGTTTGGACAGTATCGTATTAGTGCAACATTCAAAATCTGACGTAGGCGTCGCCATACCCCTCCCCATATCAAAGTAGCCGATACTTGTAATGGGCATTGTGGATCTCAAGTAGGCTAACTAAAAGTGCAAAGGAAACTACCTGTACCTCATTCACGTAGTATGCAAGAGAAAACCTACGTCCATCATGCTATCCCCATTACGCTTGGATCCTTCGCTTCTTTATACTCATGTTGACTGCGTTTTTCTTGCTTGACCTGTGCTTGGATATACGATCACGTCGTCTGGCTTGAGCCCGAACTTGTTCCAGGTATGTTGGATGATTGGCTTGATCGAACGTTGTCTCGTTTCGTTCGATTCGGAAAATCCAAGCTTGGAGACCTCCAATGGTCACAGGCGTCGCAATGGTACAAGGGGTGGTCCAATAGTTCACACTTTCGGCCAGCGAATCCGTAATGGAAGGACTGCCACAAAGGATCACCATGCGACCACTGCTCGGTACCAGGACTCGTGCAAATTCCAAAAACAAAATGGGTAACAGTTGCTTCAATGCATTGCTGGAGAGGCACTGCTTGCCGAAGGGCAAATCTGATATTAGGACATCCATGCAGGCTGGCCGTAGTGGCAGAAAGCAAGCGTCCCAGGCAGCCAGCATGGAGGCCGACGCCTTGGAGCCGCGAGCCGCTTGTTCCATACCTGACGCTGCCGACGCCAAGTTGGGGTGATCCAACACAATGTCGCCTCCAAACCCAATACACCGATTTTCATGAAATACATCAACTTCAATTGGAATGGTCCCCACACCCGCACAAGGATCGATCACTGTTTCGTAGGGATTCAGTTCAGCAAAGCGAAGCAACATCGACGCGGTGGTGGGGCGCAACCGGACCAAACCTTGAAGATTCTCATGCCCAATGTAGGGATTGGAAATATCTGGTGGAATGCATCCATTGTAAAAACCTTTTGCATTGTAGAACGGATATGGATTCAAGGATATACACATGGCCATGTAGCCCGTCGACAAAAGAACAGCCACAAACTCAAAATCAAACTGTTTCAGATTGACTTTCCATTGATCCTTATCGACAGGAGGAAGGACAGTTGGCCCATATTGATCCAAAAGTGTTTTCAAATAATCCTGTCGAGCATAGGATGCTTCCTCGTGATCTCTCATACAAGACATGCGGAATCGCACTGCACCTGACTGGATGCGCTCCTGGACGCCATCAAAATCAGAAGGCGATAACATGCCTTTCCAAGAGTGCGAGACCGATTCCTTCCAAAGTGCAAAAGCCGTTTCCCATCGAGTAGCATACTCCTCTTTTCTAGACTCGAGCCAATTGGATGTATCTGAAATGGCGTCTTCCAGTGTGTGATCCGGACGTTGAATGGAGGACACACCTTCTTCACTAGAAATGAGTGCCAAGAGAGGACCCAAACACCGAAGATTGAGGATAAACTCGACATCCTCGGCGGTATCTATCCGCAACCACACCAATCCTTCCAAAGCGCCAGGGACACTCCAAGTACAAGAACGTTCTGTATCATACCCAACACTCATATGTTCGTTGACCATTTGGACGGTTCCGACAGGATGACGAAACCAGGGACTGTTGGAAATATTCTTGGCTTGTTGGGTGGCTACAAGCACATCTCGAGCATAGTTGCCGGTTTCTTCCCACTGTCTGTCGCGCTGAGACCCAACGGCGGAAATGATCACACGAGGGTTGGACGCACGAATTTGGGACATGATCGAATGCTCTAATCCTCGGGGGACAAGTGCCAGAAAGGATTTCATGGATGGATTTTGTGAGGATGTTATGTCATTCTCTCTTGGGACTGGTTGGAGCTTGGTAGAAATGGGATGTCGACTCATTAGTGTTGGTGTGTTGGACTTGCTAAGAAGTAAGGAGACATTGTGTAGTAGGAAAATATGAATGAGGGGAATCGTTGGTTGTGGTGACACGCCGACACGCCGTTGGTTGATTTGGGGGATTGATTTGTGGTTGATGGCAACGTCCCCATAATGTTGAGGTTCCAAGCAAAAATATGGGATGACGACTGGCTAGCCGAAAAATAATCATCAACTTCCAAATGACGAACACAACAACACACTTGCATCTCACCATTGGAACGACATCCAATAGTTAACCTATACTACTACTACTGCTACAGAATAGAATCATGGTCAACACCATTCAATCCAAAGGTAGGGCAGGGCATTCAGTACAGTTCCAGAACAGAGGAGGATGGATTGTCATACAAAATGGCAAGCCTATATTTTACTCTATCATGTTTGTTGTTGCGTTCTCCCACATATATTGATGCTGGAGGTGGTAGCTAGCTAGCCAGCCAGCTAGCCACGGCTCCTGCTGCTCTATCCTTGTTCTGGATGCGATTCCCAATCCATCCCCGAATGGAAATAGTTCCCACTTCCACTGAGTCGAACAGAACTGCCATTGCCACCACCGGGCCGATGAGGCAAGTGGTTGCGAGATGGCTTGTAGTCTCTACGGCGAATGAAGGATGCTTCGTCCCCTTCAACTGAGGTGATGGAGAGTTGCATACTGCGTTCCCATGAATGTTCCGTTCGGAGGGCTCGTTGAAGACTGTCGTCGTTGTCCAAGATTTGCGAAAGCGAGGCGCCACCATGTTCCATATTGTGATGAGGATTGGCGCTTCCATCCATCATAACCAAGGAATTGACGGGAGACACATCTTCATGGAGCGCCGAACCTCCCCCAATGGAGTGTGTTGCGCCAGCCCATGCAGCACCAAAGGTTTCGGGAATCCAGGAGTGGCAACTTCCAGTTCGCGAGTGCCAGTCTTCTTGGATACGAGGTTCTGGCGGAGGCATGGATGTTTCATTGTGGACATCCCTGAGTTGAACCTCAAGACCCTCGGCATCCATGGGCTCGTCGTTATCCTCCATGCAATCATCATCGTTGTCCGAAGGTAGCTTGGAATCCGAGTGTGTGGCATGTGAGTCCCAACCCAAAATGTGCGAGGCCACTTGCGACAGGAGCGAGGCATTGGGCTCGGCTTGTGGTTGCAAGGGACGCGATTCGGTGGAAGCTGCCGACGATTGTCGACGGTAGAATTCAGGTCGGGTAGGACCGGTAGTTTGGCCATTCTGAGCAGCGGCTTGTTCCTTGAACTGTACCGATCGTTGTCTATCTGAAGAAGCAGCGTCCTTGGTCTTGATACTAGGATCCGAGGTAACCCAGGCAACCAATTGCGCAGGCAAGTTCTGATCCAACGTGACCTGCGCCAAGTGGCTGGAACTCGTCTCGGACGCCGAGTATCTGTCCCTTGTGACGCGAGCAGCTTGTGAGTAGGCATTGGATCGCGAGGTTCTTCTGGATTCATTGCCAGAGACAGTCAACTGATGGCGGAGATAATTGTCCTCCTTTTCTTGCAGAGCCAAGGCGAGACGATGGTCCCGCTGTTCTTGGGTAAGCCGGTCTTCCTCCACATTGTGTTGCACCTTGGCAGCCTTGGCGGGAGAAGGCCGCTCGGGGGTGGAGTGATTTCCCCTGCGAGGAGCAGTAAAGTTCTCTTGGCGTTGCAGTTCCAGGGCAAATCGTCGATCATCCGACTCTTGTCCCTCCTTGCTTTCTTGCTTCACAGGAGAAGGAGCATGCGCTGGAGGAGGCTGTCCCCAATAAGCGTGAGGAGGAGGGGGCGGTGGAGCACCTGCCATGGCAGGATGTGGAGGAGGTGGCGGATAACCAGGAGCTCCAGGAGGAGGAGCAGGATATCCATAGTAGTGATAGTACCAGTCCCAATAGGACTGTTGTTGAGGAGGAGGTGCTTGATGCGGAGGATGTGGTGGTGGTGGTGGATAAAAGGGATGAGAGGAAGGAACAGGATAGGCAGTTGGGGCAGAAGGATGTTGATGATTAGGAACGCTTCCCACATCCTTCCTCTTGATTTCTTCTCGTTGCTGATTGATTTCCGTCTCAATCTTGGCCCGGATCGAAGGAGCATTCTCACGAAGCGCTTGCGACGTCTTGTCCCTAGCCTTTTCATCGCCAATATCGTACCAAACTCCAGTGTCTTTGTTGCCCTTGCGAGCCAGGAATCGGCCAGGAGGATTCATGTTCCGGATCTCGGACACGATGCTGGAGGCGATGAGACGCTTTTCTCGCTTGAAACGAGCCGTTAGGTACACTCGTTTCCTCTTTTCTACCAATTGCCGAAACTGTTCATTTCCCTTGTGTGAATTGATGGATCCGCCGCGTCCACACAAGACGTCGTTTTCGTTCGGGGAAGCCACTTCTTCTCCCATTTCGGGGCTTTCTAACGAGTCGTCATTGCTGTGAGATCGGGACGGACTTGGGAATTCGTCGCTGTCGTCCATCATCGTCGTTGGATCTTTTATCTTGTTCTACTACGAACAGTAGACTTTTTTGCAACGCACAACAAGGGTGGTACGGTACGAGTACACGGCAAAGGGCACAACTGCGACCTTACGGACTATAGCAAAAGCGCGGGTTTCACGACCTTCTTCCAAAAATTTGCAACTTTTAGGTGCACTACAGGAGGAGACTTTCTTGTTGTTGTTGTTGTTGTTGTTGTTGTGTGGATGCTTCTTGAGCAACTACAAGGATGTTTGCACTTCCAGAGGTACTTCTTTGCACAAACGGCAACAGGACGACTGCCCTCACTACTTTCTGGTTCCTCCTGTAAGTACTGTTTGGTTCGTGTTCCCTGTCGGCGAGCCCTCGCTTTTCCATCGTAAGTGACTGGAGTGGTCCGTTGAGTTCAACCTCTCCACAAAATTTCTTAGCAACTGGCGAGTTTATACTTTTCTACAACACTGAAGATCACATTTATATATCTGCCAATTTTTGGAGCACACCAACGCGCCCTTGCATTCACTTATTCCGTGGGCGCCCATCGGATGGGCTTCTTTGATATCGCGGAATTTCTCGAGGCTTTCTTACGTCACCTGTAGCCGTCCGACCATCCGATTCCAGGAATGACATCCAATTCCCGCGCATCCTTGCGCATACAAGAATCACTCGGCTTGTGTCGCCGTGCAGACCAATCCAGTCCATTCTTATTGGATTCCTTCGACCACCAACTAACATGCTCGACTATTACTTGGAGGAGGCCTTGATCTTGCGGTAGGCATCGGTAATGATTTTGGATCGTTCCACCAACCGTTCCTTTTGAGGTCCGGATGCATTGGGTTGGACGTCAGGGTGATATTTCAGCATTTGGCGACGGAACGCGTCGGATACTTCCTTTTTAGAAGCACTTCGGGGGATGTCTAGCACAGAATAGGGATCGTTGATGTCAAAGTCCCAATGATATTCTTGTTTCTTCTTGCCTTGACTGCTGCTGCTGGAAGAAGAGGAGGAGGATGACGATTGCCGTTGATGATATTGCTGTTGGTATTGTTGATAATAGTTTTGCTGTTGTTGCTGTTGCTGGCTTTGAGTCTGCTGTTGCCACTGCGCTTCGGCCCACTTTTCCCAGTCCTTGTACCAATCAAAGCCACCCTCTTCATGATCATGTTGTCCACTCAATCGTCGTAGAATCGCATCCTTGTGTCGATAAAAGAAGTCTCGAGCAGCACCCGTATCCACAAAGTCGTTACGGTAGGGGATATCTTCTTCTTCCATGCGAGATTCGTGTTCTCGTTGTCGTTCCCAATCGGCATTGGCGGAGCGAGCATCCATCCACGGTTGAAGGATTTTGCGGTACCCTGCCAACACACCCGTGGCCATGCCCAACACAGGGATGGAGGACCAAATCCGCAAAATGCCAAACCAGGCAACTTGAAAGACGGGTCGGAACAAACGTAGAATGAAAGGAACGTGTTCTGCGCGAATGACGTTGGAGGACCATGCCAAGAAATTGCGGGATTGTTGATAAAACTCGGGGGACTGGAACATGCTGAATTCTCCAAAGACTTGATGAGAACATCCCGCCACGGGAGCTGCAGTGTCACAACCACTGACAAAAGCCTGATATTCCAATCCGACGACACTGTAGTCAATCACAAACGTTGGCATCATGACCCGACGTGCCTTGACAATCTCAGCTTGCACTTTGGGAGCTGGACCTTCATTCGACCAAGACTCATCCACAATTCCTTGAAGTTCCTTTAGAACAATTTGGAAGGAACGACCTTGTGTGGCATTCCAGGCATCTGGTACAACACTCAAGGTAGCACCGGATTGCTTCAAGACCATATCATTCAACATCCAACCACCAAATCTTTGCGTCTGATCTCCCAAAAAGACCAAACTGGTCGAGTGCACCGGATTGATCAAACTACGTCGGTACATATATCCCGCATAAGCAGAAAGACCTGGCACATGAACCGTGGAACCTTGATACACTTCAAACATGGGAGGTTTCCAGTTTTTGTCAGACGAATCGAAACGGAGATTGAGATCAAAGCTCCAAACCGGAACATAGGCAGCACCAATTTTAATTGAATCATAGCGAAGTAGATAGCGCAGACCTTGATCCGATTCCGCCCATTCACGAAACTTGTCGAGTGCTTGTTCGGGAGACACCGAAAAGGGAAGAGCTTCCAATTGGAAGCGAGAACTGCGAGAACTGTGTCGGCGTGTTTGGTAAGAAGGCCCGGTACTTCCCCACGTTGTACCCGTAACTACAGGATGCGAAAAATTCTTCCAGTCGTTGGGAGAGCGACGTCCCTGCAGTGCTGTTGTTGCAGGCACGTGGCCTGCCAAGACAGAGAGAGTTCGCACAGATTGAGAATGGGTGTTGTGTCGAACGAATTGCAAAAGGACTCTGCTTTCTGCTTGAAGATTGCCAAGGATCCACATGCTATTCAGTTGTAGTAGTTGTTGTAGTAGTAAATGATTTTGTCACAACAAGGAGACTGGCAACAAGTTGCCAGATCGTCCGAGCTTTGTGCAAGGTTGTTTTTGGTTCTGGTCGAATGGGTGCATGACTGGCACCCAAAGTTGAAATCGTCCGAGTCAAACTTCCAATGGATTCAGCGATGGACATTGATTCGTGGTAGTCAACCCATCTTTGCCAGGACTCAACAACGGCAAAGATGGCTCTTCTGTTCCACGGAACAAAAACTACCACGTACACGGAGCCATTGACGATCAAGGTTTAGGTTTGCCAAGACAAGGATTTTGGATCGATCCTCACTACGCTGTAAAGTACAGTACGAGTACGAGTAGTAAAATCGGATAGTACAAAGTATTGTTGTTTGTATCTGCAGTAACAGTTGTTGGTCCATGGATACAACAGGAGATGCATCGTCCATCCAGGATTTGGGGGACAGTTATTCCAGCTTTTCAAGTACCCGGGATGAAACGCACTTTGTGACTGTCCTTCAGGATTCTTCGGTGGATTATGTCATGGTGTCTGCCACTGCTCCTCAAGGCAGGGAAGAGGATGAGTTTCTTGATGCTTCTACTACAGCACCGCCTACCTGTACCGGTACCGGTACTGGTAGTGTAGCTCCAGATGCTGACTTTGTGGTGATATCCACGACGGATGCTCCAGCTTCCGCAGGTTCTTGGATGCAAACCTTTCACAGTCTCCTGGCGCGAGCCTCACAAACACGTCGCGAGTGGACGGAAGCTCTCTTGTCTTCCAGGGAACAACGATCTATCAACAATATTTACAATTCCTATGATTGGGTCTCTGACACATCCATTGATGGAGGTCGTCTTATCCTCCCGGGCCAACTCATCTCGTTGGATGACTCTTTGTGTCTCGATGATTTGTACGATCCGACACAGCCGCCACCCAGCTACATGAAGGATTATCATCATCATCATCATCGCAGTCAACACCAACAATCCTTCATGGGAGGTGCTTCTTCTACCATTATGGTGTCCGCTCAAGACTTGCTTGCCCTCAAGGCTCAGCGGTCTCAAGAGCAAGCGGCAGCGTCGCAATCCGCTGCATCCAGTGGACTGGCACGTGCACAAGAAACTGCCCTAGACTATCTCCGAACTTCCTATGAGGTGGTGACTTGGTCCTCCATTATTCTCTCAGACCGCGCGCTCCAATACCTAGGATCACTGGAAGGGAACCCCACCATGGCAGCTTGTGCTGCGGGATGGCTCCAACAAACCTTCCGACCCTACCTCTCAGCTTCATCTAGCAGCGATCCAGATGAAGGTCTCGATGATCTTCCTGAAGCCTACCGAGTGTCGTCCGATTCTGCTGCCTCCTCGCAAATTGAGCTCTCGACCATTAATGAGACGACCATGGTACAAGAAGACGTACTGTAACATGACGTTTTACCTTGCACAATCCATCCACAATACCTCCTCCTATCAACGAATGTAATCCTAGATCCCTCTTTTTTGCTATTATTTGTTTTAGAAGTTAGTCAAGACTATGACCCACGGATCATGGCAAGAGCCATGTCTTCTTGGGCAGCAACATCCACGCTGTTGTCGTCCTCGTCATTATCATCGTCCGACGAAGAAGAGGCAGATGAGGAGTCGTCGTCGTCACTGGAAGATGAGTCATCCTTGTCACTTTCTTGTTCCACCAACATGGCGCCACCATCTTCCTTGGCTCCCGTCGATTCAGTTCGTTCACCCTTTTCTTGGAATCGTTTCTTGTTGTGCTTGGCACGGATACGTTCGCGCTCTTCCTGTTTGTCCAAATCGCGGGTGCGCTCCAAACGTTCGCGGACAGCATCCATGTAACTCTGGTTGGCACGTTCCAATTCCTCCGCGTCCAAACCAGCTGCGGCATCGTCGTCCTCGGGTTTGGCACGAGAAGGATCCAACAGTTTGGCTTGTTCCGTTCCATCCTCTTCAAATTTGGTCGAGCTGCGATTGTCAATGCGAATCTTTTTGGTGTGGCGAACGGCTTGGTTTTCCAAGTTAACGAGGTCATCATCCTGCTTGGCTTCATGGCGAGCCTTGACCACCAACAAGTCATCGGGTTCTTCATCGTCGGAAGAACTATCGGAATCTTCTTCCTTGGCATCATGCTTGCGCTTTTTCTTTTCTCGTTCTTGACGGATTTGTTCCTTGAGTTTCTGTAGTTTGCGATTCACATTCTTACTTTGACGCTTTTCATCCCGATTCGTGACTTTGTCAAGAAAGTCCAAATTGGGCATGGTGGCCAATCCCAAACTGGCGGCATGGCTAGACAAGTTCATGTCTCGAATCTTGAGATCCGGCCATGCCTCTTGAGGCAAGAGGGCCAAGGACCGAATGTAACTCAAAAAGGCCTTTTTCGCCAATTGATGGACCGAGGTGTGTTCGGCTACCAAAGCGGCAGCACGTTGGGTGACCAAAACGGTCTTGGTAGGATTGATGCTCTTCTTTTGCAATGGAGTTTTCATTTGCCACTTTCGAACACACTGCTCTTCGACAGGATCCAACAACATGAGCGCTTGACCCTTGTTGCGGAATCGGGCCGTACGACCGACACGGTGAATGTACATGGCGGAATCCTCGGGTGCATCGGCCTGGAGGACCCAATCGACGGCGGGGAAGTCAAGACCTCTTGACGCTACATCTGTTGCGAACAAGACAGAGTGTGGAGTATTGGCAAATTTGTCGTACACCTGCAGTCGCTTGGTTTGAGAGAGTTTTCCATGAAGAGCCAGGACACTCAGACCAGGTCGCAATCGACAGAATACATCCCAGGCGTGACGAACTTGAGAACAGCTGGCCATGAAGATAATGGTTTTGCACTTGAGATGCGACTTCAAGAAGGAATAGATACAGTTGAGCTTGTGTTCAATGGGGACAACCACATAACTCTGTTGCAATTTGTCTGGTGTAGCTGCATCTTCGTCGTCATGGACTCCCAAATATTCGACATTCTTGCGGTTGATACTCAAGGTAGCCAACTGTTTGACATCCTTGGTTTGAGTAGCCGAGAACAACAATGTTTGACGTTGTGTTGGAAGATAATCGAGAATTCGAACCAGCTGATCACGGAAACCCATATCCAGAATTCGATCGGCTTCATCCAAAACAAGGAGTTGTAGTCCATCAACATTGAAATAAGGAGTTTGTTCCAAATGCTGAAGCAACCGTCCAGGCGTGCAAATCAAAATGTTGGTGGTAGGGATAGATTGTTGCTCCAGAAAGAAATCGTTGTTCTGCTCTGCCCGTCGATCCCGATTGCGGCCTCCAATCAAAAGACCAGCCGAAAAGCTGTGAAACTTTCCAATTTTGCGAAGGACCGCATAGGTTTGTCCAGCAAGCTCGCGGGTAGGAGAAAGAACAATTGCACCAACTCCATCTTGTGGAGACCAGCCTTGACGATAGAGAGCCTCCAATGTGGGCACCAGAAAAGACAGTGTCTTTCCAGATCCTGTTTTACCGGCACCGAGAATGTCGCGACCTGCCAAAGCATGTGGAATACTAGCCGATTGGATGGCTGTCATGGTTGTGTAGGCATTTGCCTCCAGTCCGGTCAAGGTTGATTTGGAGAGTGGAAGGGATCCAAAAGCGACGACGGAATTCTTGGCATGGGGAATGGTACCTCGAGCAGGTGCTTCCTCCTCAATGCGTGCCTTGAGTCTGGCGATTTCCTCCAGAGGAGACTCCTTCTGCTTGTTGTTGTGTCTCTTGGGCATTTGGGTGGTTACTATGGCTGGAAATCAATGGGTAAATGGAATAAAAGAGACGGACCAAGTAGCAAAAGTGCGATTGTCTGTCCGACAATTCAGAAATCGAGGTTGACAGAAAATGGGAAATGTTTGAATGGCAGTCAAGGCAGGAGCGATCACGGAGCGTTCCAGTGAGTCGGAATTCTTGCGATTCCATCGACTGTGGCACAAGGTTCTCCAAAAACCATATTTTAACGTCAAAGGAGGTATGCTGGCGTGGTTTATTATTTGTAGAAATGGAGGTATGGGAGGGTGGCGGGAGTGTTGACGTTATGGAGCGTTTTGACCTTCTCAAAACTCTTGACCAACAACAAGAAGGTGGACAGTGACCATCTCTGTCGTTGTGGCCGTTTCATTGCCTTTATCCCGTCTATCGGCATGATCCTGCCTTGACAGGACCTTTGAAATCCTTCACAATGTTGGAGAAAGTAGATGTGAAACAAAGGATGGCGTAAAACGCAGCAGAATGTGGTACGTGGTAACTCAAGGGGTCAAGCGAAGGTGCCAAATTCTTGACATATGTAAGAACGTTGTGCTGTCAGCACCATGAAATATTGTGGGAAACTCATCAGTAGGTCACGATTCTCAGGTGTCTTCTTCCTCAGGTATTTTAACTATTGTTAGTATCTGTAAGTATCTGTTGTTTTAGGGTGGTGGTCAGTGTTGTCACTTCCCAGAAACAGAAACAGAAACTAATATAGCGGAAGTCACAGGGGTAGCTACAACAATCTACACCATGCCCACCTAACCCAAGCTGCATTATTATTAGTAATTCAAACATTGCTAAGGACGAATGTACTATTGTTTAGGCATTGGCCTGTTTACTGCAATGCACTGCCCGGACGACACCATTGACAAAATCCCAAGCATGGTGTGATTGTCATATTATTGCTTCATGTTGCTGTTCTACCGATTAGTTGTGGGAGATGACATGCCCGCTAGATAGCTCTACCTAGTTGTCTTGTTTAGTATCGGAAACCTAATGCTACTAGTACTAATTTGCATTTTTACCGATACAAATTCTTGCCACCTTTTAAACAAATATGTCAACACAACATAATCATGATTGATCTGCCTATCCAGAGCACTTCTCTTCAATAGTATCAATCATGCGAGAAAATCTACAATTCAGGGGGTATCCAGAATGGTGGATGGTGGAATCTCGATCGCAACAGTTTTGTCCTCACTGGGTCGGCTCCTTTCCCATGTTCCACGCCGGTGTACAGTTCCATCATTCACTTTGACTTGGAGGGAAGTGGCATTCCTATTTCCTTCCAAACCATTGTATTTTCATCGTCCACCTACGCAAAAGGACTGACGATATTGACAGTAGTAGTGTTATCTAACAAGGCGAAATCTAAATCAGCAAAAAACATTTTGATTGTACGAGGAACGCATTGGAACGCGTCGTCGATCCACACTTCAACAGTCTAAGCCTCTCCTTCACTGTCCATACCGACCAATGAAATTCCAATACTGATCAAAAAGACACCACACCAACCGCGGAGGGAAAGCTCTTCTCCCAAAGCGAGGGCACCCAAGACGGTACCGAACAAGACGGAACCTCCAATAATGACAGGAATGGATTGCATGGCTTGGACTCCCAAACTGGAGACAAAGAAGGAAACGATTTCGGCTGTTCCAACCGACAAACCAGCCATAATGGCCCATTGGACTCCTTGCATGTCACAGGTTTGGAGGATAACGCGGGCACCTTCCCACAAGGGAGAATCGGAGGAAACGATCCATTCGTCGTCGACGACATCATCCCCCGAAAGAATATCAGCACCCTCACGCCACATGACAAACGTGAGCAAAACGCAACCCAAGACAGCAGCTACCAATTGTAGAATGACTCCACCGAGGATGGGATGAATATGTGCACTTCCCTTCTTGATGAAAATATTGTACAAAGCGTAGGCCATGGCACAACAGAGAGCAGGGACAATCCAAACTTGTACAGGAGGAGAGGCGGCGGCAGCTGCCGCTGCCTTGGACAAATCATCTTGTGCAGCAGCACCAGAAGCAGCAGTAGCAGCCGAGGCAGAGTCCTCCAACTGACGATTCTTTTGTTCCGAGGCAGCACCGGCAATCAAGGGAGTTTTCTCAGAAGCTGCTTCCGAAAGATTCTTGGCAGAAGTTGATGTGGCGGCAGCTGCTGCTCCTGCAGCCACCAAAGAGGACATGGCAGGCGGTTGCTTATGTTCTGGCTCATGGTGGTCGATTTCTCGGAGTTGACGTCGTCGACGAAGACTCATGGCGGCCGAACCAGGGGTGCCACCACCAACGGCAGAGGCAGCAGGACTATCAATCCTGAGACGCCCAAAGGCTGCTGAACTCGATCGTTTCATCATTCCAGCCGGTGGCTGGTCATCAGCTGCTGTTGCTGCTTTGGATAATCCACCTCCCATGATGCCTTGCTTTGCCTTGTTGTTTACTGATACTGTGTTGATACTACTGATTATTTGGATTTTGCAGTTGCAAAAGAAACAGTTGTAAGGAAAAAGCGCACGTTTGTGTGGTGGTCCAGAAAGCAAAACGACAACGAGGTGGTGAAGGGAGGCAACGTGTGATGTCACAAACTTCGCCGATGATCTTGGGAATTTCCAGTGTGACACTACGTACTAGTATTGCCGCCAACATACCCACTACAGATACATAACAATGTTAACGACGTGTAGGTTGTAGAGGAGAATCTAGTGGACAAAAAGAGGTCATGATTACAGAGCTACTCGTACCAACAATTCATACGATACTGGCAGGAATAGCTCAAGATCTCTTGGGATGATAGAAAGAGACAATATAGAAATGGGATATGGAGCGCTTAGTATTCTTGCGATCCAGACTTGCCGCTTCCAACCTTGGCCTTCTTGGGCAACAAGACGGCGTGAATGTTGGGAAGAACTCCTCCCGAAGCAATGGTGACATTTCCCAACAATCGGTTCAATTCTTCATCATTCTTGACAGCCAAGGTAATGTGACGAGGGATAATTCTGGACTTCTTGTTGTCACGAGCGGCGTTTCCAGCCAATTCCAAAATTTCGGCACAAAGGTACTCCAAGACAGCAGCCAAGTAGACGGGAGCTCCAGCTCCCATACGAGTGGCGTACTTGCCTTGACGCAAGTAACGGCCGATACGACCGACGGGGAATTGAAGACCAGCCTTGGAGGAAGAACTTTGTTGCTTCTTGTCTCCACGTCCTCCCTTTCCTTTTCCTGTTATTATGAGATTGCCGTTTTGTGTGTTTTGTGATTGTGAATAGAATGGCGATTGTTAGGAATGGCCAAAGTTTCAAATGGAACACGTCACATGTCATTGTCGCCATCCCAGCACAAACGTACGTACCTTTTCCAGACATTGTTGCGAGAGTTGTTTGTTGTTTGTAGGTGATACAAAAAAAAGAAGCGAATGGGTTTCGACCTCGGTGCAGTTTGTGACTCTTGGCAACTCGTTTGACAGGGTTGGATGTGGCGTCTGTCCGTGGAACGACCCCTCATTCGTTTTGTTCGGCGCGCCTTGATGTGGTTCGGGACTGTGGTGGCGTGACCGAACGGTGGATGTTGGTTCATCGGAATCTTCTTGAGGTCGGTGGTGGTGGTGGTGGAGTGCACAACAACATCATCCACTGCTTTCTCCATCGGCAATCACTACGAGTATGGTTCCATGTTGTTGAAAAACACAACAACAAACTCTTGCGTAGGTACCTCTACTCCACACTTCTTTCCTCCTTGTTTTTCTAGCACCACCAAAGCTGGGGTTCATCAACCATAATGCTCCAAAGATTGTGTAGTACTGCCGCATCATGAACAAGGAAGACTGTGTTATCCAAGCAAGTGAACTAATAGCTCATGGTGCATGCATCCAATCTATCACTATTATTATTGTACATTCTTTACAACTACACACACATGAGGTCACAGAAGTAGCAGGCTCACTCATCCATTGCGAAAAGGAAGCATCATTCCTGGATCTATCACGCTCGCAGAAGTGCCTGTATCCGACCATCGAAGATTGCCTCGTGAAAGGATTACTTCCTTCACAGGACTACTCTTCCTAGGACTCTTTGCCGGACTTTTGACTGGACTTTGCGGAAATGGTGAAGAAGGTAGTCCTCCCAACTTGAGTTTGCGTCGGATTTGTTTCTGGGGACGACAAAGTGAAGGGGAACTTAGAATACCACTCGCTTGGTCTCGTAAGAAACGTTCGGCGGATACTCGAGCAGGAGAATCATGGGGTTCCAAAGGACCTCCGGTGACTCCACTTCTCGAACGGTCGAGTCGCATTTGGTAGACAACTTCACGGAAGATATCGAGGGCTCGATCTTGAGCTTCCTGCACACAGTGGCTGCTTATGGCAAGACTAAAGTTGCGAAGAGTCTCTGTGTCATGATTAGGGCCATTACCCTGTTTGGATGTCGTGGATTCTTCCCACAAACATTCTTGTTCCGACAACACTGCTAGTCTGCATCCACGCACTCTCCAGACTCTTGCTTGTTTTCGGTCCAGAATGTCGCCACTCAATCCATACGTTGCTGCCAACACTTCTCGGTCCTCTTCTTCCATATAGCTTAGACTCTCAATGAGTTTTTCCTCTCGCCGTCGCATCCTGGCCAATTCAGTTCCAGAATACCAAACGTCTTCAAGTTCTTCATCTTCCATATCAATCAAACTTTTCACGGGACGGACTTGGACACGAGGAGCAAATGCGACAGATTTGCGTCGATGTTCCGATCGCCGTCTCCGTCTCGATCCGGACCGAGATCGAGATCTGTTGTGATCGCTACTTGTACTGCTCATGTTTGTATCATCAAGATCCGTTCCCATCCTTTGTTCGTTGTTGTCGTTTTGTCAACAACAGCGAAAATATGTGAACTTATACAGTGGGTGATGACACCTCCATCCATCGAGTTGCAAAGCGCCAAGTTGTGGCCGTTTGGTGCTCCAAAAATCCGAGACTCTCAGCATTATTTGTCCTGGGCGACTGACTACTACGGAATGATGAGAACTACTAGTAGTTAGTACTACTAACTCTGTTTTCCATAAATAGAGGCTAGTAGCACTGCACCTTCACACTTTCGTGCTTGTTTAACAAAATTCGCGTCGGTGTTTGGATTTGTGACTCGAGCGATTTTACCTCGAGCCTACGACGGGTATAGAATGGACGTGGAGACACCCGGGGCACAAAGACACGGAATGCGACTCACTAGCATTCTCTTGTATTTAACGTATGCAGCAAAGTCACAAAATCTTAACCTGACATCACTCGGCAAACCACCCCCACTGGAACAAACCAAACATCACTGGAAATGACGAAAACTGCTTTTGTGTGAAGAGCAGAGCATCATGAGCATCATCATGAGCTCAATGTTGGTGTAGCATACCTTGGAGTACAATGTTTGTTTCTAGATGAATAGTTTACTGGACCTTTGGTCTCCTAGTGTTCGCATGGGTTTGTTCTGAAGGCAGATTACTCGCCGTGTTCTTTTTAGTGACGATGAAGATGACGGGGCAGCTGTCACGGTGGTGGATGGATCCTCAGGAAGCATTTTTCTCTGGGAGGTGGGAGGACTGTTTCCCAGCTCCAAAATAACGGTAGGTACAAAGTCTTGAGAAATATGCTTCTGCAGTTGAGAGGCCCGTCGCCTGGCCTCTGCTTTTGAAATGCAAGATATCCGCCGAGATGCTTTTTGAATCATAATATCGTCCATCATCGTTCCTCCTTCTGGCTCTGAAAATTGACGGTCTTGCTCTCGCATCACTGCTTCTTTACAGTATTGCATTCGCATCTGTCGCTCTTTTTTGGACCGTGGACATTCCACTGCATATACATCTCTTAGCACACCACGTTCTTGAGGACTAACATTGACAGCTGCAAGGGCTAAATTGAACTGCCGCCGCCTCATTGCTGTCAACTCTGCCGAAGTGTACCAACGGGCCTCGCCTTCATCCTCAAGCCATTGTGATGCTATTGTTCGAACGTTGACTTTAGAGTGAAAAGTAACTTTTGTCATTTTGCACTTTCGGTTGTTTTCGCAACAGTTTTATGTGTGGGCGGTTTCTTCACAACAAGGCGTATCCCAATTCTATGATATTTTTGGTTCATCCATTGCCCCGGAAGAAGCACCCAATTATTTGCTACCGCCCGAAGTTTTGTGAAGCGCTGCTCGGTGCAGCAGCGCAGTACAGTATTGGAGTCACTCAAAGCAGCACAGCCCTGAGACTGTTAATCGACGGTCGCGCGGAGTATGACCTCAATTTGTGATGTGGTGGTGGTGTAGCGACGACAAGCACTCTTCTTCTTCAGCGGTTCACATAATGACTGATAATGTTTCAGGAACTTGCTGCTTGTTGTTGGCTCCTCTTTCCGAACGCGAAGTACTACTTAGTACTAGTATTAACTAGGTAGGTACCGGTCCTAACAGTGAAAGACGACGCTGTTCACCAGAATATTTTGGCTTCACAACATTTCCCTTTCCGAGCAATTCGGTCTTTTGACACTAAGTGCGTGGTGACAGTCGTTTCACGTTTCGAGCCTCCTCAGTCTTCGTCAATTTCCGTTGAGAGTATAGTCGAAATGGACCATCCGAATCTGCGCTTATTATGAGTGACTTGTGAAAGTATTAACGCTTAAACAAGAAGGCTTGTTGATTCGCGTTTTTCTGGTGGTTCCTTCTTTGTTAAACACCCACATAACTGCCTCTTTGATGCAGACTCAACAATTATGGCTCCCTCAATGGCTCAACAGAAGCTGCTCTTCGCAGGTTTCGGTTTGAACACACTCGGCTCCACACAACAACATCAACCACCATTATTTCAAGCATCGGTGACAATGACGTTGGATCCAGCGATGGGGAGCGGCAAGGTTAAGAAGTCAATTCGATTCAGCGACGAAGTCTCTGTGAAATCTACGATTTCGCTGGATTGCTTGTCCAAAAGTGAAATTTTGGCTGCATGGCTGTCATCCAAGGAGATGAAACAAATCCGTCATCGGGAAACAATGATGTGTCGGAAAGCAGACGAGTCTGATCCCAAGCAACAGGATACAATGCTCAATCTCTATGGCATCGAATCGTCTGCCTATCAAAAGTTCGGCTCTCAACGCAGAAAGCAACATTACCTTTCTGTCCTGTGTGAACAGGAACGCCAGTGGGATGAAAAGCAACCAAACCCTGTGCTTTTGGCCAGCCTGTCTCAATACCTTTCAAAGCAGAGTCGGTCCGAAGCTCAACACAGAGGAGAATGCGTAGCCAAACACATCCTTTCTCAGGCATCACAAGAACTGAAACGAATGTCAATGGCGATGGCATCTCCTACTCGGTCCCCTTGCAGGCGCCGGTGGGCTATTACTTCACACCCTCGTGGAATCGATTCTGACCTGCCTATCATTCCTAGAAGGTGAAGTTTTCTCTGTCCTTCAAGATATCTCCCATGGGTAGCCGACTACGGACTATGCTTGGACATCCTGTCACCCACTCGCTGTACATTGCGCTATTTGCATTACCTCTTCCTGTTTCATTGCAATGGAGATGATGATTTGATCCAACAATGTCTGCGGCGGATCTGCTTCTTCTTCTGTATCTTTAGCTATTCTTCCCGAAGTGGAGATCACACTTGTGGAATCTTTGCCTCACATGTGAACCGTCAGTGAGTTTCTAGCCACAGCCAGAGCCCATTCAACGAGGCTTCAACAAAGGGCTTGCTTCTCACTCGGGCCTTCCCCACTATTACTGTATCAATATTTTGTAATATCTCGCCTCTTTCTGCTATATCCTTCCTAATCTTATCGATATACGTTAGTAGGTTTGGATTCGAAATGTGCTAGTCCCAACTTTCACAGAGCCGGTAAAGTATGGGCTGCACTCCCCAGCCCCCCAAAGTTTCACCATCGTCACTGGATGGAGTATTATGTCTCCAACCAACGAACAAGCTGTAGACATGTGCGGTAATCTTCCAACTATTTGAGTATTAGATTAGTTCAACCTCCTAAAACTTTCCGGAAGAGGCGTGACAGTATCCTTTTTGTTTCTTGTTTTTCATCGTTTAGCCTTGGCTCAGACGTTCAATCATCTTCTCCAAGAGTTCGAGGACTTCAGGAGGTGCCCTCTTACGTTTGGCGATCTCGTACGTGTGTTCACCTTTTTGGGTTTTGGCAATAACTGTATCAGGGGCACTAGCAACCAAGAGTTCAATGACATCGTAAGGGGCAAGTCCCATCAAAGCCATGTGCAAAGGAGTGTGTCCCAACACATCCGTGAGACGGCATACTGCGGGGTCTCCTTCAACCAACAACACCTTGATGACATCAGGGTCGGCGTTTTGACTGCAAGCAAAGTGAAGGGGGGTCATGTCGTACTGAGACGTAGCATGGACGGCATCAGGGAAAGTCTGCAAGAGAAGCTTGACTACAGCAGCTTCAGCACCGTTCTCACAAGCCAAGTGCAAGGGAGTGTATCCTTCCTTGTCCTTGATTTGCGCAGCTCTTGGGTACTTGTTGCACATGACACTCATGGCATCCGCAGGAGCCTTGAAGAGGGCTCCCATGTGAAGTGGGGTCCTTCCGTAGTAGTTGGCCGCCTCAATACCATTGGGGTCCTTTTGGATGAGGAAGGACACAACCTCAGCCTTGGCCTTGTAGGCGGCGGCGTAGTGCATGGGTGTTCCTACCCAAAGATCGGACTCCTTGATGGCAGGTGGGAAAGCATCGTAGGCAAGCTCGACAGCGTCCTTGGAAGCCTGCAAAGCACACAACATAGACAATGGGTAAATACGACCACTGAATCCCTCAAACTCGAACTTGACAGCGCATGTTTCAGGGTGCTCAATGAGCAAATCGCAAGTATCATCGTCGTCATAACGACTGGCCTCATTCCAAGGGTCGAGATTCAAGAGCTTGTACAACTTCTTGCACCATTTGCGAAGCCCCTCATCGGTGATATCTCCAAAAAGCTTGGCATTCTCCGAGGGAACTGCTGCCTCACCTGCCTCGAAGAGTTCGACATGCACCTTTCCATCGGCTGTTACATATGACCCTCCCATGCTGGAAGTGGGAGCAGCAGCCTCTTCTTCGGCAGCTTCCTCTTCCTCCTCGTCCTCACTGGAGGCGTCTTCGGCGTCACTGGACTTTTTCTTTTTCTTATCCTTGGACTTTTTCTTTTTCTTGTCTTTGCTTTTCTTTTTCTTCTTACCACCCGAGTCATCATCGTCGTCATCGTCTTGTTCCGCGTCCACTAGAGGGACTTCGGGCTCATCTTCCACGTCCCGATCTTTCTTATCCTTTTTTTTCTTCTTCTTCTTGGCTTGATCTTCAAGCTCATCATCGTCCGTTACGTCGTCAGGGACATCTTTTTCCTTTTTCTTCTTTTTCTTTTTCTTCTTGTCGACGTCTTCGGCTTCGCTTGATTTGGCCATCTTGCAAAACGTTGGAGAGTGGAAGGACTGCTACTTGGTTGCTATTAGCAAAACGAGAAAGTAATGATAATCAACAAAGAGGAGGTTTCTGAAGTTCGAAGGGATCTCCAGAAGGATGTGTCCTCAAGAGTTGCTTTCTATGGTTGCTACAACTGCAAGAACAGAGGCAACGGAGGAGGGCAACTTGTGATGTCTTCTTCGGTCGGACTGCTGCTGCTTATCGTAGGGTTTTCGGCATATCTCGCACGTTACTTCGTACGACGGAGCCGAGCCACAAGATCCTGCTCAGATGACCCTTCTTGGTCATAATAGATTTACAGTTCGGGTCAAGTTAGTCCTATTTTCTCCCATCAGTATCGTGGCGGTGCGATCTTATTCTACGAATGATACCTAGGTAGATAGTTTTCTTCTGCAATACAGAGGAGGTGCAAACACTAATAGTGGAGAGTAGCTGTTAGCTCAGAGGAGATGGTTCGAGCAAGACCACAAACGCAAGTAGCTGGATTCTTCACTAAGTTAGGCCAAAATATAAAGACAAAAAGTATGCCTTCACACGCCGGTAATCTTCTCGAAATAAATTTCTCTTTCTGTTTCTTTCCAACAAAGCCGAGAATTCTTCCAGGCGATTTTTCAAATAGAGTTCTTCAATAGCACAGTCAGGTCGCTTGACAGCATTCATCAAGGCCTCTGTACCTCCATCCCTGATTCTAAAGTTGCGAAAATCCAACGATCGCAATGAAATCATGCTAGGTAGGGCGTCAGCCAGAGCAATGGCACCTTCATTCCCAACGTGATTAGATGAAAGATCCAAAGATCTTAGTGATGTCAATCCCCGTAGAGCCCCAGCCAAAGCAATGACACCTTCATCCCCAATGTAATTCCAGGAAAGTACTAACGAATCCAGCACTTCCATTCCATGTAGAGCATCAACCAAGGCAATGACACCTTCATTTCCAATTTCATTGTTTGAAAGATGTAACGATTTCAGCGATGTGCTTCCCCGCAAAGCATCCGCCAA
Source organism: Nitzschia putrida (assembly GCA_016586335.1). Classification (NCBI taxonomy): domain Eukaryota; phylum Bacillariophyta; class Bacillariophyceae; order Bacillariales; family Bacillariaceae; genus Nitzschia; species Nitzschia putrida. Next base: position 26,722 of record BLYE01000024.1, on the reverse strand, counting down.
TGCAGCACATCCTTGACGGCCATTCATAAAGTCGTCCGAGTCCGTAATCTTCAAATGTTGGAGACTGGACATTCCGTTCAAAACTTGGGTAAAGGCAACCAAGCCTTGAGTATCCAAACGGGGAATGTCTTTGAAACGAACCGATTGTAAATTGGATAGATTGCACATGCCTTGCTGGACAGCCTCGCATAAGAGAAGAACACCCTCTCGGTCAATTTCGGTGACATTATTCAGCAGCAGAGAGTTAGTAAGATCCTCGAGCTTCACTCGTCGAGCGTCATCGTTCATTATGGTTTTGTTTGCGTTCAATTGGAATAACGACAAAAACAACAATGGTAAGTACTAAAAGTGTACTCCAACAGCAGATCCTGAAGAATTCGTATTCTGTAAAAAAGGTGCAAGGGGCACGTTCCCCGTTCCGCCAACAAAGTTCCGCATACGTGTGACGTCTGTACTCGTACGTACCGTACCAAAGCGTGCATGGTGAACAACAACGACGTCGTACACAGATAGATAATCAGAGGGTCAACTTGTTACAACCCCCCTCAAAAATCTGGTTCTGAAACACAATCAAATGGGATTTTTTTGAACGGTTTATGCTGTAACTGTAGGAATCCCGCGCATGCTGGTAGCTGCGTTCTCTTCCGAGAAACGCTCACTGTCATCATCTAGGCACAAGGATTGGGAGAAATGTGTGTTTGACTATTCTCTTTCGGTTGATCTCAGTTCAGACGCTATCTGACCAAGGCCTGGTCAAAGCAATTCTGATTTCAGCTGTTTATGATGTTGAGCTGAAAGAACATGAATCCATTCCTGGGGAAAACGTCTCATGGCACAATCTCCGATGGTGGTCAATTGCTTTTCAGAAATGAAATGGTTCGAACTTGGGAATTTTGTGCGCACAGCAAAAAAGGCGACAAGAGGAACAACAAAAAGACAACAAGAACAACACCGACAACAACAGTAAGAACAGTAACAGCAACAACAACAATGGCTACTCCATCATCTTCTGTTTGGGTTCAGCTCTACTACGAGGATCAGGAGCAGCCAGATGGACTAGCTATTGAAATCACTCCACTACCTCGTAATGTGTTTGCATTGGCAGAAGTTGAGAACTCAGAAGGCTCCGTATCTCAAATCGGACATATGACAGGTACAGCAAGAGTTGCACCAACAGGAATTGGCGAGCCACTGGAACGCCGAGGCGCTACTTATTTTCCTTGACAAAGAGACGATATTGCTCCGGGGTTTTTTGGTCCCTTTCGATTTCGCACTCTACTTCTTTGGTCCCCCCTTGTTCTTGTTTAATTTCACCGATACGAAGTGACTGACCGGGCAGGGATGCTTTCGCTTTCGTCTCCTTCGTTTCCCCCTTCTGTACCTTTCTGACATCAAGGGGTTTCTGCATAACAGACTCATCGGGGGTTAGGAAAATAAGTGTTGTGGTTCCGCACGCCTCCAATACTTCGTTGGTACGTGGTGAAAGAGGTTCACTATGACCTGCCTTGATTTGAAACACAAATATATCTTTACCCTTCACAAAAACTGAATCCAAAACTGGAAAATTCGGGGACATTGGAATCACATACGCTCCTTCCGAATAGGTCTTTGCTGTCTCCAATGCTTCTCTCAGTGCATTTATACTGTTGCTCTCAAACTTGACTTCGTTGCATTCCTTTGGAACTCTCACCTGTATTCGATTTTGAGCCCGATTTTGATTTCTATCCACATCGAAAAGCCTGTGTGCCGTGGCCTTCAAACCATCGACGACAATTTTCCTGTGAACATAGCATTCATATAACATGCCACGCAGAGCGCCTAGTTCCTTTTTTGCGTCACGGTACAATTTCCACAGCTCCGCGACATTTCCTTTCAGTAGTTCTTGTTCTATGAGCAGTCTTGCCTTGTTACTCTGAGGTATCACGTTGAAAGCTTGGAAGTCGTCTCTTGGAATCATGTGATATAAAGACCATCGCCCCTTCAACTGACAAGGATTGTCAACGTCTTGTACCCCCCTCGTACTTTCATAGATAGTAGTCAGTGCAGTTTTTTGTTGCCTTTCGAAATTTTCAATAGCAGTATCTATCCCCTGACTTGTCGGGACGTACTCTTCGAACAGGTGGCGTGGTACACCACCGATGACGTCATAACGCTTTAGTAGAACCTCCATGCTAAGTTGCATAGCATAAACTGTAGCCTTGTAACAGGAAACCCACATGGACAACACCTCAGCTTTTGATAGCACACCGAGGTAAAGATTCATCCAACTAGTGTCTTTGCGTAGCTTCTTGTAATTCTCAATATCAGGCGACATTGCAGCAATATAGAAGGTTCCACCAAGAAACTTTCCCATGATATTACTTGGCATCTGCTCGTGAGGTTCCAAAAGCACAATATCAAACCCCTTTGCAAAATTACCGAAGGATTGTCTTTGAAGTAACATATCAACACCAGTCAAACATTGCTTGACATCTTCGTCTGAGAATTGATAGGCTATATTACTGCCTTCATGAAGATACAAGACCTTCTTCCCCAGCTTTACATAACGGTAGACCGCATAGTCCAAGAAACAAGACTTACCGGTACCTGGATTACCGACAATGAAAACACCTGCCGCACGCCGCGATTCAGCCTCACGTGGTGGCTTACGTTGATTGGCTCTATCCTCGCACAATTGGTACAGCTTAGGGTATGCACTCTGCATGAAAAGTCTGGGCGAATCTGTTTGGATCCATTTGTTGAAAGATCCTTGGAGAACCAAACAACCGGACTCCTCGACAGCATCAAACTTGCCAAGATGTTCCCAACGAATCTGATCCCCTATTTTCATGATATGAGTTGGGTTAGGCATGTAGGAAGGTGTTCCGAAACAATGTCAGAATGTAGGCTATTCCTGATCACGTTGATCAAAACAATTAAATCAACGAGCAAGTAGGAGTAGATACGTACCAGTACCCTTGTGATGGGTTGTGTTCTTGTTCGGTGCCACAACCAGGATTGGTTTGATATCTGAGGTCGAACTACCTCGAGGAATTGGAGAGCCCATTCTTGTATACTTTCTGCCAAACTCCCCATTAGCAAAGTTGGCTAGGGCATCTTTATCCACCACTTGAGGTTCATAGATGGTCAGCTCCCCAGCGTCAACGTCCTTCAGAATGTTCGGGCACTTGCGCTTGACGGCATCTTTGAGGTCTGCAACATTGCGCAAGCCTGTACTCTCCAGTTCGTCTGCTTCAATTGCGAGCTCTCCATTTCTCCACAGCGCGAACCAAAGAAGAGTGGAAGAAGAACTCTTCCGCTCTGTCGGGTTCGAGGCGGAAACAGATTCCCCATTGTCACTACGAGTACTTATTACAGCCCCAAGGTCATTCCGTGCGTCTAAGGGAGAGCTCAAAGTATGTTCATGGAGAGCAAAAGGTTGCAGGACAACAGAGCATGGCGTTCTTGGAACGAAATGGTATGACCCATCCTTGATCTTGGAAGGCAACGGACAAAAACTGCGAGAAGTCGTCAACAGTGGAAACACCCAAGCATCCGCAACACCAACAGCTGCTAGTGGAAAAAATGGTAGCGTTAGTGGTAGTGGTACATTGCTTGCTGGAAACCCAGGAGGTCGCAAGACTACTAGAAGAAGCAGGAGCAGTCCCAATGACCATACTGCATTTGCACTGCAAGGTTTAAAACTTGGAAACAAAAGCATCAATCTTCAGATTTGGCGTTGCGCCGTTAGCACGCTCACTGCTGCAAGAGCATCTTCAGCCGCGCCGTGAACCGGCGCTGGACTAGATTGATCCGATTCTGTTTCAAGATATACGTAACAGAGCGCGATAACCAAAGCGCGATGTCCGAGTGTATGACACCAACTACCCTTGCGAAAAACCTTGCCACGTAAATTCCCCGTGCTTTATCGCGGAAAACGTGTCGGATAACCTCCCCCAAAATTGGCAATTTTTTTGTTGGTCAGCATTTTCGGCCAAATCAACCTACAAAAAACCTACAAAACAGATCAACTTTGCAAGTGTAAAACAACATGTAACATCTTTATCCTCTAAGCTGGACTAGTTGCCTCGTGTAGGGGTGGGGGCCCTCGTGGTCCCCCAGTGCCCACGTGGTCCCCGTAGAAGACATCGTTTGTTTGGTACTGTATTACTTGATAGACTTGTAGTACGATGAAGTGCATGGGCTCTATCGAAACCTATTTTCTTAAAAAGTGCTCCGAGATAGTCATACATCGGAAACGACCCGTTGTGGGATCTCTGGAACAAGTTGAAAATTGTAGGTTCACCGGTAAAACGCCCCTTTTGCAAAATTCGCGCATGCGCATTTTGCGGGGGGTCCGACGTGGACCCCTAGTAGCCCCCAGTACAAATCCCACGAGCAAGGAGTCAAAATCATGGGGGACCAAACTTCGACAGAGGCCATCTTTTGAACTACCTAATATCAATTGCTCCTACCTTATACTTCCACCCTGGTATTAACATAGAAGGGAGAACAGGAGTTTCGCGCCAAAAAAGAGACATGTAGAATGCTGTAACGTAGCTACAAAATAACAAGACTGACTCATGACTGCCAACAATTTATCGAACGATTCACTCATTATCACCATGCCCAGTGATCTTCGGATTGGTTGTAGAGTCAGTGGGGCTGTGGGTCCACTCCTTGATGCTCCCAGTAACCCAGGTGAAGGAGCAGTTTCCACAAATTCAGGAAGTGGAACAACTACTACAGGAAACACCAGGCAGAGGGCAGGGTTAGGGTTAGGGTTAGGGTTAGGGTTAGGGTTAGTGTTGGGATTGGTGCCTCAAGCTCCAGTCTCATAACCTCAAGCCTCGGACTCTCGTTTGAGTTCGAACCCTCCGCTCCATTGAGTCAAGAGCCCTGTGCTGATGACTGATGACGTCATACGTCACAGCCTCCTGATGTCATGCGTCCTCCCGTCAGTACGAAGCCTCATTTGAGTCGGCTTCTCTTTTAGTTAGTAAATGTCTCCTCTACGTGCCCCTTTTTGGGCTTGCCTTTTTGGTTGTTGTTGGCCTCTCAAGACCATTTTACGACCACAAGGCCTAAATCTTTAGTCTTGAACTCTGTTGTATCCAGAACCCCTGGACAGAGTTCCCAAAACCTAAGGGTTTGCAGCGGCGGAGCCGCTGCTCCACTCATTCGCCCATTGTTCCTTAAGTATTACTTAACCTGTCCTACTAGTGACATCATTGTCTTCATTTCGTTCGCCAACCCCTGAGCCACCCCTGAGCCACCCCTGAGCAGGAGATGTCTAGAGCAAACATAGCGAAGTTCGCCATGGAGGGGTTCGGAAGCCAGGCAGGCTTGCTCTGCATTTAAGCACATACCACCATTTCGAATGCTGTTCTGACGTGAACCACGACTAAGCTACCCCAGAGCCACCCCTGAGCAACCCCTGAGCAACCCTTGAGCAACCCCCTTGCTACCATCGTGTACGTACCACCGTAGTATTGCAACACAATACAAAAAATGCACAGGCACTACTAGTACTGTACTACAGTACGAGTACTGGCGCGGCATAATCCCAGACAGGGAGCCTGCAAGGCAGCAGCGTCACCTCCGGGGCGAGTGGTGAGTGAAGAGCTGGGTAGCAATTCTACATAAGGTTCAGTACCAGGTACGAGTACTGTGAACGAATATACGGTTTACCATCACCTGGGACCTGGGAGCCACCCCTGAGCCACCCCTGAGCACTGAGCAGCCACCCCTGAGCAGCCACCGATGAAGAACAGAGCAATTTTCGGAGCCACCCGGACCCACAACCCAGTAACTGGTACTACTCCGACGAGATCCCTTGCTGCTGTTGAGCGCAGCTCGCACGAACGACCCCTGAGCCACCCCGGAGCCACCCCTGAGCCTCTGCGCCACCTACAGACTACAACATACCTGTAGCAATCCTACTAGTCAATAGACCTTCGACGTCATAATATGTTTTTAGTCATTAGTCGTAAGCCCTGCTGAGTCCTTAGTCTGTCTGCAGTCTGTACTCTGCACTTTGCACTCTGCACCCATAAAACACACGTGCAAAATAACAACCCCTCGACAAACCACCCATCAATACTACTAGGACCTACTCTTCTCTCATTTTGCAGTATTTCCCTGATGAGCTTTTGTTTCATGGAGCATACGAAGTGTTCATTCCCAGCATACCAGTTGGCCCAGACTTTCGGAACCACAAGCGAGGACTTCTTCAATTTGAACCTTGAACTCAACCAGACCATGTTGAGCTTGAAATTCGCCAAGATGTGTTGTCGAAAGGAGAAACGTCCAGAATTCACATGACACTTTGACAACTCAATCTGTGAGGACGAAGAAACTGGCCAAGTGGAGGGAGCAGTCATGGGTCATGGGTCATGAGTCATGGATGATACCATGATCATGCAAGTCCTACATACCCATATTAGGTACCAATACAGACGTTAGAATATGTTTTTGTCTTTTGTTACGCCCATCAATAAATGCTACGATTCTGTATTCTCTCTGCACAGATTTGGTGGTACCAGAAGTTGAAGCTACTTTAATTAAACTTGCCAACGTGGAAGTACACCCTCATCATTGACATCCAAGCATTCAATTATTTAAAGCATGGGACTGGTTTGGCCACACTCCAAGACAAAAATCCACGGTATCATTATGTCATCTGGGGGGCGTTTCACATGCCTGTTTTTGTGACACTGCCATAGCGCTTGTAGCTAGCATAGTACCAATCAATATATTGGGAAAAAACCGAGACGTAGTAAAGTAGTCACAATAGTCCACTCAGAGATGACATCAGAGGTTGCCAGACTCCTTCGAACATGCAGATACTACAAATCGCACTCAATATATTACAAATCACATGCGAAGATTACGGTACCGCTCAATATATTGGTTTTGCATGTGCAACTATTGCTTTTTGGCATGGCCATCTTGCGAACCAATGTCCGCCAGCCATATTGGCACCATGCACACGTAAAACCGACGTTGACGATTAGGCTAAAGAATTAGTTCTAGGCTATATGAGTCTTATCATTCGCTTCCGCCTAGCACATTTCCGAACCGCTCCAAATTACTATGATCGAAGCTGTGCAACCAAATAAGAATAACAGATGAGTGACACCTACTCCAAATTTTTCAAGCCTTCTTACAGAGACATTTAGCTGTAAATGCTAATATTGTATGTCGCTGTATCTGACTGACAGGTGTCATCAATTGGAGAGTTCGTCAGCCTGACAAGCTTCGCCCAGCTCACCAGACTCGATAGTTGGGATAGGGATGGCACACTCAAAGGTTTATTCCTAAACGAAATAATCCAAGAGCAGGCCAAGTCCCACTCCTCAAAACAGCGACTCTTGAATCAAGAAAGCTGTACCGTCAGAACCCATCGAAATCACACCCAAACGCAACAACAACAACAACACACCATGACACATGAGCGTTCACTCCAAGGAAATCGGAAAAAAAACCGAAGAAAACATGCCAGGAGACGACAAAATATTAATCAACGAACCACCCACAACCTGAACCAACAATTTCGCCTCAATTGGGTCCCTCCAAATCGCCCAGCATCACATCCAACAGATGCAATTCTTGATGAGACTTCCGCCGTTGGTGCTAACGATGGCGCTTCCGCATTGAGTGGGGGCGATGTTGGCACCACGGTTGTCGCAGCTACTACTACTACAACAGTAGCTCCATCTACATCTACGAATGATGGCGCTTCCGCCTTGTGTGGGGGTGAGCAAAAGAAGGCTCCTCGAAAATCATCCACACCATCCAACAAGAAGTCTCAGCGCCGCTCAACAGCTGATGATGACGCTTCCGCATTGAGTGGGGGCGATGTTGGCACCACGGTTGTCGCAGCTACAACTACTACAACAGTAGCTCCATCTACATCTACGAATGATGGCGCTTCCGCCTTGTGTGGGGGTGAGCAAAAGAAGTCTTCTCGAAAATCATCCACACCATCCAACAAGAAGTCTCAGCGCCGCTCAACAGCTGATGATGACGCTTCCGCATTGAGTGGGGGCGATGTTGGCACCACGGTTGTCGCAGCTACTACTACTACAACAGTAGCTCCATCTACATCTACGAATGATGGCGCTTCCGCCTTGTGTGGGGGTGAGCAAAAGAAGTCTTCTCGAAAATCATCCACACCATCCAACAAGAAGTCTCAGCGCCGCTCAACAGCTGATGATGACGCTTCCGCATTGAGTGGGGGCGATGTTGGCACCACGGTTGTCGCAGCTACTACTACTACAACAGTAGCTCCATCTACATCTACGAATGATGGCGCTTCCGCCTTGTGTGGGGGTGAGCAAAAGAAGGCGACTCGAAAATCATCCACACCATCCAACAAGAAGTCTCAGCGCCGCTCAACAGCTGATGATGACGCTTCCGCATTGAGTGGGGGCGATGTTGGCACCACGGTTGTCGCAGCTACTACTACTACAACAGTAGCTCCATCTACATCTACGAATGATGGCGCTTCCGCCTTGTGTGGGGGTGAGCAAAAGAAGTCTTCTCGAAAATCATCCACACCATCCAACAAGAAGTCTCAGCGCCGCTCAACAGCTGATGATGACGCTTCCGCATTGAGTGGGGGCGATGTTGGCACCACGGTTGTCGCAGCTACTACTACTACAACAGTAGCTCCATCTACATCTACGAATGATGGCGCTTCCGCCTTGTGTGGGGGTGAGCAAAAGAAGGCGACTCGAAAATCATCCACACCATCCAACAAGAAGTCTCAGCGCCGCTCAACAGCTGATGATGACGCTTCCGCATTGAGTGGGGGCGATGTTGGCACCACGGTTGTCGCAGCTACAACTACTACAACAGTAGCTCCATCTACATCTACGAATGATGGCGCTTCCGCCTTGTGTGGGGGTGAGCAAAAGAAGTCTTCTCGAAAATCATCCACACCATCCAACAAGAAGTCTCAGCGCCGCTCAACAGCTGATGATGACGCTTCCGCATTGAGTGGGGGCGATGTTGGCACCACGGTTGTCGCAGCTACTACTACTACAACAGTAGCTCCATCTACATCTACGAATGATGGCGCTTCCGCCTTGTGTGGGGGTGAGCAAAAGAAGTCTTCTCGAAAATCATCCACACCATCCAACAAGAAGTCTCAGCGCCGCTCAACAGCTGATGATGACGCTTCCGCATTGAGTGGGGGCGATGTTGGCACCACGGTTGTCGCAGCTACTACTACTACAACAGTAGCTCCATCTACATCTACGAATGATGGCGCTTCCGCCTTGTGTGGGGGTGAGCAAAAGAAGGCTCCTCGAAAATCATCCACACCATCCAACAAGAAGTCTCAGCGCCGCTCAACAGCTGATGATGACGCTTCCGCATTCTTGAGTGGGGGTGAGAAAAGGAAGTCAACTACTTCCACCAAGAAAAGGAAGGATCCTAGTTTACCTTCAGAGTATGTCCAGCCTATCAGTAAGCGGTTGAGACAACGCGGAAAGGCCTCACCAGCACCACCAGCAACATCACCATCGTCACCATCCCCTTCTTCATCACAGTATACCATGGATGATATGTCAGTTGCAAAGGATAGCAACTACACTCCCGAAGAAGGTGATGATGGTTGGGTCACAGCAGAACCTGATGTATCAACGCAACCAGAAGTTGTTAGAGAGGTATTAATGGAATGGCGAGATGGAGAGACAGTGACAGATCATTTCATGACAAGTTTGCAATTGGATGACCCCATGATTGATATGGAGCTGGCAATGAATACAACAGAAACAGTGAAGGATGTTTCAACCGATGGTCCCATCAATGCAACGGAACAAAGGGAGGCCACTCATATTGCCGATTCACCAACGGAGGATTCCATGCAGGCTGCACCTCCCAAGAAGCATCCACAGCGATCATCAAAGAAAAAAGCAGTCCCCAAACCACCCGAAGCAGAAGCACAAGAGACCTGTTCGGCTGCCTTTCTCTCTCGAAGATCCTCGTCACAACGAACTCTTGGAAACAAAAGCCGTATTTCGAGAAAGGGAGATCCAGAGTTGATTGTTGACAACCACGTCTTCTCATTCAAAGGCTGCACACTCTCTTGGGATGTCATGTTTGGCTATGGTAAACACTGCGAAGAAGATGATATCCGAAATATTGTTATGGTATATGAAATTCCAAAGGATATGGCAACTGTACAACCTCAAGAAGTGGATGCAACTGGAAGATCACCGTATGCCACCAATATATCGGTCCTTAACAAGAAAAGGTTGCTAAACGAAACCCGTCACATGTATGTTGTTGTACAAGATGACTATCAGATCGGGTGGGCCAAGGACCTGTCCAACGTTGTCCACTACCAAGTGCATATTCGAACTCTCTGCAAAGAAATGAAGTCATTCTTCGATGCGCACCCTGACAGCCCCCTTGGTTTGACCTGTATCGGAGTTGGAGGCCGGATCGATGATCGTTTTTTGGCAGTGCAGAACTTTTCGGCTGGTGATGAGGAAATTGAAAATCTACCCTGGGATATCACCAACAAGCAGTTGGGAATGTTGTTCGATGAGGAAACCGGCAAAAGAAAGAAGCAATCATACAGGGGACTGAACAGACAAGCTGAATACAAGGATCTGGGATTCACATCCGATATGAGCACTAGCAGGAAGTTCTCGGATATTGGGATGACAGGACCCAATCTGCTCGAAGGGAGTCTGACCCCAACAGGCGAAGAGATCTTTGGCTCTGTGACCGACTTTGTTGACCACATGGACAAATGCCTGGGCGTTGGTATCTTCAACTCAGCTGATAGACGACGGAAGTTTGCGGGACAGCTGGGGATGGGTAATCGAGTCGAGACTACCCGGGCGGCAGCTTACAGTTGCAACCCTTCCACATGGCTGAAAGCCCACGTTGACAACTCAAACGGCAGAGATGTTGGATATACCCATGTGGTATGGGCCTCCCAGATATGTCAAAGAGAAAGTTTGCACCCAAGTATACTACGCAAAAGTGGAATCGATGATCCCAAAGATGAATCCTGGCTCGACAAGGTAGATGATCCAGTCCTTGATGAGATGCCTGAGTATCGGTTGTGCCAAGTGATGTACAGTCGGCGTTCTGTTGAACACTATCTAGAGCATCTTCTCAAGTACGGTGGCTCCATCGAATTCTTCAAAGAGGTTTACGCAGATGCTTTCTCTCACGGCACCCGCTTCTTTGGACCGACCACATTGTCAGAGGCTGTACCTCTAACCCAACTCGAAGAGGATTCGATTTGGCAACTCGGTGTGATACAAGGGAACATGCAATTGGAAAGCCATCTCCAACAGTACATTACGTTGGCGAATCTCGTCATCACAAGGTTCAAGCTGGGGTATGCCGGGGCGTTTGGTGTTGCTTTTGTCCTGTCGCTCAACTCAAGTTCAGCTCTATACCACACCATAGCCTGTCACCTTTTGTTCAGTGAGAAAGACAAACATGGAAAGCTACAGAAAGAAAGGTCGCACTATTCAGTTGCAAAGAGATTTGTCCAGTTACTTGTACATGTATCAAACGTTGGTGTTGGTCACATATTCCCGGAAGTCGGCAGTGGTGCAAAGGGAAAGGCGTTTCCTCCCGGTGACAGATATTGTGATGCATGGGTTGAAGAAAGGTTTCTATATCAGCCGGAGGAGCGACACTATGAACAATTGGTGTATGAGCGTTTTGATCTTGGTAAACTCTTGAATTCAGCTGTGCTTGCAGCCGCGGATATGTGCAAAAGTGAAGTCCCCAAGGATCCGAAGGAGCTCAGAGGGAAGTTGGAGAAACTACAAGCCAACTTTGAGAGTAGCATCTTGATGTTCAAAGAGAAACCAAGGTTGTTACACCATTTCTTGTCTTTGCTCTCTATGTTGGGATTGATTCCTTTGGCATACTATCCCATCATACATCTACACCAACATACATGCACGCCAGTCTATCACTACTTCTCTGGTATCTACACTGACAACGGAATGAAATGTCCCACAAATTGGGAGAAAGACGTTGCTGCAGCTATCAAGGCCTATCTGGAAGATAAGCACTTCAACTTCGTTGGCTATGCAAAGTCAGAACAATACGTACAAGGTGCTATTGAAATGGTTGGAAACAAACTGAGGGCAAGGACGAACAAAATCGTCTCCCAAGGACTGATCAACTTTATGGCTCCGAATTTTGTTGTGAATAACGGCAATCTTTCCTTTTTTGTCGGCGATATACAACAGTATGTTTCTATTGGCCCAAGGGGAATCTTCACGCCACCCAAGGATCTTCTGTTTGGTGAGGAATATGAGCAGCCGTTGAAGAGTTGTTGGGACGACAATCCTGGGATGTTGAATGAGTTGAATGTGTTGAGACAAACATATGCAAAGAAACTTCGAAGACCAAAACCGAGATGGGGGGCAGGGCGTCCAAACCGATACAACAAGTTGAATTCGGAGCAGCCAGACTGGGCACTTCCATACCTTTAATACATTGGTAAGGATTTTCCACCACTATTTTCATTTTAAGTTACACTATATCATTCTCATCTCCTTTTTCTGTTTGCCACTTGAACACACCAGTTATAGAATAATGTTGGCCATTCTTCTCGAGGTGCAACTACAAGGACACGTTCCTTTGCAAGGTCAGTTGGCAGACGCACCGGTTTTGGGTTCACTGGAACCCTTTGGGGGTATTTGTTGTGTTCGAATACCAAAACACCCTTTTTGATCGACGATATAGGAACCTTGGTCAACACTGGATATCCATTCCAATACTCTTTCTGCCACTCCTTGAACACAAGATGAGATTTGTTGACAGCACTTCTTGCCACCGGATTCCAACCAACGCCGTGAACTAGTGCACATGGGACGTTGCCGGTATCTCGATAGAAAAGACAACACTTCACTGGCAAGTACTGGCTGTTGTTGTCGCGATCTTCAAAGTGAACCAAAGCCCAATCGTACCAAGCAGGCTTATCTTTCCCGAATGGAGGATGTGCCCTCAGGATTCGACCATCACTGTCCTGAATCTCTGCCCAAACATCTATGGATGTTAGCTCTGGCTCTATTTCTATCAACTTCTGGACAACGTATTCTTGTATACAGACTGGTGGTGCTTTGGTGTCGTCCTTTCCAACTCTTGTCCGTTGTGTCAAGGTAGCCTGTCTTCTGTTGCCTTCATCTATGCGCTCAAGGCAGAAATTGGGTACGTTTCTTGAAAAGAAAAAGTCTCCCACGGCCGTTGAGGTGTCTCCGTTTGCATCTACTGCAATTGCAATCAGCCGCTCATGCCATATGTTCACATACAATGGACTGCCATCACCTGTTTTCTTGGATTCTATCTCTTTCCGGCGCTGTGTGGCTTTGTTCAATGTCATGGAATCCGATATTCTGGAAGCAGTCTGCTGTGTGAAGGTGTCCACATCTTTGTTCTTTTGAGCAGTGTGCGATGGTTTCTTTGCCCAATCCTTCAATCCCCTTTCACAACTCCCGGCTTCACTTTGCGAAGGGTCTCCAAAGATTGGAATCTGATAACTGGTTCGGACATGGCAATGAAACTTGCAGATGGCCCAGTCTGTTGTTTTGTCCCCTCGATAGAAACATGCGTCCACCATAGACATAGCTTCACGGATACCAATCTCAATTATCTCAAGTTGCGAACGTTGTTGAAGGTCCAGGGTCTGGGAATGGTGGAGGTAGTCATGATGCAGAAGACATATCTCCAAGACACGGCACATCTCGTCAAAGTTGTATAAAACTGCAGCAGTCGAGGAGTATTTGGATACTGAGATTGTTCTTCTTTTGCGATGTTTCAATACAGTTGAATCTCGAATCAAGGATTTGCCCACAAGAACCCTGTTTCCACCTTTGGGTTCAACTACATCCCTTTGTTGTATTTTTGCTCGTTTGCCTCCATGCTTGGGAGCTTTGGAGCCGGGTGGCAGCTTCTCGTCCAGGGCTGTGACTATCTTCTTCAAGGCATTTCTTTCCATTAAAGAAGATTCATCGACGCTTCCCTTATCTCTTCTTCTCTTCTTTTTAGGATGAGAAGGAGGCTGGAGTACCTTTTGTTTGAGATTTCCTGGCAAAATATCCCATACTTCCTTGATTAGATGCATTGTCTGAAGAGCGTCAAGGTCAAGGTCAAGTATGAAGGCAAGGTCTAGTCTCCTCAAGTGTTCCACAATCTCGCTAATTGCATTTTGTTCCATCATTTTGTTTTCAAACACTGAGGGGAGTTTTCGAGAGACCAACATCTTTGTAATGTTTGGAATATTATTGAGATGAAATGGACTTTCGTTGTTTTGGTCTGTGTCGCGTTCATCAAATGTGATATAACAATCTTGTGACACTTTGATTGCCTTACTGAAATTGGCTTGGAGTTCTTTGTTCGTCAACAGCGTCACGAGAAGGCTGAATATCATTCCAACTTGTTCTCCAGCTGTAAGCATGGTCACATTTGAAAACCCAGGTTTGATATTGATTCGGGGATAATATTGTTTGGCACTGCTACGGAGACCTGAGAATGTTTGGGTAACTGCATATTCAATTTGACTCTTTAAGATTTCACCTCCCAGGCCACTGTACAGGAGTTGAGATAGATATTTGAAGAGACCTCCCTGGTTGAAATGCATGATGTCGTCAAGAGTTGCTGTATGAATCCCACCTTTGTTTTCTCCAAAGTCCACTGTGTCGAATGCATTTACGATTGGGTACAGAGCAAAAGTGCTCTCCAATATTTTGGTGGCAAGCTTTGATCGATCGTCTGAGTTTGCTTTTGTCCCATTTGGAATAGCTGCTTTGAACAATGAATTAACTGTCTCCACAGGAAACGGTGCGCATTTGCCCGTACTATTCTGCATCACAGAATAGTGACTACACATGCATGATCTGTGGAGTCGAACTGCACCCCAAGTACCAGGGTTTTTCTTTCCACACAAGGCATCTTGGCTCTTTTGATCTCCCATCACAAAAGCCACTGGCAGATGAACTTCCACTGTCTGTCGAACTCCTCCAAGATTGACTTCTAAGATTGGGGGGGACTTTTGGTATTTGTAAACTTCCTTCAGAATCAATGATAAGAGTTCATGATATGTGGATATATTGGTCTGGGCTGGTGTGCTTCTACCACTCTTTGGGTCTCGTCGTTGCTCTTGTCTGTTGGGGTTTGGTGCATATATAGATGGAACCAATCCCAGGTGTCGCCATGCATTTGCATTTCTGCGGACATGGTTGCGGAAAATTGCAGTTGTGAACATCAGTGGTTCGAGATTGTATCGCTGGTTGTTTGATATTGGGGTGCTGTCTATGTATAGGATCAGTGGCATCAGGTACTTTCTCACACCACCTGCATGTATTGCTTCGGTTGCTGTCATTCGCTGGTGTGTGTTCTTGTACCATTGACAAGAACATACCTCGGTGAACTGGTCTCCTTCTCTACCTTTGTACTCCTCAAATCTCATGTTGATATCTTCATTGGCACAGATGTCATCCAGTTTATCGAAATATGAAGTGCTTAGCATATCTTTCAGTTGGTCGAGAAATGAAAATGTGGTCACTTCAAACATCACTCCGGTGGATGATTTGTAGCTCTGGGTTTCTGGCATAGGAGGAAGAAGTGTTTTTCGTAGTTTGTTCAAGAACGTCTTTCTTCGAGGCAACCTTGTGAGATCTATCTCCAGACCCTCCTTTTTGAGTTTCTTTGTATTTCGTTTCAATAAGGATACAATTTCGTCATAAAGATACAATGGCGTACGCCCTTGTTGGCATAATGTCAACAATTCAAGTGCGATTGAGTCTTCTGGTTGGGCAAAGATGTCTTGTTCCTCCTGTTCGATAGATTCCTCTCTTCTTGGTCGAGTAGTACCGGTGGACAATGGGTCAGGAGGATTGACTTCAACATCCTCTTCTTCGCTGCTGTTGCATATACTAGCATCCTCGTCACCCTCTTCTTCATCCAGGAAATCAATATTTCCACGATCTACAACAACGTCATCGTCGTGCTGATCATCCTCCTCTGTTTCGAGACACTGGTGGTTTTCGTGGCTTTCTGACTCATCTACATCAGGATACTGCTGGATATCGCTTTGATTGGGAATGCAACTATCTTCTTCGGATGGAGATGTCAATGGGTTTATTCCTGTTGTTGGCGCTGGTCGTCTCAAGTGTGCTAGCCTTTGCCTGCCTGTGCGGTTTCTCATACGCTTTAGAAAACTTCCTTGCATGTCGATGTCTTGGTTGTCCAATTTATCCAGATTTTGGTATTGCCAATAGAGTGTGCCGCTATTGTTGGAGAGCTACAATTGCACTGTATTGAGTACATTTTGGTTTCAAAGTATTACAAATATATTAGGATTGAGTACGCGTTGTTCATGAAATATTCCACATTCTGACGTTGGGGATGTCTTTGTGCCCCTTTTGTAAATGGGGGACAGGTTTTGTCCCTTTCACATAATTGTGGCGCGCGCCAGGATTTTTGGGCAGTAGCCTCCTACCTTTTCTGGTAGTCTACTATCACATATTTTTAGCAAGAGTAGGCCGTTGGATCACTTTCGTCTGGCATGATCATCTCTGACTTCCCCATGGAGTTGAGCACTGGTTCTAGAGTTAACACTCAAAGGAATAAGAACCCCCAACGAGAATGTCCATCTCCTGCATCAAGGGGAACCACCAGTGTAAATGATAGTTCTATTTCAACTAACCACACTAACACGGCAGTTTCTGCTGTCAGGCCACCAGCTGGTAGTCGGACTAATGTGTCACCAGCAGGTGCTGCTGTGACAGTGCCAGGTCGGGGTGATGGTGTGGTAGAAGGTACTAGTAGACGAAGTGTTGGTGGTTTGTCACGAGTCTCGCGGAACTCTTCCTCCAGTGTTGTGACGACCCTGGTCAACAATAAGGATCAAGTTGCAATTGACTTGCTTGTACTGTCCAATTTTGTCAAGGATGAAATGTATTATTTTGCTAAGTTTGTTTTCAGTGCGGAAATAGACTTGGTCACAGAAGGTGAAGGTAGTGTTTTGTACCATCATTTTGTTGAAGCTTGTCTTCATAAAGTTGCCTCGGGTATTCTCCGTAAAGACGAGGATAAACTTGCCTATTGCAAGTTTCTTTGGACTACTGCTACAGCGAGACGACTTCAAATGGACTCACTTGCCATGAAACGAAGTGCAGTTTACACAGTGATGCAGAATCGCTTCTTTTGTAAGTCAAATGTGACTGTGTTGTGTTATATGATCGTCTAGTATTACTACTACTACTACTAACTTTGTGACAAAGATTTGTGCCAACAGTGTTCTGAAAGCAATGCTTACATGATTGCTTTTGAATGTTTCGAAGAAAGATGGAAATTTCCAAAGGTTTATCATCTGTTCTATGATTACTTTTATCGAGCAGTCATGGGTGAAAAGAAATGGCGTGCAAGTTTGGAGAACGAAACCCTTTCTTTTGGTGAGTCTAACTCCGAGGCATTTGCTTTGTTGTTGCTCAAAAACAATTACAAGGCTTGGCTTGCCCAGGCACTTGTTGATTTGGATTTTGAAACACAATACAGTATTGAGTTGGAACGGAAACGTGAAAGCAACGGAAATGATGCGGAACGTACATTGTCACACAGAGTTAGCTTGTTGGATGTGGCTTTACCGCATATGGAGTACACTAGGAGGAGGGTTCTTCCACCTTCTACGCATAATGCAGTGGAGGAAGATGAGGTTGCAGGCATTGGCATTGTTGGACAACAAGATATAACAGGTGATGATGGCGATGAGGATGAGGAGGCCATCCAGGCACGTCTTGACAGAATGATTAATCTTGACAGAGAGGAAGGACAAAATGGTGTGGTGGCAGCAATTACTGGTACTATTAGTATTGAAAATCAGCCTTGGTGTATTGTGGAACCACCAACAGAGGACGATGGTGAAGATGATGCTGATGATCAGGATGATGATAGTGATCGGCTCTATCGCGAAGCCAATTCTGAAACAATCAAACATTTGGCAGAAATTCAGCAACAGTTGAGCCTGGATGAGTTGTGTCAATTCGAAAAGGATGTTGACCAGCTTCGTGCAATGTCGGCCAAATTGGTGGAGGATGATACCTCGTCGATGCCTCCACCTAGTAAGAGGAAAAAGGGAAATGATACCAGTTCTATTGTGAGTAAGCGTGGAACCAAAGAGACAAGGAAGTTGCTGAAAGAGATGAAAGCTTTCACAAGTAGAGCGGGTGAAGATGATGTGAAACTGAAAGGATGGACAAAGTCAGGCCATGAGTACCTTCGCATTCAGAAAAAGTTTCAGATTGAACCAAATCTGGCAAGGGATAGACCATTTGAGAAGCTCTACCGTAATTACACCAATGGAGAAGCCCAGCGCTCTTCCAAAAAGCAATCTGCTGAGAAATATATTCCAAACCGGATGGATATGTGGCAATATGAGTATTAGATTGTTGCAGGTGTCTATCAAGTAGAAAATAATTGGGAAATTTAGATCCAGTATTATGTGTGAACGTTTGTCACCACGAAGTGTAAAAGACCATATCATTTCATTAGTAAAATGAAGAGTTAAAACCAATCAATGGACTTGGAACAAGTCTACTCACTGTGTAGAGGGATGATTTGGTCCAACACCCTCAATATTGTACGAACAGGTTGGGATATTGATCATTAGTCAATATATTATGATCCCCTCATTATGCTGCAAATACCACGATACACTATGATTGCCTCAATATATTACAAATCGATCAGATATACTACGAATTGGTTGATATACTACGGAGAAATGCATACATTCAAAGGTTGTCACTGTGACAAGACACACATAAGTATACTACGCCGAAGGTGCTGCATCCAATAGCAAACATATTGGCCATAAATGAATTGGCGCGCATGTGTCGCAGTGGATCATTGAGATTTGTGGTAGCTAATTTTTTGTTGTAGTCTTCTAACTCAGAGTTTACTTGATTAGGGAGTTGTAGTTGTTACATTTCTATACTACGTTGGCTGATTTGATGAATCGACCCCCAGATGGTGTGTAAACAGTTCCTTTTTGTCACGAGTTCACAAGACCTGGGAGGAGCCACCACCCCTGAGCCACCACCCCTGAGCCCCTTCGACCCAGCGCCACCTACTGAATATCTCCACCAATCATATGAGTCGTCATAAGACATTAGTCACTAGTCCTTACTACCTAGTAGTCCTCTGTACAACAAACTACGTACGGGCGCGGAAAACCATTGACATCGGGATTACAGTATGACCCAGTACGACAACCATTGATGAAACAAGCCACTTTTTGAGGTACCGACTTCGACACATCCACCAGCACAAAAAACTTCTCTATTCTTTGAAAAACTTTATGAATGGTAACTACTTGCCTCAGTTTACCACTCAGAGCAATCATTGTTAAAGTAGTTTCTATAGAACTATTTTAAACTGCACTATGCTGAAAAAAGGGTTGCTGTAAAGATGTAGAGAAAAGTATTTGGGTGTGTAGAATGGAAAACTATGTTACTTGCTATGGTATTTTGGATGACCCATATCTTGGGAAGTTCCCAAGATATTCGTGCACTTTCACTTCGGATATCTTCAGACGTAGTCGTAGAAGTATCTCACCAAGTTTGGTGCGAATCTAGAGCTTCCTTGATATCTCATTGGAGGAAGACTTCTAGACCTTGTGGGTACTCTCGGAAGGAGTAGTCTGTCCTTCTATCCTAAGGTACGAACCTATAGGACTATCAATAGTACGTATTGTATTGTACTGCCTTTTTCTAGCTAGAAGTGCCCTTACTACCTAGGACTCCTCTACTGTCATGAGACGGTATACTGCATTCGCCCCCATGATAAAGGCTATTAGGCTTTTGCCTGAAAGGTCTTTTTCATTAGACTTGTGTCGGATCATGATTTGTAATCCTAAAAGCACTAGATGTTTGTTTAAGCAATTCTACCCTTGCTTTGGGAACCCTAGACCCGAATTGTACCTATTCTCCAGTTATTGTGCTGTGATAGGGGGAAAAACATCTTGCTTGTATGTGGCGTTTTTAGCTGGTAATTCATAGTAGTATAAATTGTTAGCCTTTCTTTAGCTTAGTCTCAGGAAATCCGTCTGAGAACTGATCAACCTATCAGTGTAAATCGGTTGTTGTAGTATTGTTGTGCTGCTTTGGCTTAGTACGTCTTATATTTCGTTTGGAAGACGACGACATCATGAACCTTGGCCATTGTTCATGTGATAGTCTGTTTACACTGTAGTTGTATACTATGAATAGTAGATTCTCTTTTGGGTCGCCTTGGACAACGTATTTGACTTGGGTGATTTTACAATAATACGCAAAATACATTTCTTAGTTTGTTTCTGCAGTCAAATGATTCGTTAGAAT
Organism: Nitzschia putrida; assembly: GCA_016586335.1. NCBI lineage: Eukaryota > Bacillariophyta > Bacillariophyceae > Bacillariales > Bacillariaceae > Nitzschia > Nitzschia putrida. Next base: position 6,371 of record BLYE01000024.1, on the reverse strand, counting down.
ACTACGCTGTAGATATTTCTACTACTGGGTTCAGTCGAAATCCCGTACTACCACGTTGGTAGTAGCCTTAACTCGTTTGAGTCGTTTTGTACAAACGTTATTTGGTTCGTATGATGGCACTCAGCATTACTCTAGTAATACTAAGATTGGTAGTAGTTGGAGTTTGTTTGTACATTGTTAGTATGTTGCTATTGCAACCAGGCTTGACCTGTTTGAATAGGCTTGATTGTATCACTTGCACCATGTACTGCATCGTGTTGACTTTTGGTTTGCTTTTTACTTTCGTTTTTATTTCTTTCACTAAGTATTATGGTTTGCTTTGTTTCTGTGTTTTCCTGAGATTCGCCCCCATGGAAACCATAATATTTGGTGGACTTTGACTCGTTGTTTGGAAACACACGGTAGTTAAGGGTGGTCATTGCCAGTGAAACGTGGTGGGTGACCATCGTTTGAACATTACTTAGAGATATGTTATTCGTTATAATATTATGATGATTACGTTGAATCGTGTTTACAAGGTGGTTGCAGGGACAGAATTATTGTGTTTGCTTATTTTAGTACTAGTCGGCATTGCGTATCCTAGTACGACTAGTAGGAGTAGTACTTGCAACTGATTGATGTAGGTTGCGATACGTTGCCATCCGTTAGGGACTAGGCTGTGGTTGTGATTGCTACATATATTTGCGTAGGCTTACCGTTGGGGTTTATAGTAGTAGTTCGTACTGGACCTGTCGCTTCGACGACGACTTGTTGAATTGCGCTTGGCAAGGTGGAGTCGGTCTTGTTGGTTACGTATTGTGCGTTGTACTAAGTACTGCGTTGAGAGATCTCTAGCATTGCACTGTAGTAATTTGCTATGTTGTCTTGTGACTACTGCATTTCGTCGTAATTGGGAATTGGTAGAGGATCGTTGTTTTACTACTTCTTTTTGGTAGCGGCGATTGGTACTGATACCGAACATTTCGTATAAGGAAGTATACTAACGCTGGTATTGATCCTACGCTTTGTTTCGGGGTGTTTTTGAAATTCGCCCCCAAAACCTGTATTGTCATGTTGAATCGATACTCTGTAAGATGGCGTCCCTTCGAACAAAGAATCTGGTACCCGAAGTCAAACGGAAAATTCTGGGTTTCAGCGTCCCGAAACACCATAATAATCTGCCTGAGGTAAAATGACGTATTGACTGTTATTGTTACCAACGTAAAACTGATACATGGTTACCCCGTAATACCAGTAGTGGTAAACTTAGAAGAGTACTGGCGGAAATTTACTTAGGCAGATGGCGCCATAGTAACCGTTTTCCTCGTGGTTGATCCTTGTGATTTTTTTTTTTTTGTGTGTGTGTGTTGGTGACCGGTTAGTACTAACGTATTGACGTGTACTAATTGTGAGTTATTCAAGTTACTAACATTGAGTCCAAACTCTCACTCTTTGCGTCGAGCGAGGTGTTTGTTGTATTGGCACAATTTGATTGAATGTGGTTTATGATGATACGTGATTGGTTTGATGCCGAGAAGGGAATCTCGCTAAGTAAAATGAAATCTCGTAGTGCCAGCTTGGATTCCAGTTGGACCTCGCACTGATACTATTAGGACATTAGTAAGAGGTACTGATAGTAGTGCAGTCTTATTCATCGAGATTCTGTGGTGCACTTCTGTGTGCAGTTCTTTCTTCATGCTGACGTTTTAGAGGATGCTACTTAATTCGTACAAGTAGTACAGTACTACCGGTAGAGTAGTGTAGTTCCGTTTCCACTACCACCAATGTTACTAACGTAGGTACACAGGTACCACTTGCTAGTTACACAGTAGTAGCAGCAGCACGTTTTTGTTGTGACTTGGATTCTCTTAGGTCTCATACAATCCGAAAGGCTTGTATGGACACACCGGAGAACCAAACACGACATTGATGAATCCGTCAGGCTTGAACCACGAAAAAGAAGTGGTTTGGTTAATTTATTAATATTTTGGGTCTTGTTACACGACGTTTCGTGTCGTTTTACGATTTCGTATGTAAACATGGCAAACACTTAGATGATGGTGCTGCTATGTATGACGAAGTGGTGGTGACGGTTTGTTGTTCTGATCCCGTGTTTACAGGCTCACCACGCTTTTATGTCTTAACGTTAGTACTACTGTGTACTAGTAGTACCTACCTTAGTGTATGTACCAAGGGCTGCTCATCTTCTGGTGACGCACAACTGCACGGTACGATACTTCAGTGATGGTTGTAGCGCGTCTCGAAATTTCGTACTGGTGGTGCCAGTAACACTTTGAGATTGCAACACTACGATTGGCTCTTTCTACATTGTTTTGCAGAATGAGTGGAGGAAAATTAGTCCGAGATCTTTCAATCTTTGTCGATAAAGGTCACAATTTTCTCCTTAGCTATAACTTTAGTAGTTGGTGTGACATCTGATGCATGTCTTTACCGTTGAAAACGTCACAAGGGCATATATAAATGACCGTTGCAACTGCACTGTGAAAAATTGTTTTCACCTTGCAAAAGCACACCAGTTTGTGCACCCTTTTTGGGCGGTTTCACCATGATGGTTGCCTGCTTGAGGCTCTATCTCCATGGCATGAAGGTCTTTTTGAACGCTTCTTTTTGCTATTTTAATACTACTTGTTACTTTGAACGTATTCGAACTGCTTTGAGGCGAAATGAAGTAGTTTGTAGTGAGTAATGGTAACTCAAAAATTATTTTATTGTTGTCTTGGCTTTTTGCCATTTGGAACTTGTGGCGACCAGTTTTGGTCCCATTCCTGCATTCATTGCTTGTTTGGGCGCTTGCCTCTTGTTCCCGATACCACTGAGAAGAGTAGGAACCACTTTCAGGTTTTCAGGCTTGGTTGTTGCTTGATTGAAGCACTTTGTTGTTGGAGTTGAAAAAGAGTCAAATACAAATTCACATTGCCCAGTCTGACCATGATTACTCTTGTTTCCGAAGGGTTTCGCTCTTCAAACTCGCTCCAAGGTTGTGCCATAACCTTTGCCAGTGGATCACCAAGATTCAGACGTAGAAGCAACGAAATGGGGTCAAAATTGTCAACAGAGTTGGAAGGAGTCTCTGGTTCCTGTTGAACAAACAAAAGGTGAGAAAAAACGTTTTTTCCATTGGCTTTGGAAGCCTTTTTGCAGCCATCACTTCAGAGAGTGAAGGTGAATGAATTCATTATGCACTATGCTGAAAAAAGGGTTGCTGTAAAGATGTAGAGAAAAGTATTTGGGTGTGTAGAATGGAAAACTATGTTACTTGCTATGGTATTTTGGATGACCCATATCTTGGGAAGTTCCCAAGATATTCGTGCACTTTCACTTCGGATATCTTCAGACGTAGTCGTAGAAGTATCTCACCAAGTTTGGTGCGAATCTAGAGCTTCCTTGATATCTCATTGGAGGAAGACTTCTAGACCTTGTGGGTACTCTCGGAAGGAGTAGTCTGTCCTTCTATCCTAAGGTACGAACCTATAGGACTATCAATAGTACGTATTGTATTGTACTGCCTTTTTCTAGCTAGAAGTGCCCTTACTACCTAGGACTCCTCTACTGTCATGAGACGGTATACTGCAAAACCTACCCCTCCTGCTGCTGCACTTCGTCAAACAAGTATACCATGTACACAGGAATACTTTTGAGAGGGATCAATCTTTGTTCTCCAAACGTCATCAGCATCTCTAGGATATCGAGACGAAAATCCTTCAATTCTTTGGCATGTTTTCTGAGGAATTCCGGAATCCTTTCCATGAAAACAGTGTCCGACAAGTTCACACGGATGTTGGAGCGAACGAAACGATTCCAAAGGTTCATAACAACCTTTTCCTCTTCATCCACATCTGTAAACAAGGTCATTGCCTGGACATTACGGTTGACACATTATTTGTGAGATCAATCGCTTCACCAATACGAGCAACAATTTCCTGTGCAAACCTACCGCTGGTCCGCCTTCACCAATAAACTCGTCATCAGATTCGTCATCTGAGTCCACCTCCCAGTCACCTTTCTTCATTGGGATCCCAGAGCTGGTACGATAATATTGCCGAGCTGTGTGAAACGTACTACCACCTCCAGCATCATCCTTCTCAGATATTAGTCGAGAAACAGAAAGGGTGTCTTCAAAGTTTGGCACTTTCTGTCGTTCTTCCCAGTTGCTGGGATGCCAGCCAACTGGAAGCCACGGCTTCCTGAGACGCCTGCGCTTCATGGTACCGCCACTCTCTCCCGAATTGGTGCGTTGTCGAATGAAAGTAAAATTTTCCATACCACGAGTCGTTTGACTCGGTTGTATACGGACCGGAACTGCCGAAATGACAGTCTGTCGAGAGAATTGAGAGAACAAGAAGAATCGCAGGTAAGAAAAGAATCGTAGTTTCATGCGTTGAAAAAACACATGCAAACTGCAAACCTACCTTGCCATTACAAGATACACGCTTCCGAAAGACATGGTGATCACTGTGGTACCTGCGAAGATGCTTTATGATTTCTCTATCTGGTGGCTGTAAAAAAGATAAAGTTGGACCAAATGAGGAAAACAGAGGAACAACGTACAGCAGTGCCCCCGACTACCTACCACATCATATCCACAAAATGGACATTTTCTATCCGTCTTGTATTCAATGTGTATGCATGGAACTTCCCCCTTGTTCAAAAGCAATAGTTTGTAGGAAAATATTTCTTCTTTCTGTCCAGAGGAGGGTGCCGACCAAGGATCTCCCAGGTTTCGGAGGAGAAACGGATGACGGTACGAGTACTTGACTCTCTTTGAAGCTTTGCTCATTGTTTCCTTGGTCCGAACGTGGTGCCTTTGAAATGTCATATCCTTCGTCTCGCGCCGTACATCCCCACCAGCCAATAGGGTTAGGGTCATCATACTCCACGCAGCTAATAGGGTTAGGTCAAATACCCCCCACCAGGTTCGGGTAAAGGTAATCTTAATCCTTGTAGCCCGTGGACGCCCGGTAGGGCGGTTCGGGCTACTACTATCGTAGCATACATAAAAAGACACATCACCAGCCAATAGGGTTAGGGTCACATGCCCCACCAGCCAATAGGGTTAGGGTCTCACACTCCCACCAGCCAATAGGGTCAGGTTAAATTCCCCCCACCAGGTTCGGGCAAAGGTAATCTTAATCCTTGTAGCCCTAAGGGAAACCGACAAGGGAGCCGTTGCGCCGCAGGCGCGACGTCGTAGCATAAGTAAAAGTAGGTATTTTTGTGTCTGTTGTGACGTTTTTCATGTCTTAGGACTACGTGGGAGCTGCAAGGGAGCTGCAAGGGAGCTATGGCAAACCGCACGAAACCGCACGCGTATTTTCAGTACGGGTAGTACGGGTAGTGTGCAGGGAGTCCAGGAGGGCAGAAGCGGATCCGACAGACAATTTTCATGGGAGCTGCATGGGAGCTACATGGGAGCCACCGTAGGAACAGTATGATACCCCATGTGCGGGTCGAACCACGATTACTTGATGATTGAAAAGGCTCCTCTTCTTTGTGCAGCATAAGTGCATATCACGACTTCACGACCAACACCACAACGAGCTGTGAGTACTTCGTTAACTCCCATGTATATAGCCCCTCCAATGTGTTAGCTCCCTTGCAAGGAGGAACATTGAATCATAAGCACAGTGGGAACAACAATTCCCTTGCCATAGCTCCCTTGTATAGTGCCCCTTCCAATGCCATAGCTCTCTTGTATAGTGCCCTTTTCCACTACGAAGGAGGAGGAGGAGCAACAACAACAAACAAGGGAGCCAGAGCAGCTGATCCGTAGGGAGACGTACAGTACAGTAGTCGTACCGTAGTACTCTAGCTGGTAGCTGGTAGCTGGTAGCCGGTAGCTGGTACGGTACAGTAGTACCGTGGTAGTGACGAGAAAACGATGAGCAGTGAGCAGACGCAGCAGTGCCACGAAGTACGTACGGAGCAGCTCCCTTGTATAGTGCCCTCCTTTTCCTTGCCTTAGCTCCCTTGTATAGTGCCTCCTTCCAATGCCATAGCTCCCGTGTATAGTGCCCTATTCCACCACGAAGGAGCAACAACAACTTACAAACTACAAGGGAGCAACGGTAGCAGCTCCCAAGTAGCTCCGGCCGGAGTACTCACAAAAACCGTAGCAGCAGTAGCAGGTCTTGGTAGTAGTAGTAGTAGTACTCTAGCTAGTAGCAGTAGTAGTAGTAGTGATAGTGATAGTGGTGGTGGTGGTGGTGGTGGTGGTAGTAGTAGTAGGAACGAGTAACTACTAGTCCTCAGAATTCACTTCATATCAAAAATGGACCAGTGTATTACCGTCAACCACATTTGTCAAATCATGGCACACATTGGTGTATAAAAGTCGTCCTTACCTACCCCGTGGTGCGACTCTTGGGAAATGA